>JBBPCZ010000002.1:4848276-4863726 GCA_037974445.1 Brycinus macrolepidotus | reverse complement strand
ACTTTCTGCCGTGACAATGCAAATTTCCCACTTGTGGGACTAATAAAGGTTTATCTTATCTTATCTTATCTTATATAACCAGGGGTATCCATTTTTTTTTACTTTAACTGAATTGTAAATGTGTGAAAAAAAAGGAAACCACAAATTCTACAATTCATGAAAACAAATACTAGTTAACAGTGTTGGGCTACACTGCCCCAGCAAATGGACTATACGATTCATTTGATGTGGTTTATCATCCATAAACAGTTTTAACAGTAACAACAACTCTTGTCTCTGGCAGACGTTTTCTAGGTTACAGGAAGGAACCATGAAAACCATTGGAGCATTGAAAAACTACTGTATAATTTCTTGTTTGAGGGTTTGAGGGAATTATTGCAATAGGCCTTTGCAGCATGTTAAACTTGTTTAAAGGAACAAAGGGAAAGTGACAGCGAAAGAAATGCAATTAATTAAATCGTAGCTTACAAAAAAAGGCTTACTGTTGTGGCCTTCAGGATAAGATGTGAATATCCCTTCTGTAGCGTATCTGATTTACCAAAGTAATAAGAAAAATGCAAATATGGTGATTAATTAAACTTCTTATTGATAAACAACCATCGAAAATGAGACCTAGGCCCATGTGCATAAAAACCTCAAAAAGATTGGGAAATCGCTCTCTTCCCTGAAATGTCTGAAAGTGATGCAAATGCAGGATTACTTTTCACCAATAGAGATAGAGATTAAAAGAGATTCTGAATTCACAGTACTGTCCAACAGTCTTGAGCCATCCCTCATTTCCTTATATTTTGCGTCCAGTGAATCAGACTTTCTTAGATTTTTTCTGTAAAAAATGTAAAAATAAACAAAACTCCAATGCTAAAGGCAACCACTTGTATTCACAAAGCAGTCATAAGTAGGCCTGATCTTGGATCACACTTCCACAAAAGTATAGTTTTATTAATTTATATAGCTCACAGTAAGTTATCTGGGTTGAGTGGTTGCTTCCCCCAGAGAGCTAACTCCCCCCTCTGTGGTTCAGTGGTAAAACATGGCACGCTGAATGAAGAGAGTCAGAAGAGGTGCTGGTTCGATACCCTGCTGCGAGCAGAATCTTTTCAGTCTTGTGGCCATAAAACCAATGTTTTGGTGTCTCCAAACACGGGTTTTATAGCAACCATTTAATTACACTTCACATTTCCTTGCAGAAATGCAATCTAGTTATCATGTCCGAAAATCCATATTGCTACACCCCTACACAAAATTGGTTAATTGCCTCTAATTATTCCATGAACATAGAGTTTTAAAGCTCACAGTTTAAACTGACCTTGCAGGAGTTGTACTGAATCTCATCAGCCAGCTGCTGGTAGCGTGCCACTTCCATCATCATCTCCTGGAAGGAGTGTCCTTCACGTAAGAACTGCTCAACATCCTCCTCGGCCTGCTGGGACACCAGTGGAGCATATTTGTCATAAAGGCGGACGTGCTCCAGGGGTCCAGAACTCTCCTCGAGGATCACCCGCTGGACCTGCTCCTTCTGAGCCTGCACAATCTCAGGCAGGATGATGGGGTTTAGGTTGCTGCCCTCCTCTGTGCCCGGCTGGGCAGAAGTATAGAAACAGAGAAATATACATACAGTGCAGAAATAAACATGTTTAACACACTGGTCAAAAATATATCTGTTTGTTGTCATTTTTTTCATAAAATCACAACTAAATGTCAGGATCAGAATCAGAAAGCTTCATTGATTCTGGAGGAAACAGTTTATGTTACAACTGCACAGACACACAGAGACAAGAACAATATAAAATATAGTAAAATAAAAATAAATCTCTACAGATAAATCTCTCCAGATTAATAAGAATAAATCTCTCCAGAAATACTCAGAAAATGCTTAGTACTTATATACTATCCTATGTACAAAAAAATGCTGTAATCATGTTTTAAATAGAACAAATGTAAATCTTTAAATAGAACAACTTTAAAATGTTTCAAACAGAACAAACTATAAACCCCAAACTTCAGTCAGATAGGCCATGACATGCATGCATCAAAATCACATGCATCTTGTGGTTGACAAAGTATTCAAACTGCATTTTTTTTTAGATCAGACTAATAAGCCTACTAAAGACATTATCACTTAATAAATGTATTTTAGCCACCAGACATGGCGAGGGTGAGATTGTGCCCACTGGAAAAATAATCTGCAGACCAGCATATGTAGTGTTTAATGGGCAATGGTCACTAGGTGTTCTACGAGGGACAGAAGTGGTCTTGTTTTAGAACATCTGGAGATGAGCTAAAGAAATTCTGGGCTAAAAGTAGAAATAGAGTTTATTATGGTGGAAACATTTCAAAAACAGTCCAAAAACAGAAAGGCAGAGCTCAAAGTAGGAGGCCACAAACAGGTAAACAGTGGCTGTAGGTGGACAGGGATGATGGAGCCAGAGAAAATGTGAAGTGGAAGACAGGTTTAAACGAGCTGAATGACTGTTCTCTGCATGTTTAAACTTGGAGTCCAACAGGTTGTTTCGTTACAAAGTCACATCTAGTCCCAAAGTGGAACAATGTAAATCATTCTTTAAAAAAAAAAAAAGTGTTGCTTGTTGGCAAATTAGAGTTGACTTATTGTAATTGACAAAATATTTTTAACCTACGTATGAATCCTTTCAGCATAGCAAAGCACATCTGACGTAAGGCCTGAACCAGTGAAGTAACAGGTGCAGATGAGTCCAGATGACCAGCCCAGTAATTAATACACTATTTATATACTACACTATATTATTGTAATTGACTTAATTGTAAAGTATTTTTGAAACAAAAAATAACTGCTTGCCTAGTATGTCTAACGACCTTGAACAAAATATAACAAAAAAGCAAGAAAAAGTCAGCCAGTTACCCATTCTGTGTAAAGCTTTGTCTCAACTCGAGGCACCACGTGGACGGATGTCAGCATTGACTCATAGACGTTTACCAAGGTGACCTCAAAGTCTCGAAATTCAGGTTCAAATTTGATCTCATTCTTCTCAAGGACCAACCGCAGAACGAAGCCTGGATGCTCATAGGATCTTACTGAAATCTGTAGGGAGAGAGAATGTGAATTATTTCATCATGAACTGATGACTAAGAAAGTAAAGGCTGGCAAATGAGGGCAACTTTTTAATCAGAATCAGAAAACTTTATTTATAAATTGCTTATGTTACAACTGTACAGACACAGAGACAAGGACGATATAAAATATAAAGTCTAAATAAATCCAGTAAAAACTCTGCAGAAAATACTCAATATGAAATACACTATCCTATATACACAAGTGCTGGGATATAAATACTATAAATAAGTAACTTGCAGTTAAGTGCTTTACTAGTAACACAAATAGTGGTTAGGAGCTGTTCTCGATACAGAGTCTGTTATTTTGAGTTCATGATTGCTTCAAATGATTTTCAGGGTGTAGTAACATGCCAAGGCTTGTCGTGGAGAAAAGTCTGAAACTTTTTCTAGGTTCAAGATCAAACGCAGTCAGAAAGTTGAGGCAACGCTGTTTATTAAGGCAGCTTCATGGTCCATGAGAGGGGTGATCAGTTGCTCTCCCTCCACCAGACCTTACACCCACGTTAAATAGATCTTCAGAATACAATACACTTGTTCTCAGCCAATATGAGTAATAATTGAATATTCAAATCTCCACCCTGTTTTTCAATAGATACGAGGTCAAGTGTCACTTACTTAAATCGGTCACGCACTTACTTTTCTATACCATGCTTTGTACATGTGAACATTGCAAGAACGTCAGATACCTGAAAGGACAGCCTGTGAAAGAAAAGACTTCACATGTGTTAAGGTCTCTGTGTTTGCGTGGACACCGCCCCCTGAATGGCATAGTATTTGTGGTCATATTGACTCAATACAATTCTCTTGTCCTTCTGATACACTCATCATTTATCTTTGACAGAAGGCCCCTTAGTGGCTAGAATTTCCCTTGCCACTAACTTACAGATGTTTTTTTTTTTGTTTTTGGCCCTATAAAAGAGTATCCTTTGTGAATTGTCTAGGCTTTTCTGGCCCCTTTCAGAAAGTCAAAGAGCATTTGCCGTTCACTATATGTGGGCAGCATACAAGGGCCTATTGTAACCCCTATCACTAACTAACTGCTTCATAAACTTATAATGGAAGTGAAGATATACCATATTAAGTAGCCTTTTTATCATTCTTTTATCATTCAAATCTTCATCAGGCGTCAGTACTTACTGGGTCCTGAGCGATCAGGCGTGTATAATCACGGATGGACTCCAGGGCCAGACTCTGGAGTTGGGAGGTCATGAGTACAGCTGCACAGTTGAAGAAGGACTGGAGCTGAGCAGGATTAGCATCGCTGGGCACCAGTTTGCGCTTGTTCCCCTGGTAGTATATGTGATGCACCTCAGGAAACCACCTATTAAATTTAAACCTGGCTTCATCTTTCTTTGAAATATTTTCAGTCATATTCTCTTAAGGTACTTTTCCATAGGCATACAGGAACTGTCCTGTACCTAAACTGTACTGTGATGGTATGGAATTTGCAGCACACTTTGATTTTCCAGTGTATCTTAGCACAGTAACCGTGTTTCTGAGTCAATTCTCTACCCATATTTTTTGGCCGAAAACCACATCCATGGAGTCGAACCAGGGGAAAGTTGTCAGAGCTGCTTTTGACATTGTAGTCTTTTATTATTTACAGATTTCTTTGAGTGTTTCAATTTTTTCTCTACATTCTTGTGATGAAAACCTAACCCAGCTAACTTGATAGCGATGTCCTGGCACACCTTTACATCTTTCACAGCTTTAAAGATAAATTTCTTAGTGTCATAGAAAACTCCCACTGAAATTTATCTTCAGCCCTAACAGTAGTGCTTGTACTTCATCAACTGCCCAGCTGTTAGTTTGTATCTCCATTGTTGTTTTTTTGAGCAGACAGTAAAAAAGCAATGGCCTCTTTCCATGTTCTGATAACATTTTGACCTATCAGAAAGCAGTGATGCAGTCAGCTTGGGTGAGACCCACTTTTGGCCCTGGCGTCAAGCAGCTCAGGTACCGCTCGGGAACAGGTCACTTTATTTATAATGGAAAAACATTTGTTCACGGTTCCTTGTGCCAGTGGAAAAGCGCTGTTAATAGACTGTGTCCATTTACAAATAGTCCTTATTAGAAACCTCAGTCTTGTACCACTTTATGAGTTCCATTTTCCTTGTAAGTCCACTATATAGGTACAATTACAGACTGTAGCCCATCTGTGGTTGCACAATTTGTTAGCCAACCTGTTATTGTTATTGAATGTTAGTCTTATCTCCTCATCACCTGCTGGTATTTCATTTTATCGCATTCATGATATTTTTGTCACAAACACTAAGTCACTTTTCATAAATCATTTGCACTACTGATCTGCTGGTTCAGCACACTAAAACTTAAACACAGCAGTGTAAGTTACAGTTATTTTCTTTTCTTAAGCCAATTTATGTTGTCATTATTATTATTATTTTTTGGTTGCACAATTGTTAGTCTTTTTAAAAAAAAATCGCTTGCCTTATCTTTATACTTCTTGTTGCACTGAGCATTATCATGACAAAAGAATTTCCCTGAGGATAAATAAAGTTCTTTCTTATCTTCTTATCTTATCTTATCTTACCCTGTTCATCATTGGCGGGGTTCTACACTGATGTAAGCCCGACTGCCTAGGCGAGTAAAACACAAAGTTCATTGACAGCAGTGGTGAAAATCACTTGCCCAGCCAGTCAGCCAGGCTAACCCTAACCCTAACCCCATTCAGCAATGGATTTTTTTTTTTAGTCAACATCATATTTGATATAGCTTTTAATTCACTTTCAAAAACTCGCTTGGGGTGGAAAACTAAGTCTTCAGTCAAGCCAACTTGGAGAAAAAAATCATGTTGAACCCTGATTGGTCAGTTTCTGACCATAGGACAGTTGTTAAACAAGTGATGGATCATCCTTAGCACAGCATGGTAGTTGCATGGTAATGTGTCTGGTAGTGGTATCCAATAATGCATCAGGTGCATCTAGCCAGTCTTGATGTTTGTTAGTAATTGTCTGCAGCACAATAAATTATTCAAAATGTTGGCTAAGCAGGAGTATGTGACAAAAACCATGGACTCACAGCTGAAGATCTTTCCTACAGGTCTTACCCTCGACAATGCTGTTTATAGAGTGTTATAAAATGTGTGATTACTAAGGTGTTGCTAGACTGTTCTATGTAATCCCAGGTGGTATTGCTATAGTTCTGCTAAAGGCTTCAGTCAAGCCAACTTGGAGAAAAAAATCATGTTGAACCCTGATTGGTCAGTTTCTGACCATTGGACTGTTGTTAAACAAGAGATGGATCATCCTTAGCGCAGCATGGTAGTTGCATGGCAATGTGTCTGGTAGTGGTATGAATGTATCAGGCACAGGTGTGTTGCTGGGTTTTTTGTACACGTCGGTGCCACCACCCAAGAATATCCAGCCAAGAGCAGCTCTGAAACTGGCCATTGATGAAAGAGTAGTGGACAACAGATGGGATGCAGTCTCTAACTGTACACCAGCAAGGTGGAGCTACAAGTTAGGGGCATTATTAATGTGTATGGTAAGTGTAGATAAAACATCTTGGTGACTAACCAGGTTTATTAAGGTGTGCAACTTAGCTAGCAGTAACATAGTCAAAAGCAGATGTTGATTTAAGTTTAGCTTTACAGGGATGAAGAACAGATGTGGATTACTAAGCACTGATGTACGTCGCTCTGGATAAGAGCGTCTGCTAAATGCCGTAAACGTAAACGTAAACATCCAAAGAATCACTGCAAAGTAAATGTAGTGAAATGGTTGCATGCATACTTCTTCAGCAGGATATCTTTGGCAGCCTCAATGTGTTTGCTGACCAACTGCTGGAAGATGGAGAGCTCCATGGACTCCTGTCTGATGTGGAACTCCTGCACATCAATAAGCCGTAACTTCCTGGAGGAGTGGGACATGTTGTTGAGAGCAAATGGAGACCAGACTATAAGATCAGATCTACTAAATACTAATAGTTTGCACATATCACAGTCAACTGTTTTTGAATACTAAATGATGAAATTAATTGTATATTTGTTTCTACCCACGACAACCAAAATTCACAATCATAACATACTTCCATGTCAGTGCTGCTGTCCATTACAAATATACAAGCCATAGGTTCACCAGCCTTCCACCATCACAAAATATACTGCTAAACTTGCTAAACAGTGGACAGAAGCTTTTGCTTTCAGCCAAATGATGTACAATAATGTACAAGTGCTTTGAGATTTTAGACTCCTTTTCAAATCCATTAAATTCTGCACATTCTTGTTTTCTTATAGAACTATGTCATGGAGAAGCTGTGCTGTAATTTGAATACTGACTACATAATGGACCATCTGAAAGCTGAAGGACTCTCACTTGAAGGACTCGTGCCACAGGTCCAACACAGATAGCATGGTGGGGTTGATGGAGTGAAGCCGGTCTCTCATCTTTTTCTGGGCTTGATGGAAGGACTTCTTCCATGGCTTTGGCACGACCTCCATTCTGAAAGGAAGGATTCAAGTCCTTAAAATGTTCTATAGGGCTTGGCTGATGCAGGGTTCTTGAAGGGTTTAACATCTTGGACAAGTTACTCAATCTTGGCTAGTTCAGAACAACCAAATAAATCTTCCTTTCCTATTTGCTTTCCTTGATTTTGCCTAATCTGCGGCCCAAGGAATCACTAAATACATTGTTAGAGCTTATTAGCGTGTAGATCCACATAGCTAGCATTTCAGATCAGACAAAATCAAGGAAAGATGTAAGAAAAGAAGTTTAATCAACTATGCAGATGCAACATTAGACAAATAGCAGATTTGAAGAATCACAGTGAGAGTGCTGCTAAACATCAAGCTTAAGCTAATTTTATACTCTAATTGTACAGATTTAATGGGACTGAACCGAAGAATTGCCATACATCAGCTAAAGAAAATCTGGGCATCATAATCAGAATGAGAGGAGAGGTAGCATATTTATTACTCCACTCTTTTGCCGCTTTTCCACTGGTGCAAGAAGCCGTATCGTATTTCGAACAAATGGTTTTTTTTTCAATACAAAAAAAGTGACCTATGCCCGAGCTGCTCAACGGCAGGGCCGAAAGCGGGACGCAGCCGAGCTGACTGTATCACTGAAAAATGTCATCATCACAACATGCAAAATGTCATCATCACAATATGAAAAGAGGCCATTGCGTTTTTACTGTCCACGCGAAAAAAACAACAATGGAGATCCAAACCAAGAACTGAGAAGTCGCCGAAGTACAAGCACTACCATCTGTTTGGCTGAAGATAAATTTCAGTAGCAGTTTTCTATGATGCTAACAAACTTATCTTTTACGCTTTGAGAATGGATAGGCATTCGTTGCACGGCTAAAGAATGCAGAGAAAAATCACAAAACCTCAAACAAGACTATAAATAATAAAAGACCACAATAACAAAATCAGTTCTGACAGAAAAACTCCATGCTGGTTTTACTCCATTGACGTAGTTTTGGGATGGCGATAAACTGTGGGGAGAGAACTGTCCGTCAGAAGTACTGAAAATCAAAGTGTGCTGCAAGTTCCGTACCACCGCAGTATGGTTTAGGTACAGCACAGTTCCTGTACACCTATGGAAAAATGCCTTATGTCTGGAAGTAGGCTAATGTTGTAATTTTGGAGTTAAGATAGCTGTGATTCCTATCTCTTGCATAGGTGACAATATATGCCATAAATTAGAATTCAGCTGGACTCACTCTTCTCTGTGGGTGGGCAGATCTTTGACCACCTCTCCTTCGTTCACTCTTGGGTCCCGCAGCACAAAATCCACTGCAAAAAGGGCAAAGGACTCTTACTCCTCTGACAGCGTGCAGCTAATATAATGTATTTCATATCGTTTTTGACAACAAAAAACTACTACATGATGACAAGATTTCTTGAGCTTTCATTCGATTCCTTTCAAAAGGAACTAATAAACACAGTGGGTGAACGGTGCAATTGTAGAACCCTTTCTGACATATTCATCTATATAAATGGACAGGATAACATATATGGCATTTCAGCTTTTATTTCAGTTTTTATAATTCAGTTTTAGAAAATCATTTTGGACAAGTGACAGTTTATTAATACTAGATTTAGTAGTGTGTAACCAGCTCTAACACATGGAAATTCAAAGTAGGAATTTTATTTTAGCATGGACAATGTCAGTTTTCACTAAAAAAAAAAATCATGGATTTTATGGTAGTAGTCGCTGCTATCCAGAAACCTGAATTTTGCCAACAGTTTATTTTTAACAGTATGAGATTTGATATTACTTAACAATTCTTTGGAGTTTCAGGAAAGTGCATGATTTAGCCAGGCAGTAGGCACAACATAAATTGATGTACTGTTTTAGCTAGCTCCAGTGCAAAACTAAAGAAGCAAACTTCAGATGCCAAAGTTGTACCTGACTCAATTTGGTATAAAGGGAAATTTCTTTAAATGAGATTTTTCACTACCTATTATGTTAGTAATAGATTGAGAAAGTGTAGGATGCCCTGGGCCTCAACATTCCATAAAGAATCAAATAAAATATATAAATAAAGCACATCTAAAAGACATAATCTTGTGGTAGGGCAGAAACCACCAGACCATGTCTTTTATAACCCAATTTCATAATTTTACCTATGGCTTTCCTAACACTGAACAGATAGTCCTCCCTCATCTCATCTGAGAGAACTTCAATGGTTCTTGTTAGTCTCTTCAGGTGGGTCGGCACCAGGTCCAGGACGTCGTTCAGCCAGGAGTCTTCCATGGCCGCCACATGTTCTGTGTCGATCCCATTTTGAATGTAGTAGTAATATCTCTGGAAAGTATCACACAAAACCCCAAACTCCTTCCAAATCTTGAAAACATAAGGACTTTAAGGAATATTAAAGATACACTCCCTGGCAAAAGTATGGGGGCATGTAGCTTTTCAAAATATTTCTAACTTTTTGCAATGTTCCCCCTGTTTTTTCCGTGTCCATGTCTGTGTCATTGTTTACCCCAACCATGTGAGTTTGTGGTTGTTTTGATGTCAGTCTCCACCCTAGTCCCGCCTCCTTCTTAATGTTTCCACCTGTGTCTTGTTTCTGTCTCCTCCCCTGCTCAGGTGTGTCCTATTGTCTAGTTAGTATATGAACCCCTGCGTTTCAGTCTATGCTGCTCAGTTCTTTAAGGCATAGATGTAAAGGGACACCGGGATTTATTAACAAAACTGGATGCTAAAGAACAAGAACAGACCAGGGCTGAACAGACATACAGAGGGAACAAAAACCAGACAGAGAAACACAGGAAGCAAAAATACAAATGCTAAACACAGAGACAAAACACAGAGGCAAAAAACAGAATCCAGAACAAAAAACCTGAGCCAAGATACACTGAGGTAGAAGTACAAGGAACAAACACAGAATCCAGAACAAACGCCAAGCAATAAACAAACCAAGTAACACTGGAGCAAAATACAGAGAACCAATGAACAGATTGAAACACAGGAGTTTATATACCAACTAGACAATAGAAAACACAAGAACAACATACAGGTGGAGACACTAAGTAGAAGATGGAGCTAGGACAGAGACTGATATAGCAGGGGAAAACAACAACATAGACAAAAAAACAAGGGAAAAGACAGGAGAACATTTCTTATTAAAAAAAAGCATATTTTGTTTGAAGGTGTGCAATCACATTAAACAGGTCTTGCCAAATAAAGGAAATACTTTTATCCCCTTTGTTGTGATGTATGCACTCAAACCTTTCTGACATTTAACCACCTTTCAATTTCAATATGTGCTTTTAACAATAGCCTGGAAAACAAAACTCTTAAGCAAATACTTTGCTGAACATGGAATTGAGTGGTGAAGCTAAATCTACTTTTTTAACAGAACTTTTGCAAGTATTTTTTTTTTTTACTTAATTTAAAAGTTGTAATTAAAACAACACTTTGCCAGACTTTTGACCTGTGGTACATAGTGTCTGTTACGGAAAATTTGTCATTCACCATTATTTTTTCAGCTTTTATTAATAAAGCTTAAATTAATAAGTTGTATAATTGGATTTTCAATGACTTTGACAGCTTTGGAAAAATTGTGCAAAAATGTCATTTTCACACAGAATTACAAGCAATATTACTCTCCAGAAAGCAAAAGGTGACAGCTTCTTACCAAAATGTCCTTTTCATTGGGAGCGGGTGAGCCACAGGTGGGTGGTGAGCTGTCATCTGTGATGATGTTGCCAGTGGCAGACTCCTGCTGCCTACAATAATAAGTTCAGAAATATAATGAATACTAAGCTGTAATTAATGAAGAGTGAGGAGAGCTACCCCTTTGACAGGTAGTCAGGAAAACATCACCCACATGATGATGCTGACGAGAGCGCTTCGGAACTGCTCCCTGTCTCTCTTGGGCTTGAAACTGCCACGAAGTCTGGAGGATTCAGGATCTTTACTAATGCCGATCTCTGGGCCCCGGCCAAAACTCTGGCCAGGCCTCACACTTCCTCCTAGTGTGTGTCCTAAGAGGAACACAAGCATTAACTTTGTTGTATACATTTAAAAAACTGTACAATTTAATTCAACTATGATTCATTTGGAATCAATTTAATGCATCATAAAATCCCAGATATCCACAGTTTGATTGTTGGTATGTATTAAACATATGTATTAAAAATGCAGATATATATTACTGTGCATTACTGTGCAAACGTCCTGAGCTACTCCCCATTTCATATTTTGCTTCCAAAGAGCCAGACTTTTTGTATTTGTAATGGTCTTTCAAAGTCACCAACAAGATGATTCCAAGCAAATGATATAAAGAAGTGGCTCAGGACTTTTGCACAGTACTGTATATCCCAGTAGTGGAACATAGACCATGAAAAATATACACCAAGCAGTTTCTGGGATAACTGTGTGAATTTAAATGAGAATCACACCTAATTTCATGATTCTATGATGGTGTAAATAGTCATTCAGAATATTTTGTTGTGATATAGTGTATTATGCAGAAACTTCTCAGATTTATTACTTAGTGGTGATAGGAAATAGGGGCCACAATGTCTTTTGTGTCTCCAGAGTTGCGTGTAATAAAGTAAAGTGGCCCCTTATAGTCACACGTGAACATAGCACAGCACACAGTGTGAACAATGTGAAATTCTTTCTCTGCATTTAACCCATTCACCAGGTGAAGCAGGGGGCTGCCGCCAACGAGGGGCGCCCGGGGAGCAGCGTGTGGGGACGGTACCTTGCTCAAGGGTACCTCAGTGATGACACTAGCAGGTGGGAATTGAACCCAGAACCTTCTGATTGCAGGGGCAACACCCTAACCACTAGGCCAACCAGCTGCCCCAATAATGGTAATGCTGATAAGGGTAAAATTTTGCCCCTGCCTGCTTTTGTGTTCCCTAGTGTCATATGGTTTTCAGCCCCGCCTTTGTCCTGATCCCTGCTCAATGTGTTCACCAGGGCCTTCAGGCATTTTTCCACAGGCATACAGGAACCATGCTGTACCTAAACTGTACTGGGATGGTACTTGCAGCACATTTCGATTTTCCAAATATGAGCATAATATAGTATTGAATATTTATACATATTAATATGATCAGATAGTCAAACACTGCAAAATGACTGCAGCTGAATCACCACTTTCAGATTCCCAATAAGGTAAACCTCTAAAACTGTCATTTCTAGTGTAATGAGTGTCAAATACACTTTAAATAATGTTCACTTTAAAATTTCGTCCATTTAGAAGTCATGACCACAATGTGTTTGAAGTAAGTGTGTGATGAATTGGGGATGCAGTTTGTGAAATGGAAACCTGAGGGCTTCAAGCTTCCAATACCAACTACATTACCTACATTAGCCCACAGCTCCACTGAAACATTTAAAAACCAGAACCAAGATTCCTCATCAGATTATCACCTTTTGTTTATCCTGTATATTGAAATTTCCAGAATAAAATCTTGTACATCCAAAAAAGTCATTTTACACGAGAACAAAGAACGTTCCTTTTAAGTATAAGTAAAGGTAAAATATTTTTGTTCTTTTCTCAAAATGTTGGCACAGTGTAAACGTTTTCAAATTATGTAAAAACATGACAAATTACAAAATATGGAGGTAAAAAGGTTTTGTTCTGAATATCGACATGTCTTTACCTGTCTTTACTTAAAGATCCTTTTTTAGAAAGTTTCTTATTTCCTTATATTAGTAAAAACTGCAGATGCTTTTGCTTAAAAATGTGTTCAGAGATAATTTACAGGAAAATTTGTATGACACTGGGAGCTTCACAGGCTGTTCCTGCACATTTGAGTGTTTTCACTGTTTTAAACACATCTGCTCCAACTAATCAGCTCATTAAAGTTCCTCGCTGAGCTACAGAGGGAGTTGGAGCAAAGAAAACACTAAAATGGGCCTCCAGGACCGAGTTGGGGAAAAAACACTGCACTAGTTTATAACACCTTATATGCAGTGAGGTTGAAACACCACCAGATGGCGCAATAACCACAAATTATTTTAATTTAATCTATAATCTATTTTTAATATATAGTCTATAGAATATAGACTATAAAGATTCACAAACCAATGTGCTTTTTAAAACCTACATAAATTTACATAGTCCACCTATAAAATACAATAGAGGCAAAATAATTTTTTTTATAAAGCTCCGGAATCTATATATAATTTTAAAAAAATCTCTTTCTTTCAACACAGATTTTCCAACTTTTCCATATGTAATTTGTTGCGCTTTTTCACACACACATACATACACACACACACACACACACACACACACACACTATATTTACATTTTTTTTTTAACACATAAGTATGTACACACTCATATATATATCCCTGATCTTTTTTTCACATATACTTGAATTTCAAAGTGTAAGATTTCAGGGTCAGAATAAAGAAAATCCAATGTCTTACTTCTAGTGACTCCATGTCCGTTGGTTTCTTCTTTGGCCGGTGCCTGCAGGATAAAGGTCGGGACTGCATCTTGCCACTGAGGCTTTGACCGAATCTGAAAGTCACAAGCCAGTCTCAAAAAGTCAGTTCTCTTAAAGATGTGGAGTGTATATGTATTGACTATATGTAAGACTTTTGCACAGTACTGTAAATTTTGTCAATGTCTCACCTTTGGAAGTTGTGGCAAGTGACGTACAGGGCTCTCTGATATCTTAGGTAGTCTGTTATTCCCCAGTGCACTCTGCAACATATTACAGTTAGCTGAGTCGAAAGCTTTTGTCAAGGGGATTCATTAGAGTAATGAACCTGCTCAAATGACAACAGTTAAACTGCATGTACATTTGCAGACGCATCTCTAGGGACATGTGCGCTGAAGGCGGGTGGGTAGTAATTATTTCCATTAAAATTTTTTTTTTTTGGATCTACACTTTATTTAAAATTTTCAAATGATAATACATGCATATGCAATGAAGTACATGGTGGGTAAATATCAAAAGAGATACACACTTGTAGGGCTGCACAATATATAGTCTGTTAATTGTCATGGTGATATCGGTCTCTGCAATTCTGATATCACAAAAAGCTGCAATTTGCAAATGAGCCTCTAACCAATCACAGTGTTTCTGACAGGGTGACCAATCACAGCTCCAGGTGAGTTACTGGGTGTTCTGATGAATCGAAGTCTTCATGTAATCCAACATAAGTCAAATTATTTTAATTTTTAAACATTAAAGGCACTGATTGGCATTAAAGGTGTTTCAAAAGGACCGTATTCTACATTTTCTTTTTCCATCTCATTTTTTCTCTGATATTTGATTGGTTTGTGAATCAAAAAGATTTCGTAATTCATCATAATTCATTCTCACATGAATGTCTGATGTAAGCAAATTACCTCTTTTCTGATTGGCTGCCCTGTATTGCAGCTCATTTTAAAGACAGTATGGGGCTGAAACACCCCTTAGAACTAAACTGCTGTAGGCTGAAGGCATAAGGAAATATGCCAGTTTTGTGACATCACAAAAGCTGATTTGAAAACAGGTAATTTTTGCAGCTTAGTTTCCATATATGGACTGTGTTGATGGGGCAACAAAGATTTGCATACTTTAATCCTTTTTAATTACAGAAAAGTGATTATTTACTATATTGAAAGGTATCGCAATCGTAGTATGTAGCAGTAAAATCACAATACTGATATTCTGTCCATATCGTGCTGCTATACTGACCATAGTCAGGTAACCATGATTCTATTTCTTTCCTGTTTATATATGTCCTTGTGTATTATATCTGATTTACAAAAAATGAAGAAAAAAAAAAAAAGAAATGCGTTAATAAACAGCTATGTCATGAAATGCCCATATCGTCTTGGTCTCGCCAGCAGATATAATGTTTAAAGTATTTGCTTCTATAACACGATTGCTATGAATCAGCACATAAATAATGACTCATA
>JBBPCZ010000002.1:4828049-4840572 GCA_037974445.1 Brycinus macrolepidotus | reverse complement strand
GGTACCAGTGATACAGGTGAGCTGGCCAGGAAACTCGACTCAATGACAGAGCGGTTTGAAGCTGCCGCCATGCCGTTCAAATGTCCCCCGTGATGTGCGTCATTTCCGGAATCCCGTGCACGTCACGATCTGGTGCGTGTGACACTGTGATTGGCTCATTTGCATATTACAGCCTTTTGCAATATCAGTATTGCAGAGACCAATATCGCGATAATTATTAACAGACGATATACTGTGCAGCTCTAGTATTTATTAACCCTGACATCAGTGCAGTTCTTTATCGCCTCCAGGGTTGAATGGCATATCTCTGCAGTGCATGCTGGATAATGTAGTGAGAGAACATTGTTGGACGAAACGTGAAACTAATACAAATTTTGTCAAAACAATGAGGCTGTGAGCTGTATAAAATAAAATTTAGAAAAAATTCAAGGCTTATGCTGGAATGCCCCTTTAAAAAATTTTTTTGGAACTGACATTATGGGAAACCTCCTGTGCTTTTTTATCTTATGTGTTTAAATGGCAGTTGCATTATTTTATTGGCCTAAACTTTGCTGTTTAAAGTAAGTCATAATCAGACATAAACAACAGAAAAAGAATAAAAATAAAGTAAAAGTTCTAACCCATAACACACTAATGTGTCCATTTGTATTTCTTGGTGGGAGTCAACTATGTAAGTTTTAAACACATTCCGAATGACAGAGGCTAAACAGCAGTCCAGATATCACTTACATTTACAATCTTAAACAGTTGATTAAAGACATGATTAACAAATGAATAAAAACACAATATTCTCACAGTCATTAAAGATATTCTAAAGACACAGTTTCTTTAACTGTTTGTTCACAGACAGTTTTGTGAATTGGTCAGAGAATGAACCCGGGAGTCGGAGGGTCTGGAAGACCGGAGAGGGTCTCGGGTGGAGGAATGCCATTAGGGGACGCTGCCACACTTCTAATTGGCACGGCAGCTGCACAGGTGACACCGGAGGCGCACACCTACAACCAACAACAGAATCAGGAGGTTTCAGGTCAATGTAATAAATATATAATTCCCCAGAATTCAAAGATTTTTAAAGCCCTTACCAACATATTACAAATATTAGCTACAAATCTCTTACTGACCCAGCATATATAGCATAGTATATATAGTACAGAGTATTGTCTGGAGAGTTTTATTTTGACTTCATATTATATTTTATATTGTTCTTGTCTTTACATTTTCTGATTTTGATTCTGATAACAGGCTTTTAACAGGCAATTTAACAAAATACACTATAAAGGCATTTCTGTATACTGGTTTGAAACCTAATGCTTTAAAGCCATTAAATCAAACATGCCAGCCATCTACACTACCAGTCAAAAGTTTTTGCACACCACAGGTTTTTACTACTTCTTCATTTATTTCACTGCAGGTTTTTATTGTTGCTAAACATTGGAAAGTTGTTGAGTGAATAACTATAAATGAAAATATGTCAAATAAAACAGGTTTCCTTTATACGATGAAAGAATCTGTAACAGTGCATGTCTGACATCCTGTTAACTTGTTGTGTAGTTATACAGAGTCAAATTCTAGACTGTCCTTTAACTTTAAATGCACTTGTTAATTGTTTCATCACTTAATAGCTTGTTAAATGTCGTACACTGGTCTGGTGATCTACATTATAATTATATTAGGCGGCTTTTTGTTGGTCAGTAGTGATAAATAAAAAATGTCACATTTTCTGGTTAATAAAAACTCAAATGCTGAATATACTGTAAATGTATTTGTTAGGAAAAAACATTGAGTGCAAATGTAGAAAATCTCAGTATGTGCCAAAATGTTGACTGGTTTGTGCAATATCACTGTAGATGTGTCCCCTTTTTCACCCTTGCTCTCTCTCCATCACTCTCATCTCTTCATCTCTCATGTCATTTTTTATTCATCATTACTGGCCTTCAAAAAGCCGACTAGTATAATTGCAATTATCATGTGAATCACCAGACAAGTGTTGGATGTTTAACAAGCTATTCAGTGATGAAAGAGTTAACGAGTCCATTTTTAACTTAATGGACATATTGTCACACGCACCAGGCAGGTCACAGGAGTGACATCACCACGTGTATATAAACAGGAAGCTGGGGTTTCCCTGCGCTCAGTCATTGAGTTCAGATGCTCACTCATCCCGAGCTGGTTATCTCCGGTACCGTGAGTACACCTATCACCCCCCTTCTCTCTCTTCTCTATCCCCTGTGTGCGTGTGAGAACGTTGGCTCCTGGTGGGAGCCTTCACTCAGTGGTGAGCGTTCTCAGAGCAAAGCGCTCTCTCGTGTGTGTCCGCGATTGGGTTCTTCCACTACGCTACACTGGGCTAACTTTGGTTCTGGTATGTTCTCCATCTTTTGTGACACATATTTTCATTTATAGTTGTTCACTCAACAGCTTTTCAATTTTTAACAAGAATAAAAATCTGCAGTTTATGAAATAAATGGGTAAGTAGTAAAAGCCTGTGGTTCTTTCATCAGAATTAGACAAGATAAACACAAGTCAACCTGTAATTTAAACTGACCTATTTTTACCTTCATGTCCCTGTACATATCCAGTACCATTCATCTGATAATATTCTTATTATTTCAGAATTCTCTAATCTTTGATCCGAATAACCATTATACACTTTGAAATTAGTTTTCTGGGTTTTAATTACATCACCATGCAAAAGTGGTAGGAAAAGAATGATATTCATTTATAATGAATGATCATTCATTTTCTGTAACTGCTTTTTCCTTACTAGGGTCGCGGGTACCTGGAGCCAACCCGGGGGAAAAGAATGATATTAATCAATAATTATTAACCAACTCCCCCCACCACCCGCACCTCACTTGGTCAAAAATATCTTCTGTACATATGCCAGAATATACAGTACTATGCAAAAGTCTTGAGCCACCCCTATTTTGCTTCCAAAGAGCCAGACTTTCTTGTATGTTTAATACAGTCGTGAGGAACAGTTCTCCAGGCTTCCTGAAGGACTTTCAAAGACTCTCATTTTCAGTCCAGTCCCTGAACCTGATCATTTTCAGATGAATGTTTTTTGTTTGTTAAGCCACACAGTACGTATGAATCATTCAAGCAGAACAAAGTGCATCTAACTTAAGGCCTGAACCAGTGAAGAAACAGGTGCAGATGATTAGAGATGATCAGGCCGGTGATCAGTATACTGGTGGTGCTGAATGCTGAGTGGATGGAACACCTTTATCTACGCATCTTATATCTTTAGGCACTTTGCAGACTGTCACAGTAAAACATTTGTTCCCATTTCTTTAATTTAATCTACTCAATATGCCAGTGATGAGACATTTTGACTGGCGGACAATTGTATTTTTGCACCAACAAGGTGATTTAAAGCAAAACAGAAAGAAATGAGGGGTAGCTCAAAACTTTTGCACAGTACTGTATTTATATATTAGATGTACACACACACACTACACTCTCTTGCACTACAGACATTTTATAAGTACTTACAAAAGTGTTTGTCTACTATGCACTTTATTATTTTACTACTTACTACTTTTACTATTTTTAATACTTCTATTTTTATTCTAATTGGGTGTTGTGTTATTTTACTGTGCAAATCTTGAGGGGATCCAAGAATTTAATTTCTGGTAATGATGTTCCTTATGCCAATAAACTTGAAACTACTATGAAATATGCCATAGTGCAAAAGGAATATGCAGTAGAACATCTGATACATGTTGATTTATAATTGAAAATGCTGTAATAATTAGGCATTTCATACATAAATTAATATAACCAGCACTACACACACTTCACATTCTAGTGTAGGACTAGCCTACCTTGTTTTATTATGATTTTAATTATTGCTTATTTAGTTAAACAAGCGTCAGGGTTTTTCTCTCAAATTTAAGTTACAAGGCATTGCACCCAGATTTTTTCCCCCATAATACTTCGCATCCTATAATACTCACATACCGTAATGCTCCCCATACCATCATCCTGCCTGCTGATGCACCATTAAGAACAGAACATCATATAATTAATCGAGTTAACAGAGTATTAAAAATATAAAGATTTTATAAAGTGATAGTTCTAAAATCTGATTGGCTGAGCCCCTTTTGGCCAAATTATTCATTTTAATTAGGAAAATACCAACGTGCTGCATTGCTGGTGGCCACTCTGCTTTTAAAGAAGAATTGACTTGATAGGATATTGCTACAGCACACCAAACCATGCTTGTTGGTAATGTATTAATTTTAACCATCCTCTTCTTACAATTGCATCTTATAAATGCCAGTGTCTTGATTTTGTGCTAGGATCGCAAAAACCTTTACCTCGCTCTGTTGGGGTTCTTGAGGCTCTGAGGTAAGTACTCGAAAAGAACCCTGTGAGGATCTGCAAGTCTGCCCAGCACCCAGGATATGCTGTGAGAAACTAGACAACATTTGGGCCAGCTGTTCCTTCTTTTCAACCTTTTGATGCAAAGGATCCATGGTCTCTTCGTGTACAAATTTTTCCTGAGGCAACTGTCCATTGACTATAAAATCCATACAAGAAAGGTCCACTCCACTGTATTCATCCACTCGAGCATGAACTGATGTGTGTCCATTGTTAAGGCAAGGGTCACTGTTGGTTGTGTCATAACAGAAGGTGTGCCCTTGGTTTGAGTTCACAACATGACCTGAATTGACAGTATGCCCTCCATTAACGTTACTGTGAATGACTGGACACTGGGACTGGGATGACTGTCTGGGCCACTGCTGTTGCTGTTGGCAGGATTGTCGTAAATGGAAGAACTGTTTGGCATCAACTTTGACTACTGAGGTACTGTTGTTAGGAACAGTATGTTGAGTGTTGCAGTGTCCACTAGGTGCCCTGGTGCTGGTCATTGTATAGGGTGCAAGTCCATTTTCCGAATGTTTTTTTGCCTGGCTTCCATGCTGGGACGTGGGGCCTGGACCTGGCGGAGGGTGTCTCGTACTAAGGTGTACCTCCATCTGTTGGGGCAGGTGGACAATAGGTCGCTGATCTCCTAGTGGTGGCCTGAGAGGTACATGCGGGACATACATGTTAGACGTTGAGGTTTCAGGCACCAAGGTGGTCATAGTATTAGAAGCTGGAGGTAGAACATCTGAAGTTGAATGGCTTTCCATCTCACATTTTTGTTCAAGTGAGTAATGGATGAAAGACAATATCTCATCATTGGTGAGAAGGTCATCAAGAGTGGGAACATGATCCGGGTCCATGTCCACTTGAATCATACACTCATCCAAAAGGAGCAGCTCCAGGTCATCTGCACTTAATCTGAGACCTTCCAGAGCTCCAAAAAGCTCTACGTTGGAGCAGTCCTCAGAATCACCAATAACCTCATGGCTTAGGGACAAGGTGTCTAAGGTGGCTAGTAATGGGTCAAAACTCATCTCAGGTAGTCTTGGATCTAATATGTGATTACCTGTTTGATCCCACTTTCTAAGAACTCCAGAGTTACTTTCAGACCAACAGGGTAGGTTTTCCAGTGTTCCAAACAAGCTGTTTGGAAATGTTATCTTGGTCTCTACAGCTGGCTGGCACACATAAACAGATTCATCTTGGCTCATCAGTGCACCAAGCAATGAGGAAGGATGAGTTTCCTCAGATGACTTCTCAGTCTGGCCCTTTTTTGACTTACTGGTCTTTCCGTTTCCTTGGTGAACATCATTAAATCCTGCAACTGGATGGCTGGTTTGGTAGAGCATGGCTTCACCAGTTGCAAATGTAAAGGGAAGGTTCATGGAGCGTTTTCGTAAGTGTTCACCACCCTCCTCCTCCCTGACGAAGACAAAGAAAAGGTTTTTGAAACCTTTTTAGAGACATCTTATTAACAGAAGAGATCACCCTGACAACCTGTTCACATTGTTTACATTCTAGCCCCATTATGGGCTAGAAACCTCTTTCACTGCAAAACCATCCAAAGACTCTATCAAAGGAAGCTTGGTAAGGTTGTTGTTAACTGACTTACAAAAGTGGTCTTTGAGTAGCAATGATATAATCAGGTTTGCCATTCTTGTAGACTAATCTTGCATTGGCTTGGACCCATTTCCAGCGGTTATCCTTGGTGAGGAGCCGGAATACCGTCAGTCCACTCTCACCAGTCTTTATCACTGAGAAATTCAAAATTGAGAATGTTAGCCAGTTGAATGAGAATCAGAATCAGAATCAGGAAACTTTATTGATCCCGGGGAAAATTGTTTATGCTACGACTGCACAGACATACAGAGACAAGAACAATATAATGTATAAATATTAAAGGAGTCCAATAAAAACTCTGAAGATAATGCTCAGTATAAAATTGATAAAGGTATTGAGACACACCTGTTTTTCAGGGTTTGGGCTAGGCCCCTTACTTCCAGTGAAGGGCAATCTTAATGCTTCAGCATACTGAGACATTTTGGATAATGCCATGCTTCCAACTTTATGGACACAGTTTGGGGAAGGCCCTTTTCTATTCCACCATGACATGGTTGGATAAGTTAGGTGTGGAAGAACTTGACTGACCCGCACAGAGCCCTGACCTCAACCCCATCCAACACCTTCGGGATGAACTGGAATGGTGATTGCAACCCAGGCCTTCTGGTCCAACATCAGTGCCTGACCTCATAAATGCACTTCAGAATTAATGGGCACAAATTCCCACAGAAACACTCAAATCTTGTGGAAAGTCTTTCAAGAAGAATGGAAGCTGTTATAGCTGCAAAGGGGAACCAAATCCATATTAAAGTCTACGCATTTGAATGCTAGTCTCTGTTGGTGTAATGCTCAGGTGTCCCAATACTTTTGTCCATATAGTGTACACTATGCTAGATACACAAATGCTGGGTATAAATACAATAGATCTTACAATTAGGTCAAGTGAATTACTAGTAACAGAAATGGTGGTTAGAAGTATGTTATTGCACATAATAGAGATTAATAGTAAATAAGTAATTTTGACATAAGTCATTGAAGTGTCCATATAAGGTAGAACAACCAACTATTACATGTTCTTTATATAGTATTTGTCTATATACTGAAACATGGCAAGTTCTCTGGCCGTAGCCAGTTTCGCTAACCCTTAAAGATTAATGCAATGTTCTTTGTCTTCATTTCTTAGTTATTCTTTAGATTTGCTCAAACTGCCCCATAATCCAGAAGGATTACTCTGGATAAACTAGTGAATGCTGCCTCCAGAGCCTGGCTGACACTAAATTTGATGACCTCCCTGGACTGGGGGTATTTTAATTACTCTTTATTTGTAGGGACACAATCTGAGTTTATACAATTTGTTTGATATTTCAGCTATGTGCTTTGCAGTGTAACATTTCTATATGCCAAATCTCAAGTCCCTTTATCACCATTTTTAAATTCTTATTTACAGCACCTAATAATTGATACAAACTACAGCAGCTTGTCTTTGGAGTAACAAACAAACACACCAAATTTCACTGTGATGTCACAAGTTTAAGCAGGAAAGTAAAGCACTAGCAAATATTATGAGACCAAAAAACCATAAAAAGAATTACTGCATTTCTTTAGGCCAAATTTAGTTTTATTTCTAAATAATAAACAAGCACATATTACATAAGACTCTTATGTCTACAAGCATCCTTGCGCTGCCTTATACCCAATTTAACTATCTGGTACCTGGATTTAGTTTCCTGCTTAAACATGTGACATTGCAGTGCATATTAATCTGAGTGTGTTTGTAAGTAATCCAAATACTTATCCATTCATGAGATATTTTAGAATGTCTTTTATCATGTAGAACTGGACATTGTAGTATAATTAAATGTGACTGTTTAATGACTTCTATTTCAGTCAAAATAATTAACCAGCTCCGTTTTTGTCATGCACTTATTCTGTTAATGCATAGAGCCTATTGGGCATTTCAGTGTAATTTATGTAAACCATATTGTAACCCTGATGTTATTCAAAACAATTACCTAGTACTTTAAAGCTGGTACCTCAAACTTTTTTAGTTAAAACCTAGAACTTACAGGACTGTAAAAGAAAGTGTAACCATGGACTTATTTGTACAGCATAATGAATGCTTGAAATTAAACGCCGTCTCACTTCGAACATGGTTTTCAGCACAATACAGCATATCTGCTGCATGGATGAACTGGTAACCGGACCCCCGAACTCTCAACTCAGCTTCAGTGTAGCCCAAGACAACTTTACCCCTATGCAAGAAAATATGATGAGAAGATTTAAGTAATTTCTATTAATAAGAATATCTATCTACTGTGCTGAAGTCTTGAGCCACCCCTGCAAAATAACTATTTTAAGCCCATCAAACTGTCTTATCTTTGGTATATTGAGTAGATTAAATGAAAGAAATAGGAACAAATGTTTTACTGCGACAGGCTGCAGAGTGCCTAAAGATACAAGGTGCCAAGATAAAGGTGTTCCAACCACTCAACATTCAGTACCACCAATATACTGATCACTGCCTGATCATCTGGAATCATCTGCACCTGTTTCTTCACTGGTTCAGGCATTAAGTTAGATGTGCTTTGTGAAGATTGAGCAATTCATACATAGGTCACTGTGTGGCTTAAAAAACAAAAAACATTCCTCTGAAACCAGTCAGATTGAAGGACTGGACTGAACATGAGAGACTTTGAAAGTTCTCAGGAGGTCTGGAGAACTGTTCCTCAAGACTACATTAAAAATACAGGAAAGGATCTTTGGAAGTAAATTATGAAGAAATGAGGGGTGGCTCAAGACATTTGCACAGTACAGTAAATATACTTATATATAAGTCTGAGACAACTTGTGAAAATATAATAATATATTTTGAAAAGTTTGCAAAATATATTATCCAGCAATATATAATATAATATCCAGCAAACCAATAGTTATGAAGCAATTTGAGTATAAACTACAATTTTTTAAACATTTCCATTAATTTGAAATTAAATAAAACTTGCTTTGCATCACAAGCCATGGGGGTGAAATCCAGTTTGTGCTTGGTTCTGAAGATCATGTTTTTGGTCCGAATCTCCAAGATTGAGGGTGGTTGGAGGGGGGTGGCAATTGCAAACAGAGCCAGTTCGGGTGGTGCTTTTGCTCTGTCATCCCCAAAATGGTTCTGACCGTGCAGGAATTTCAGCCTGCCCTGGAGATTCAGAGCCTGGGAGAATTGGGAGATGTTAGATTTTGGGTTTGCAGTATTTATGCATATAAGATGAAACAGATAGAGATTCCATATGATGCTTGTTGAAAAGATTAACTGATAACGTGACAATGTAAGATTTCTGTTAGGTATGAATTACAGTTTATGTTGTACACTCTTACCAGAAATCCAGAAGAATTGTCCAAGAGACATCGGAAGCGACACACAAAGTTCCTTTCCAAGAACGATGAATTCTTGGGAGGCAGCTGTTCAGGGTTGTAGGTTTCCAGAGAGGAGCCCGAACCATGTACATCTGAACAGAAAAGAGTCCAAATCAAACGTCAATAAATGACACTAAATGTTAGATTACAGTCTAAGTAAACATGCCAATTTGTAAAAATCTTTATTGTAGCATAGTACTAGCTAAGAAATGACAGTAAAGCAAACAATTCAGTGCAAAAAAGAGTTTAAAAAGAATTAGAGTCATGTAGTCCATAGTCCCTAGCAAATCCACAGCAAATGTAGCTGCAAATCCAGCCCATTTTTAACTCACAATTTTTGATGTCACCAAAACCAACATATTTGTATATATCCACATATATACAACTGTGTAGCCCAGCCCATTCACAATGAGATTATACAGAACAGTGTGTAGTTCTAAGCGCTAAAGAGAGGATGGAAAGTATGTCATGCAAAATTTAGTTATGCCTGTTTTTTTTTTTTTTTGTAAAACTACACAAATGTCATAAGTGGATCTCTGAGGAAATATAAATGTATAAAAAAACTAAGAAATGGGCCCTTTTAAAGTAAATTTTGATAAAAATTTGAATTTAATATTCATTATCAAAACAAGGTATTGGATGGTAAATGTACTGGTCATTCCTCAGATGGTCAAAGACTTTTGCATACTACTGAAGCTTTTGAAGAATTTTTAATTAGTGTGCTTTTGAGGATGAACCTTTTATGTGTGGGTTGTTAGTGTAGTGAATAACATTACTGCCTTCCAAGCAGAGGAGTTGGTTTCGATTCCTGTTCTGGGCGACACTCCACACTACACCAGTAAGAGTCCTTGACATGCCACACTACACCAATAAGAGTCCTTGGGCAAGACTCCTAATGCTACATTCACCTGTCATATGCAAAAAAAAAAAAATCTAAATTGCTTTGAATACAAGTGTCTGCCAAATGCTGTAAATGTCTACGTAGCACTGTATTTTGTTGTACAATGATAATAAAGTTAAATCTAATCTATAAAGAATAAAAGATAACTCTAGATATAGCTCTGGAACCAGATTTGGTAATAGTTAGCACTAAATGGCAGCTTTATTCAGGAGCTCCCTGGCTCATGCTGACCTTAGAGGCTCTCTGCTACAGCAAAGTCACTTATGTAATTAACCCCCTAGGCTTATCACAAGTCTTAGCACACCATGTGACACTGTTCAGCCAGCAGTGACAAAATCCCAACCGACCAATTTTAGAGTGTGGCTGTTCTGTGCATTGCAACTGATTTGCTGAGTTAGACTTGTCATGGGCAAAAGTTAATAGCTTTCAGAATACTTTAGAGATCAAGTATTTAGTATTGGTATTAGTATTTGTCAGTCTAGTTCTAATGGTTTCTTTGTCTTTTTTCTCTTGCCTTTTTCCAGTGTTGTTCCCAGTCTAGTCAAGTCCAATTCCAGTAACACCAAATATTTTCAAACTGTCACTAAAGCAACTTCATTAACTAGCAATTCTGTTACGTCAGTTAAAAGATACCCATATTGTTTAGTGTCATTCTGAGTGAGGGGGCCCCCAGAGAGAATGAGGCCACTATACTTTCTTGAACTCCAAGCCACAGGTGACTGAGGCATTTACACTTGGTTGTCAAATGCATCTCTGATCAGCCAGACTGAGATTGGATTACTACGTGGTGAGTACTATACAAATCAGCTTGTATACAACAACCAATTTTTCCGTTCGAAAAAAGCAGTTTTGCACAATAAAGTCACATGTTTTGCACAATACATTTACAAGAAGACTAGGTATCTCACCTGCCTCTCTACCTCACTACCTCATTGTATCTCATCTGCCTCCCTACCTCATGGTAACTCACCTGCCTCTCTACCTCACTGTAGTTTACCTACTTCTCTATCTCACTGTAACTCACCTGCCTCTCTACCTCACTGTATCTCACCTGCTTCTCTACCTCTCTACCTCACTGTATCTCACCTGCCTCACTACCTCACTGTATCTCACCTGCCTCTCTACCTCACTGTATCTCACCAGTCTCTCTACCCCACTGTGTCTCACCTGCCTCTCTACCTCACTCAATGTCACTTACCTGGCTACCTCACTGTATCTCACCTGCCTTTCTACCTCACTGTATCTCACCGGTCTCTCTACCTCACTGTATCTCACCTGTCTCTCTACCTCACTGTATCTCACCTGCCTCTCTACCTCATTGTATCTCACCTGCCTCTCTACCTCACTACCTCACTGTATCTCATCTGCCTGTCTACCTCATGGTAACTCACCTGTCTTTGTACCTCACTGTATCTCACCCACTTCTCTACTTCTCTACCTCACTGTAACTCACCTGCCTCTCTACCTCATCGTATCTCATCTGTTTCTCTACCTCTCTACCCCACTATATCTCACCTGCCTCTCACCTCACTACCTCACTGTGTCGTGGAGAAAATTGGAGCAGGAATCCAAGTCTGAAACTTTTTATAAGTCTAAAAAATAAACCACAGTCAGAAAGTTGAGGCAACGCTGTTTATTAAGGACAGCTTCATGGTCCTTGAGAGCAGTGATCAGTTGCTCTCCCCAAAAGATTTTACACACAACTTAAATAGACTTCAGAATAGTACACCCCTTTTCAGATCACATCTTTTCATTGGTTGTCCGTCAATAATTGAATATTCAAATCTCCACCTCTTTTCAAATGTCTCCACCTTCTCAAGTGTTTTTCTATAGATATGAGGTCAGGTATCACTTAGTTAATATTCCTCTGTCCAAACTAATCATGTTCTCATTTTTTCTATATCATGCCTTGTGCACGTGAACACCTCGTGGGTAATTAATAACCTTTGAGTGCAAAGATCCCAAATCTCTCACAGTCTTCTGTTTACTTGGATGCTAGATCCTGAATGGTACAATGATCATGCCCATTAAAGTGTAAATGTTTTACTTTAAGTTTGGGGGGGGGGCTCCTACAAGGGCATCACCTAAGAGTCCTCTGAATTTAATTAGCCCCCTTCAAGAGGTCAAAAGGTCTAGAAGTGAAGGACACATGTTGTTACCTATTTGTAGATTGCCTTGAGAGGCCCCTTCAACTTTTAGAAGTGAAGGACACATGTTGTTACCCATTTGTAGATTGCCTTGAGAGGCCCCTTCAACTTTTAACCCTCATTCTGTGTAAAC
>JBBPCZ010000002.1:4754733-4768009 GCA_037974445.1 Brycinus macrolepidotus | reverse complement strand
ATGAAACAAAACAATAAATAAATAAAAAACTAAAAAAGAGCACAGTCTGTGCGGAGCAGTCAGGAAGGCGTCTGGACATGGCCGCTTTTTCTATCTGCCAGTCTGATAGTGTTTTACTCTAGACAAACTGTGAGAGTATAAACAGGTCTCCAGCATAAGCCATGGTGCTAATAGATGGAACACTGAGATGGGACAATCATACCAAATGTTCAGTGGAAATTCAAAGTAGCTGCTAAATACTAATGAACATAACTGACTGGAATAACTTAGAATATTCCAATGAGCAGCATCAGTGATGGAATATGACTGAGCTTTAGTGCTGCTCATGAGGAGAACGATGACCTCATTCTGACACATCACCTTCAGTGTGAACTGCTGTAGTTCTGTTTTTCAGAATATCTGGTTGAAGGGAACTTTGTGTGTCTGTGAAAAGCTAAAAAAGATTTGCATGTGTTGTGTGTGATCTGCTTTATCCTTCTTCTTAAGAAATGCTCCCAGGCATCACTTCTTTTTGAGCTTTAAATGAGTTTGATTTTTGGCCGAGGGTTCTTTCTGGTTGGAGTTTGAATATCCTCCTCATATCTGTGTAGGTTTCTCCTGTGTTTTCTAATTTCCTACCACAGTCCAAAGACCTGCACATCAGGTGGAATAGAGACGTGAAATTGCCCCTAGGTGTTTGTGTGCATGAATTTGTGTGGATGTGTTTGTGTGTGCCCTGTGATGGACTGGCAACCTGTCCAGGATATTTCTCTTCCTTTTGCCCTGGAACCTCTGGGATAGTCTCCAGCACTCAGAGCTCATGAAGAGAGGTCAAAAATAATTTTCCACATACTAAAGAATGTATGCATTGTTGAGATGATGGTTCCTCTGCATATGCATTACCAGTCAAAAGTTTTGTACATCACAGATTTTTACCACTTATCCATTTATTTCATAAACTGCAGATTTTTATTCTTGTTAAACACTGGAAAGTTGTTGAATGAACAACTATAAATGAAAATTATGTTAAATAAAACAAATCTCCTTTATAAGATAAAAGAATATGTAAGAGCACATGTCTGACATCCTATTAGCTAAGTTGTGTGGTGATGCAGAGTCAAATTCTAGACCGTCCTTTAACTTTAAACAGTTAAAGTTAACTGTTTCACTTAATAGCTTGATTAATACCTTAAAAGCTATTATCTTATATTAGGTGGCTTTTTGTAGGTCAGTAGTGATGAATAAAAAATATGACATATTCTGGCTACTAAAGGTACACAAATGGTTGACAGACATAAATGTATTTATTAGCAAAGAATACTGAGTGTATGTTTAATAAATATTAAGCGAGCAACATGCAAATGTAAAAACCACCAAGGTTCACAAGGCTGCTGTCTGTACAAGCAGAACATTCACACCAGGGTTCCTACTAAACGAACCAAACCTGTCAAGTGTGAACATGCCCTAAAGCTCTTGTGTGACTGTAACAACTTGCTACAGTACTATATGAGCACGCAGCTCCCGGCATGACCTACACCAAACAGGCCGAGCTTTTGTAGCTAAATGCATAAAACATTGCAGGCTACATTCATCCCTGATGTTTCGAGGATGGTGCGGCACGTAGATCCGCTGAGTTTGGTCTCTGGGTTCTTGTTAAAGTGAATGATACACCAACAGGAGGTGGAGGGTGAGTCCCCAATGTGTGATACAAGCGCAAAACTTACCAACAATGACTCTCTCATCCCTCAGACCTGAGGAGGCAGAAACACAAACACAGCATTAGTCTAGTGGATTTTCTGTTTCGCAAGCTTTTTGTCCTTCGTGAGGCAAATGGGGCCTTTGACTGGGAAATGCTTGTGGCAGACGATGAGTACACATTGCAAGAGAAATGAAAGACAAGAAGCCTGCTTTGTGATTTGGATGAAAAATGTACTTCACTACATGTTCAATTTCTGTGTTGTTTAAAAAGATGTGTGGAAGTGCGTCATCTGGCTCAGGGGGATTGTGCAGGTTTTGCTGGGCCTTTGTGATTACTTAATCTCTTCATAAACTTATGTAATTTTAATGAAGAAGACACTTAAGCAAACTGAAAAACTACTGTTTGTTAGTGCACTCCTTGTCAACTTTATTAGAAACCTTGTGATTGCACACTGTCCACTTTATGAGCTCAAGTTGCCATATTGGTTCACTGAGCAGTTACAAACTGTAGCCCATCTGTTGTTGCACAAATAATCAGCCCACCTCTGTCCCATCACAGGTCAGTCAGGAAAGCTGTTGATGAGATATTATTTGGATGGTGGACTTCTGGACCCTGTTTACAGTTGGCATAATATCTGATCACCGTGATCCAGTCGTGATCTTTTTTCCCAGTATAATCTTTTGATCGTTATTATATTTGGCTGGTGCAGTGGTGGAACACAGTGTGTGGAGTCTATACAGGTTGTGCTGACTTTATATAGCACTGGTGAAATAGTGTAATATAGCATAGTGTAGTATAGTGTAGTATAGTACACTGTAGTATAGAGGAGTGTAGTGTAATATCGTGTAGTGTAGTACAGTATAGTGCAGTGTAGTTTAGTATAGTGTAGTGTGGTGTAGTGTAGTGTATTATAGTGTAGTGTGTATAGTGTATTAAACTATTGTATAGTGTAGTGTAGTGCAATATAGTATAGTGTAGGATAGTACAGTGTAGTGTAGTATGGTATAGTATAGTATAGTATAATATAGTATAGTGTATTGTAGTGTAGTAATTTGTATAGTATTGTAATCCAGACAGTTCAAAATTACAGAGGACATAAACAAGTTATGGACTATTTGCATACCAGCCACAATTGAAGGACAGGTGAAACAAAGATAAGGGTTAAAATCCAGCCAGGAGAGGTGGGAAAATTTCTACACATGTTTTGGAGGCCTATGTTTTGGTACACCAGCAAACTACTTGAGTGGAATATTCCATTTTTTACATTAATGAAAAAAAAAGTTATTGCGTGAATATGACACATAGTAAATACAACATCATATAAATCATGAGAATCCATTCTTTATGTTTTTTGATTTACATTTGTGTGGTAATTTATGTCCAATATTAACCAGTCTATAAATAAAATATAAATATGAAAATGTGTAGTTTAATGCAAAATGTATTTTTAACATACAGAACAGAATGTTGCATAAATAGTGAAGTGGAAAACATGAATTGAAAACTGAATGCAATTATGGGTGCTTCATGTGTGCGAATGATCAGCAGCAGTTCGATATAAATATACAATCAATCTGTAAAAATATATGGTGTAACATAACACTGGTGGTTTTGTTTTGTTGACAGGGATGGGATGTTATGTTATACTATATAAAGGTTGCACTATGTCATTTAAATGCATATACGAACATCCAAATACAGAACACGTTTTAATGGTAGGGCCTCAGTAGAGACACCAAAGTAGCAGTTGCATGATATGGTATATGTGGTGTTTGTGTGTGTGTATTAGACACAGCAGTGTTACTAGACTAATAAAAGTCTCCCCAAAATATACAGCCAAGAGCAGCCCTGTGATCAGAAACTGACTGTTAATGAAGGACTAGAGGATGGTTTACATAAACAGTTGGACTAAATTAACAAGGTGAAGCTACAAGACAGGGTTTCCAATAAAATGGCCAATTTATGGAGAAATAACTGAGTTCTGCTAGTCATTAGGAAAATCAAACAAAAATGAAAGAGGCATAGAATAGTTAAATGTTAGACAGAACTCAGCATGATGTATAATTAAAAGAAACTTCGGGCTTCAAGCTTCACAATAAAGATTTTAATCACTGGCCTAAAGTGACATGAAATCTCAGCAGTCTGTTTTGACGGCTGCCTGTCACTTCTAGTGGAAACTGAATGAGGACTAATAAAAGTGACAAGAGTGGCAAAGATATAACATCATGATACTTGAAGACTTACTATGACAAGTTTTTCTGGGGTTTAAAAGTTGGAAAAGGGCAAGAATACAACAACAGAACCGCCGTGTGACATTTCAAAGGGAAACTCCAAATGTTCAAAGTTTCTGAACAGTTCTGTTGCTGAGATGTTACTGACTTGGATTTCTTTCAAGTGGTGGTAAAAGAAACCACAATGTCTACAATGTAAATGTAGGCAATGTATTAACTATCCAAAACCACCAGTGAACCTACACAAGTTTAATTAAGTAAAATAGTGGTAAATCTGAAAAAAAAAATATTTTGCTATTTTGCCTTACAATATCCTGCATGTACCTTTCTGCCATAAAAGGATTCAAAAGAAATGTTCAGCCTTCTCAAAACTATAATAAAAACAATGTCTCGGACATCAGGCAGTGTGTTCATAAACATTTTGTGTAATAACTATATGAGTGAGGGAGATTTTAGAGGCATTAAACACTTCAGACGTCAAGTTTCTATCGCTGTGAACAATTCTGGCTCTGCAAGTTTCTCTAGAATAGACCATTTCACACCAAACCCACTCTGAATGACTTTTGTTAAATATTTATGTTGTAATTATGCAGAAATGTTGAAGAATGGACATACTTCCCCTTTTTAAAAAGCACTGCATTTTTTTAAATCAGCAAAAGTAAGAGATTTTTTAAAGGGAACTGGAGAGAAAAAGCTACAAATTTTTCATAACAATCTGGCCACCAGCTACTTTATGCATACTATAAACAGGCTGTCTGTAACTGATCTTTTCAATAATATATGCAGTTGTTGTGTGTTCTAGCATTACTAATTGTAACCACTACTCAGTCAAAAGTTTCTGCACACACTGAGATTTTCTATATTTGCTTGTTACTAAATTTTTACTAAACATGCAGTATCCTTTGCTAACAAATACATTTACAATATATTCACCAGTATGTAGCCAGAAAATGTCATATGTTTTATTCATCATTACTGACCTACTAAAAGCTGCCTAATATAATTATCATCATAATTATAATGTGGACCACCAGACAAGTGTTAGACATTTAACGAGCTGTTAAGTGATTAATTTTATTTGACAGATTTTCATTTATAATTGTTCACTCAACAACTTTCCAATGCTTAAATAAAAGAAAAATCTGCAGTTTATGAAATAAATTAATGAGTGGTATACAAAAACTTTTGACTGGTAGTGTATGTAATAAGATTAGTGTTTATTCCACTTTTTTCTTACATTTCAAATCTAACTGTGAAATACTCCGTATGGTCCTTTATTCTCCAAGACTGGACTTGAAATGAAATTGTCCCACAGCGTAGCATCCAATTCAGGGGTTAACGCCTCTTTAAAATGGTCTTCTGCTGCCTCTGGGTCCTCGGGAATGCGCGGGCGCTCTGGAAGCCCCAAATCCCTGCTAAATTTGCCGAGCAAACACCAGGGAGCCTGTCAGGCCTGGAGGCGTCCCCTCGTTAGCCTCGTTAGTGAGATCCACTAGCTGCCGTGACACAGAGGAGGACATCTGTGCAGCTCGTTTGGATCTGAAGAACTGGGATTTTTTTCTCTGCTGCTGTCTAACCCATAGGGTCTGAACTGACAGCACATCCGTGGCTAAAGGCGTCGGGATGCCAGGTAACATTAGAGCCACGGGCTCTCCATCCTTCTCTCTCTCTTGCTTTCACACATTTCTGCCACCACACACACACACACTCGAGGGAAGAGCCAACCCAAGGGCGAGGCTTTCGCTTTCATCACCTTCCCAGAAGTGGAGCTAATCTCGCCCAAAGTCGGCTTTTTGAAGTGCGCTGGTAATTGTCTCCCAATAGGGAGGACCAGCAGATCTCGAAGCCAAAAATGAATTCCAGCTCTCTTCACTATTTGGGCGGGGGGGCAAGCAGGGTTGATATTTGTTTGAATTAATGCTAAGTTTCCTCTGTTGTCTTGCTGTGTGGTTTCTACAGTTTTTTTAGTGTGGGGTTTCTGCAACCTGGTTCACTTCAGATGTTCTGTGACTCTCTCCAGCAGCCAATTTAACCATTAGAATGCGAGCAGCATGGATCCGTACTGGAAGTGGAAGCTGGAAGCGCAACAAATGGTAAATTGTTGTCATATTGCAAAGCAACTCCTAATATGGAAGTTTCCCTGGTTTTTGGTAGTGCTTGAGGTATCAGATGTCATGCTGAGCGTTGTTTGGTGTTCCTATGCCACGTAGAACCAAAGTTATTGTAATTTATAAAAACATGTAATAATAATGACTGCTACTCGGGTTTTTAAAATGGCATCACATGCAAATGCCCAGAAAGAACAAAAATGCCCAAATTTCTTTTATTTTAGGTTTTTTAAACAAACTGTAAAAACACAAGATTGTTGTACCAGGGAGAACTTTCAGGATAGTCTCTGCCCACAAGTGGGTGGGGAAAACCCGAAGGGGGAGGGGGGTCCAGAGAGCAACCAAGCGGCAAGCAAAAGAGCAGCAAATGGAAAGGATGCAGGAGAGCAAACATCGGTTTTAGACTGTTTTAGACCGATTTTATTTGTTAAAATCAGATTTTACTAACACACTCTGAGTTCTAAGGGCTAACCCAGTTGTGCAGCTGATAACAGATGTTCAGAAAGTGCATTAACCCAGAGTTCAGGCTGTTGCTCCATAGGCTTCTAACCTTGACCATATTAGTCAGGAAACCACTTGTCGCCTATTATCTTGGCGGCCCCGTTGATTGTTGTACCACCATTCTTCTCACAAGTTCATTTTTCATGTGGGTTAGCTCCATTAAATTACAGAAAGAAGACCATCTGCAAGGGCTCCATGGAGTAAACTACTATGGTCAAGGATGCAGCTGTGGTCTTGTGAGGGACGTTTCCAATGTGGGGGCTAAACCCATTGAACCAGTGGAACCAGAGTAAGTCTATGCGCCACGTGATGGATTCCACACAAAGTCTGCATTACTCAAACTCATTATATTAAATTGCAAGGCCATTACCATTATATGCGTTTCATGGGAGGGACTCCTATGAAGATCCCTTGTCACCTTGTCATGGGCATAAAAAGCATAGACCCACTGGCTATTCGAAACATCATTAGTATCATCATTAGTGCCATCATTGGTTAAGTGTCATTAGCACAGCTGGGCAGTATTATCATGATATAGTGGCAGCTTTAAAATATTAGTAAAACATATCACGTCTCAGATTATATACTCTGACAGAATAGAAAAGTGATCACTGCAAATGGAGGCTTTCGAAGTGAGGACAAAAAAACTGTATCCACAAGGTGACTCCCAACCGTGTGTTCTGTGGAAAGATATTAGCGAGATTCTTACACTTGCTCATAATGCGTTTACCCTCGGTGTAATTGTAGCATTAATGCGCTATCGATTTTGCACTTATCTCGCCCCTACAGCATCACACAGCTGAGAACGTGGTATATTACAGCAGAAATTACAGCAATTTTTAATCGCGTATGATCTGCTGTTGTGGCCTGTCCTTTTCTGCTAAGAGGTTATCGCGCCTCTGGACACTGGCCGTCTAAACGCTGATAGGTGTCTGAGGTCCTTGGGCAAAGTACGAGGAGATGAAATGTCAGGAGAGGGTGTTATATTTCATGTTGAGACGGCTGGCCGGGGAATTAAGCATGCTTCCGACGTACGTCAGCTGGGCGCTCAGCTGTGGTCCATCGCCTGCGTTAAACTGAGGGTGAAAACAGCCACTAAACGCCTCGCTAAACCTCTCTCGTTTGCTTTTACTCTCACTCGCTCTCCTAGGCCTATCGTTTATTATTTAACATGCCAAGGATGCCTCGGAAAGCATTCTGAAAGAGAATGGACAGACGCAAGTGCACTCGGAAAACAATGTGGCGTCGAAACAGCCTCCAGAGGTGTTAGGGTTTTTTTTCTTCTTTCATCTATTATGGAGCCACTTTGTTATGACACACTGATGTTTTGCCATGTGGAAAATAGTACAATTGTTACTGACCTTCTGGTTTTGTCTTTATAATTTAAATGTGTTAACGTTCCTATGCTCTATTTACATGGCAAATTTCTTTTTGTTGTGGAGAGGCAAATAGTACAGCTTACAGTATAACATCAGAGAGAAAATCTCAAGGCCTTCTTTCTTTGTTTTCTGGAAAAGATAAACTGTCTGTCATTTTATTTCAATTTAATTCAGAAGAACTATGTATTAAAACTGCAAGCAGAGCAGGGTTTTCCTCCCATGGCATCTATGTAGATATAGCTAAGCATGCACTGAGGTCCAACCATGTCACAGTAACCACCAATATTATTAGAAATGAACAGAGGAAGCAGCCAATTGATTTACAATGGGTGGGACTAATTTAGTGAAAGAAAGCATCACTATAGAAAGCCCAAATCCTGTCCTGGAGGGTTGTTTGTTAGCACTAATGGCTAATGGCACAGCACATGAATGTTCTAGATTTGTGAAGCTTTCGAGGTGTTATTAAAAGCTTATATTTTACTTTGTAGCATTTGCAGGGTGGCTCCTTCAGTACAGTACTTGTACAGAGCCTACTGTTGACCAGTTAGTGATGTATCTAGAACTTTCAGAAGGCCTAGAGGGTCCTAGGGGTGCCAAAATCTGGTCCTGGAGGTCCAATGTTCAGCACAGGAGGCCAGCTTATAAAATCTACAAAATAAAATATAAGCTTTTCATAACACTTGGAAAGCTTCACAAGTCTAGAACATTCATGTGCACTGCCATTAGCTCAATGCTAACAAACAACTATAATCTCAACAGGCCTTAGCATTATCATACAGGTGGGGTGTTTCCTCGTTTTTGACCATATTTTGATATTCATGGCGCGAACTGAAGGCCTAGTGCTAGTAGTCACAGTTTGCCACAGTATAACATATAGTGCCAGATAGACCTGATTATGTTCTTAATCTTAAAGAAAATTTAATCTAAGTGATGGTGAGTTGACTCAGAGTCTGTTCTTTGACTCACATCTGACATTCAGGGTCGAATCTCACTACATTAGCAGTTTGAACAGCACTAGTTTAATTAATTACAAAGCTGAAACAGCCAAAAAGAAATAACAAATTGTCCTACAGGGTGTTTGGAGCTAAAATCTGTCATCCCTACCTGTTACTGTATGTCATACTGAACATTACAGTTTCTCTCATTAACTTTCTAAACTGCATTCTTCAGCTCCCCAAGCATTTATCTTACTTATAACTTTTAATATGTTTCAATTATTCATGTGTATGCTATTGTTGTCTTCAACTCTCTGCACATTAAAAAATCTTTCTGAATTTGGGTTTGTTTTAATGTAACTTTTTTTCATAGCCCACACACCAGCCGCAACGACACTTGACTGTCCAGATTGTTTAATTTTGTACCTGTCAGAGCTTCATTTTATATCGACAACTGTTGTATTCATTTGTTAGCGAATCTGACTTTTGTTCACATACTTGCAGTAAAGTGCATTGCAAACTCATTTGGAACGATGGGTTGAGGGTCCCTGATTGCCAACAAATGTTGCTCACAGCTGACTCGCAAATGTGGCATGTCGTTATCAGTGTACAAGGTCATCTGACAGTGCCCTTGAGTTGCTGCCTTAAATGGAACACACTAAACCCACGCAGCAACCCCCCCACCCCCCCTCAACTGCAAGCAGAGCAGAACCTCACTGAACAGCAAGAGAAGGTAGTGACAGTCCCACTAGATGAAGCCATTGCTAATGACTATATTGGAAATATATGATAGCCTTTGGGGGTGTGGGAAGGGGGCTTGGATTCTAATAAAGCTCTAACCATGCACGCAAATGTTCAGGCACAGTTAGTCAACACATTTTAATTAGGTATATTTTTCATTGCCACACCGCAGCTTGGCTCTTCAGAGCTGAAGAAAGGAGCTGCATTGTTTTGTGGAGAAATGTGACAGAGATATGGTGCATTCGCAGAAAAGAGGGCTCATTCACATGACAGTTTGAGAGATGCTTCAATTGAGCTCCCTTGAAGGTAAAAAAAAAAGGATTGGCTGAATGTTTTGTGGTGCCAATTACAGTAGGTCCATGTAAGGCCATCCTGAAGAGAAAATATTGAGGAACCGGATATTTACTACCGTTGCAAAGAGTCCCATTTCAGGAGTGGTCAGACAATGGCCTCTTGTGAAACTGTGTAAACGCCCAGTGTAAATCCATCAGTTATTGGTGTGAGGCTGTCTTAGAGCTGGAGCTGCTAGATACCTATATACTACAGAGATTTTACAGGCCCTTACCACCCCCCACCCACCACTCCCCAACCAACCAACTGTTTTTACTATCGCCATTTTCTATCAAACCTGGAAGAAGCAGCCCCTGTATTTTTCACAGCTGCCAATGTGACTGCAGAAACGATTCTATCAGAAAATTGATGCTTGAGGGAGCTTGTGTCAAGGCCAGAGGATGTTGGCCAGGCTATCCATGTTTTAGGATAGGTGTGGTGTAGCCATTTTTACACTGTTGCAAAATATGTGGAATGTGTGCTGCTATGGCCACATTGGTTTCAGTGTTGGAGGACTGGAGTGGCCACTGAAAAAGCTTAATTCTGTGGTCACTGAACCAGTTTTTGGTGTGTGTTTGGAGAAGTGCTTTGGATTATTATTATTATTTTGTTATTATTTATATTATTGTCCTGGAGCATAACCTAGTCTTAGGCTGTTATCAGAGAGTCTTATCAGAGGAATCTGCTGGCATTTGCAAGCATTATTTTTTTCTTCTTTAATTTTAATTAATGGACAGTTGCACAAGTTTCCACCTCCTTAATGAAGACATTTTTGAGAATTAGTATTGACGTTTGACTTCTAGTGTTAGGATTGTTGACCTTGTAGCTTCACAATGGCAGAATTTGGACTCCAAACATGTATTGGCTGTTCAGCTACATCTGACCTAGGTGGAAAATTGTGTATATATTTTTTTCACCAAATTATTTAAAAAGACTAAAATGACACTCTAGTGGCTGCCACATCATATCATGCCTACTAAGTGAAGACTCCAAAAACTAGGTTAAGATAAGATAAGATAAGATAAGATAAGATAAGAAAGAACTTTATTTATCCCGAGGGAAATTCTTTTGTCATTGTTGGTGAACACGTCATGAAAAAAAGACGTCAAAAAAATACAAAAAACAGGGATGTCTGAAGGACACCACAGAAAAAAGGTTTTCTCACCTACGTTTTCCGTTGAAGGTGGACACCGGGTCTTTGTCATTCTCTTCCAAGCTTCTTCTTCACTGGCCTGACTTGTGCACTTGATGAGGTCTCTATACCAATTGCACTTGGCTGAAGATTCACCTCTAGTTTATTTATCTTTCTGAACCAATCAACTTTCCTAAGCCCAGCTCAAATGGAGGAGGTGGTGAACAGTCAGACTGCATTTATAGTTGTATTATAATTACAGCGGTGCTGTAGAAAAAGATGGTTGAAACATCTATAACATTCCTATTTCTGCCTGCAGAGACATTGCACAAATTAGCATCTGTGCATGTTTAATTACTGCACCTATGTTGATGCTAGCTACCAACCCTGGGAGTAAAATGGCCAAATACGTGGCAAACCAAAGGAAGTAAGTAATGGTGTTTCAGTTTTTTAAAAACTAGGATATAACCCAGTTTTCAAGCAACAACCAAATCTGGGGTGAACATCAGAAATGAAATATGCTGTCTGTTGATTACAAACGTGCCGGATTGGTGTGGATCGTGCTGTTGCATTGGTTTACATCATACAACACATAAATGTAAGCCTCTACAGCAACCTCCGACTGCCCCAAAGGGGCGGATATGGGAAAGCTTCTGAAACGGCACCACCGAACAGGTGCAAAATGTGTGCTGTGGCCAAAGATGTCAGCTGTGATTATGAGTTGCAGGGGACGAGGGGTTGAGATAGAGAGCTAGCAGAGAGGTGGAAGAGAAGAAAAGAAGAAAAAAAGGGAACAGCATGTTTGACCTCGCCTTATATCTCTCTGAGACAAATTAATAGAGGGCTGAAAGAGGAAGGAGAGATTGGATGAGAGCAGTGAGATTTTGCCAGGCGTTGGGGAGGAAAGACAGACAAAGTGGCACTTTGAAGGAAAGGATACTCCGTTATAAGGAGGAGGGAGTGGAGTGGGGGAGGGGGGGGGAGGGAGGGAGGAAGAGTTAGAGGCCACACCTTGGCTGTTTCTTGTTTATGGGGGAGCGAGAGAGCAGTAATAACACATGTGGAACCCTTCCTCTTCCACAGTGCAAGTTCATTACACAGCATCCCAGCTATTTGGCCTCCCAACCTCTCTTTTGCTGATCTGTCCTCCTATTCCCTTCCCTCTGGTCCAGCCACCGGCCTTATTAGGAGAAAAATTATATTTCTCAGCAGAAGGGTGGGCGACGTGGGGAAAAATTTAATATGACGGTATTTTGCACACTATGCAACATGTATTCATTTTTCAGGTTGGAACAACTGCCCCACCCAAATCATTGTGCTCCATTTGACAAGGAGTTTCACTTATTTGTAAACATTTTTTCATATTTAATTTATGATACAGGGCTTGTTTGGACAGGGAATATCTAGTTTGAGCAAGACAGATTTTCAGCAGTCTGTCTACAAGCCAGTCTTTTCCTAAATCAGATTCAAGCCACATTTGTATATGCTTTCAAAGCTGTTTCAAATTGAATTATCTGAACTTAGGTTGACCAGTGAGATCAAATTTCTTTAGGCTTTTCTCATCGTTCAAGGGAGGTGTTTCTTGATGGCAGAATATGCAACAAGAAATTTGGTGCTGCGTCACATAAAATAGCCTAAATGCGGAGAACTGAAGCTCTAACTGACATTTAGGAAACATATTTTGCTGTGGAAGCTGTAGTTTTACAATAACTTTCAGTAAAGATTTTAAATTGTCTCTGAATATTAATGGTCAAGCCTATTAGTCACGTTATCTGCAGGCCAGGTCTTCCTACTCTAATGTTAAATATATTCATATACGCATAATAAATATGGCAACCAATGTGGATTTGCAAATGTGACCAAAGTCTAAGCAAGGGACACAGTGCTGCTTACTTCCAGTAAGGGGGCCTTAGACTAAAACAGTTAGAGAACTACTGGTGTTGAGTTTATCAGGCACAGCTTTATCAGACATTGCAATGTCACCGAGAGTTTCCCACCACCTCTGTGGCCAGTAACTAGAGGATGTTACATTACATACAGTCTTGTGTACATACTGTCACGTCTGGTCCGCCTCGGTCACGCCCCCTCCCGAGTCTGTCTCCTGAGTTTTAAAAAAGTGCAGCCCTGGACACGCAGTGATAACGTCATGTGTTGTAGTGAGAGTGGCTATCGGTAGCAGAGCAGCCCAGCTGGTAGCATTTAGCTAATTAGCTGGGTTGCTAGGCTACTGATAGCAAGTCC
>JBBPCZ010000002.1:4730940-4745313 GCA_037974445.1 Brycinus macrolepidotus | reverse complement strand
TGTTGCACTGTAGAGTTCTGTCACTAAAACAAATTCCTCATATGTGTAAACATACCTGGCAATAAAGCTTATTCTGATTCTGATTCTGAAATACAAATTTCTAGATAATTGGTTTGAAAAGTGTACAGTACCTGCCTTAATAGTTCCAGTCAGGTGACAAATTAAAATAAAGAATTTCTTCTGTGATTACAGTACTTCGTTACTGGTTACGTGGACGACAGTTCCAGCCTGTAGGCCCCCCCATATGTACTATGTATATGTACTTTGATGTTAATGTATGAAAGATGTTAGCGACTGCACTATGGCTGGAGTAAGGTTACCACTTTTGTGTCCTCATCAACGCCAAAATCAAACCTACATCCTTGATTATAGGTGCTTTTAGTGGGAGTTACTGTATAAGGTGTAAAATGAAATGACTGTTTTATATATTTATATATTTTCATGTTGGTTTTCTGTAGCCACTCGAGTCGTTATTAAACAGTAAAACAATGTCAGTATTTAGTTTGAATTAAACATATGGGTTTGCAAAAGAACAGGTTTGCTTCCCCCTAATAAAAGTAGGATTGCGCCAGTTGCTCCATCGTTAAGAAGTCTGCACCACCCCCCACCCCACAGGTTTCTGAAAATAGTGCTGCACAGTAGGTGGTGCGTCTCCGTAAACAGATGTGTATCTCTTTCACTTCTTATTTGCATAGGCCTATGAATGTGTCTGTTGTAACAACTTTTTTTTTTACTGTTTTACCGTGAAATTTTCGTAAGACGAAACAAATTGGAGCAACACATGACAGCTGGCAGAACTAAAGATAAATCAACACATTTTGGCCTGCTGGGCTGCTTCTCCAAGGCGAGCAGGGCAAAACACATGCACACACACACACACACACACACACACACAGAAACATCTCCAAACCCTTAAGGTTCCATCTCTGTTTCTTCTCGTTCCAAGAAAACTGGAAAGTTGTATTTCTTCCATTGTTTTTTTTTGCCTAGCTCTCTGACTCCTCCATTTCTTTACATTGATTTTTCTGTCCACACTATCTTTTCACTTGCTTTTTTCCTCTGCCCCATTTCACCCCCTCTGTGTCACTCTCTCTGTCTCTCTCCAGCACTTTAGACCGTCTTCTCTGTTTGGGCAAAATAACCTGGTATCCAACCATCTAAAGTGTATTTATTTATGTATACAGTTGTATGCAAAAGTTTGGGTGTCCCAGTTCAAGTGCCATTTTGTCAATATTTTTGCTTTTGAGGTAAAATGTTCCTCTACATAGAACACTGTTTGCTGTTTATTTGCTGGATTTAACATATGTGAAAAAAAAAACTAACATACAATGCGACCTATGCGAACATTATGGTGATGTTTCATGTATTTATATTGTTATTTTATGTTTGTTTTTTTTTCCAACATATGTATGAAAAATAAATAGAAATTGTGCACTACATGTATGTATGTATGTTTCTGTGAGTGCATATATACAGTACTGTGCAAAAGTTTTAGACACCTACGAAAAAAAAAATTAAAAACTGTTTAGAACAGTGTATTTTTTTCATATTAATATTACTAAATATACTAGCTATAACTAAAAGGAATAAATACAAATAACATTATACAGTACATAGTGATTTTGTGTCAGTATATCAATGTGTTCCTTGTAGAAGTCCAGTATTATTTGTAGTTTCCATCAGAAACCTGGCATCCAGGAGAAATCTGGAACCAAACCTGTGCTCTCCTTACCAGATCACAAAATATCAACTGCTTTTTTTTTTTACAAACAAAACAAATCTTGATACTTTTTACTGCTTTCTTGTTTGTTTGCAATTATTCTAATGTTAATTTTGCTCACAGAAAGACTTGCTTTAAACAATTTGCAATTTGTTCATCATTTGTCTTAATTTGAGTTTCAACTGAAATATTGTGAAAATATTGAATGGTGAACTATACATCGTGAATTGAATCATAGGCTTAGTTTATCATACCACTTATAACATTTGCCTTTATCTAACAAAAACACTATTTTTTTTAACAAGCTTTTTTTTTGCTGTGTCATTAAGATTTCTAATATAACTAATTGAGCTCTGTTCTGATTGGTTGCTTTGTGTTGTGCCTCATTTGAAAGCAATCCAAGCTGAAACACTCCTTACAGCTTCACCGTGAATGAAGGGTGGGGGATAAACTGCTATGGGCTGAAAAGGTGGATATATGTAAAAAAGGTGGTTTTAGTGACATCACAAAAGCAATGAATTCATATATATATATATATTTTTAATATTGACTGGGCAGTGAACCATGTTTTCTGAAACTACCCGTGTTTAACTGGTAGTCATATGAAAAAAAAATCTGCGTTTCCATTATATGAGCCCTTTAATGCCAGAGGGAACACAGTATCCATCCTGTACCCGCCTCTGATTCTTCTCCAGCTTGAGAAGGGGATGCAGAATGCTGGAGATGAAACAGAGGAGTGCCTTTTGTGTTTAGACCAGACTAAAGTAAAATATATTTCATTTGTAATCCCTGCTACTGAATCACATATCCCCTCTTCTTCACTGTGCAAATAGACATTCAGCAACATTCTTCAATGATGAATGGACTAAATCTAGTCCACAAGAAGAATCTTCACTACTCAAACTACCCTCAAATTATTGTTTCGTTAATATAATGTTTAAGCAGCTGTGTGCTGACACTCAACTGGGGGCGGAAAAGAATATTGCTTTACTAATGAGAGAAAATCGCTTTGCTGGTGATAGCCAGCATCCTTCAGAGCAACAGATCCAACATATTGCTAATGCAAATATGACAAATCCAATGTATTGCAAACACCAATCCACATTAGGCTACTTTAATGCACGTATGACAGATACAATGTATTGCTAGTAGGTCGGATATTATGCTAATGTGCATATGGCACATCTGCAGATACAATGTATTGCTAATACAGATTTGATTGAGGCTAATGAAAAGGTAGTGGATTTCTAATGCAGATATGGTGGGTCCAGTCTGTTGCTCTTATGAATATGACCCCTTCTTTGTATTCCCAGCGTACTGCTAATACATATCCAGTGGATTGTTAATACAGATCCAATATTTTATTAATGCAAATCTAATGGCCTGTTGCATACGAACAAATATTCCAGACTCTAATTGTCAGTGCACATCCAGCAGATTGCAAATCCAGTGAATTGCTAATGCAGTTGTGACAGGTCCAGTGTTTCACTACTGTAGATCCAATGTATTGCTAATACAGATTCAGTGGAGGCTTCAGAAAATGTAACTGCTAAAGATCCAGTCTGTTGCCCTTATGAATATGACAATGGATTGCTAATGCAGATTTACTGGATTGCTAATATAGATCCAATGTTTTATTAATACAAATCTCATGGATAATGGCCCTTTGGATACAAACAGATATTTCAAGCTCTAATTCATATAGCACATCCAGTAGACTGACAGATTCAATGATCTGCTAAAGCAGTTGTGACAGATCCAGTGTTTTACTAATGCAGATCCAATGGATTGCTAATTCAGTGGAGGCTATTGCAAATGTAATGGATTGCTAATGCAGGTTCAGTGGAGGCATAAACTAGAGATCCAGTGGATTGCTAGAACGTAAGCAATGTGCTGCTGATGCATCCACTGCATAACTAATAGAAGTGTCAGGAGCGGTGAGCGGCGACAGACGGACTTGGGGGGGTGGAGAGATACAACCTTTCTCGCTTTACGTTTTACACATGCTTATCATCTATGTGTAACAAATAAACATCTTTGAAACCGGTGTTTTCAGCGAATCATTTTTTACATGAGTGAAAAAAATTACAACACAGAAGAATGTCAGATTTGGCATGAGATTTCTTTCTTGAGCGTGAGAGCGTGAGATTGAGGCTGAATGCATGACTGTCACGCCGGATGCGTGAGATTTGGCAACACTGTTTAAACACCGCCTAGCAAACAAGCAGCAGGTGACCAATTTTTGGGGCCCTCTGGAAATTGGTGTCAAGCCCAAGCACGGTCGCCGGAACCATTTCAGCAGCTTGTGTTTAACACAATAAGTGCTGTTTCTGCAACCCAACCCTGAAAAACAGGGCTCTCCGGGTTTTTAGCACCAGAGGAGCTCACAACAGTCATCACTTTAACACTTTAACACCTCGGGGAGCACTATCACAGCTCCGATGGCCAGAAAGGGCACGCGAGTCTGCAGAGCGCTGCCTCCAGTGCTCCAGCAGTCACAAACTAGCATTTTGCCCCCGCGGTAGTCAGAGGAAGTTGTTTTTTGCTGCCGCTTCTCTGTCATCAAGGTGGGACTTCAAAAATGCATCACAGGGGAAAAAAGCCGGAGAGAGACAGGCAGCCCGGATTAGAGAGCTTTATAAATAAAATGCATCTCCTTGGCTTTTTACTCCTTGCTGTTTTTGAGTATCAGGCTTTTCTCTGTCTCTTGGCTGCCGTCACTCTAAAGGGGAAGCCACGCGCTGCTTTGTATCCTGGTTTTCAGTTCCTGTTTGGAGCGACTCAGGGCTCTGGGGAATAATATGAAGGGGAATAAAAAGGGAGGGGAAGCAAGATGACTGGGAGAGAGTGTTTAGACCATTTAGATAAAGCTTCAGTGTTTTTACATCATTGATTGTGTGTGTGTGTGTGTGTGTGTGTTGTGCTGTCTTGTGTAAAACAGCATCAGTAAATCACACACAGAATCAAAGTAGTGCTTTTAACAATGGAAAATAGACAGTGTGCTTGGTCTTACAGCATTACCTACAAAGTTGCATTGGTATGATTTCGCAATGGTTGCGTATACTCTTCTCTTGGCTCACTTGAATAAAGAGCCTAAAAATGTATATATTTCTTATCCTTGTCCTGGGGAAGCCAGTGCTCTACTTAGAGTTCACTAATTAAAGACATTAGCTAATTATGAACCACCACACAAACTTGGTGTGTGAGTGTTTTTAATAAAAGTTGTGTTGTGTGAATGTTGTGGGATTTGACTGCCTGATTTAGCAGGGATAAAAGATTTTTATCAGTTTTCTGAATTTATACAGATACTGTAGTCCAGACTAAAAGATCAAAGCCCAGATGTTCAGGTGAGTATTAGACCTCAGATCCACACTCAGGAACAATAACATACCACACAGCTAATGATTTTGATAATTCTCTATAGGATTTTTAATAGCATGTTTCATGCATTTGCATAGTGGGCTACTCCGTGAACATTATTTAGCAGTTATTTGAAGCTTATAACAAATATTACCATACATTTCACCTTGTATGTCTCAGTTTTACAGTGATTCCTTCAGTAGAAAGACATGCATAGGGCTGTTGACCATTTCTAAATAACTGGAACCTAAATAGGCTGATTCACAGTCAGTTGATGTATCTAGAAGTTCCACAAGGCCTAAAGGGAATTTTACTAAACTGACTTTGATTTGCATTTTGTAAATCAAAACGTGATTGGTTGATTCCTGTTACTTCCTAATTATGTTGGTGGTTTATCTTCGACCCAGCTCCTGAGGGCCTAACCAACTTAGCCTTGCTGTATCTTCCTTGATATGATAAAAACTATCTTGCTTTTCAATGTCAAGATTTTAAACATTTTGTTGTTGTTGTTGTTGCTGTCAGGCTGTAAAAACTATTTCAGATTCATGCTACATTAAAATCACAAATGTTATCTGTAATCATTTACATTCAAGGCTGTAGTAAATTATTATAGAATGTTTAAGCTTCAGAAGTGGGAGGGAGACTATAAGGTTGGTGCTACTTGTTATTAAATCACCCCTTTTTCAATATGTATCTGACTGCATGTCACAAGAAAACTATGACGAGATTAAAATTAATGTAAATTACACCAGTATTTATATTGCAGTACCCACCCGAGTAAAAGAAGTTTAGCTTGAACAAAGCTAAATTCACAATTCAGAGCCTGAGGAACCACTGATTTACTGTGGGTCGAATCTCCAGACACTCTTTTAATGGGGATTAACCATTGAAACCATCTCTCTGCCTAGAACGAGGTTAAATCATAGCTTAATCTGAGCAGAGCTCTACACTGCATGAATGGGTGCGTTCGTTTTCTTCTGCTAATCATTTAAAATGCAGACTTAAACCTTCGAGCTATGGACCTGAACCATGTGTTCAGCGTGTTAGCAGAGCTTTGAGGTTGCCACAATCGCCTGCCGGTTTGACACAGCTGGCAGCACCTATGTGTACAGGCCCGAGCCATTTCCAATAGCACTCACACTGAGCTGCATCCCTCCTCCTCCCTCCACCAGAGGGAAGTGTTCCGTGCAGTTCTTACACGTGCAGGAGAAAGGAAGACTGGCATTTACACGTCCCCCACTGCGCAAGGGCAATATTCTGCCTTCCAGGGAACTATTGCAGAATTGACACACATTATTGATGAACATTGCCAGTTCTGAATTCAAAGGAAAAACAATCAAAGTGGCATACTTTAAGAAGAATCTATATACTGTGGTAGCATGTTGATGTAATGCGGTTGGGTTCCATTAAATTTCTACTTGCGTTAACCCTTTAACCCTTAACTCAGAGCATGTTAGTAAAATCTGATTTCAACAAATAAAAACGATTACCGTTTGCTGCTCTTTCACTCGGCACACCACTGCTTACACGCTCCGGACCATCTCCCTCTGTGGGTTTTCCCCACCCACTTGTTGGGGGAGACTATTCTGAAAGTTCTCTCGGGTTTAAAGATCTTGTGTTTTTTCTGTTTGTTTCTAAAACCTAAAATAAAAGACATTTGTGCATTTTGGTTCTTAATGTTCACTTGCATGTGACAGCATTTTTAAAACCCCAGCGGGGGGGGGGATTATTATTACTACTTTTTTTTTTAAGTGACAATAACTTTGGTTTTATGTGACATAGGAATACCAAGCAAAGCTCGAGCATCAACTTCCATATAAGGAGATGTTTTGCCATGTCACGACAATTTATCATTTGTTGCACTTCTGGTACGATGTGTACTTGTGTTCTGAGGGTTAATGGAACTGCAATTAACATCTTGGTGCAGAAACTACGACAAATCTTCAGAGGTTTTGTGGAGTTCATATATCGGGCCTCCTTGTTTCATAAAAGTAAAATACTCACAGTGCCTCATCATAGAAAAAAATACATTTATTTAAGATTCATTGCTTTGAAATGAGAATTGCCTTGAAATTGTTTTTTCAATGTTTCTTTCATCCAAAACAGTATTGCTAATAATCTGAGACTTAAAATATTGTCCTTCATATTCAAACTAAGCTATCATGAGTCAGCTCTGCTTACCAAATGAGGCAACAGAAAATCAGAATGTTGATTTCATCTCTCATTAACTTCTCAGATTACCAGCAATACAGTCTTATTAAGACACTTGGATGAGAGAAATAGATTTACACTGAATCCCTGTATCGTATTACTATGCATGGGAACAGAATGTTGATGCTTTAAATTTTATTGCTAGTTTTAAGTTGCATGATATGATGAACTGTTCTTGGCTTATGCAGGAAAGTTTACTTTTTATATGTCCAATATGTTATTTATTTATTTATATCTTATTCTGGTTCTTGGCTTTTTTATACAGTATTACTTCAGATTGCATCTGAAAACAGCAGTTAATTAGACAAGAATAAAAGAAAAGGAGACACAACTTTAGTCCCTAAATTCAATGCTTTCAAAAAACAACAGATGTCAAATACCACCTTATTGCACTTAAAACAAAACAATATAGAGGAAGCTATAATGAACCATAAATGTAAAATTACTAAGTGGTACTTTATTAAGCAAAGTAATCTCACATTCGTAGTGTTTTTCAAGACAAGTTGTTTGTAAGGGGAACTCACAGTGTGAACAGTGTGTCCTTAATTGTGAACTTAACTAGGTTTATCAGAACCCAATTGATGCTTCTTAAAGTGTGACCAAATAAATAAATAAATAAGTGCAGAAAATAAGTTAGTGCAGAAAGAATGCAACTTGCCACCCTAAACAGGACAGGCCTACTGCACACATGACCTGCCCCTGTCCTGAATGGGTAAAGTGCATGAAAATCCAGGCTACTCACTCATATTGGTGAATGTCAGAAAGGTGTCTTTGAACTGAGCAGAGGTTATATTAAGTGCCATTTTTGTGGAGTGTTCCTTCACCAGCATGTGTGGAAACGTCCGTGGGAAAGACTGAAGGGGACAGCTGAGAGAGAGAGAGAGAGAGAGAGAGAGAGAGAGAACTACTTCACTTGGATCTCAAATCACAATGGAGCCTAGGAGAGGAAATGGCTGAGAAGTTACGTAAGGCTCTTCCCTTTTCAAGATCAGTGATCGTTTGGCTCTGTAAACTCAAACATAGTCTGTTACTTAGCAGTGCTGAAAAATGATTCATTAAAATGACCCACGGTTGCGCCCATATTTTCTGTGTGCAGGCTAATTCTGAAACATACGTCCAACCCTGGATAAGTGATAGTTAGCTTATCAGTTTGTCCAAATGTGTTTTTTCCTCATCTAGCTGTGGAGCTGGTTACAATTAAAGTTTCCCTCCGGGGACTTGGGAAGGCATTTTAATGGGGAATTTCACGGATGTTTCAAAATTTCTGCATGATTACATAGATGGAGTCATTACAAGTGGTTTGTTGTTTTAGAGAAATTCTGAATTGTTCAAAGTGGTTGTGATTGGAACCAGATTTTGAATCCTTTCTTGCCTTCAAAAAGCTACCTCACAGAAAGCTGTGACTTGAAATTGTTAGACAACATTAAGTTTTTTTTTATTTTCTGGAAAGCAAGGATTTTTTTTCTGTCCAAATTTGTCCTTTTATGGTCCGCTACTCCAGCCCAATCTGCCAGCATGGTGATAATCAATATGGAAGGGACTGTTAAACTAAAATGCATCATGGTTAGGATAACAAAACATACAAAATGCCTCTGAATGTAACAATTAGACTGAGCATAACAAGTTAAACCACAGAAACCTCATGTGGTAAAAGTAATTAAAACATAGAGCCCCAAGCCATTCCTGGGTGTATTTGGCTAGTACTTTTGCATTAAAGCTCACAGTGGTCCCATTTCTGAATTTCTGAAAAGACCCATTCAGAATGGATGTCCTGCATGTCTACTGAATCTGCAGAATCTATGTTAGATATAACTAGATTGCATTTCTATGAGAAAATGCTAAGTGTGGTTGCTATAAAATCAATGTTTGGAGATACCCAAATATTGGTTTTATGAACAAAAAACGTTTGTGTTAAAAACTAATTGGGGAAGCACATATGGCCACATTCATGAGCTGATTATTTTTAATTAAACCACAACAAACAGTGACACGTCTTTTTTATAACTGACCTGAGCTTTAGTGTCTTTGAGTGTTACTCTGCATTTTGCCACTTTCGGCCACCATAGCCGTGACATCACAGTCTCTCTCTCCGCTACACACTTTTAAGGCAATATGCTCCTCTGATCTCTCTGCCACATACATTACAAAGGTGACTTGACCACAAAAATTGAATTTTTAAACAATCAATACTCAGCCCCTAATCAACCGATCAAAAATCTGAATACACACGCACTACACTGGATATTAATGGACGTTTTGGTGTTAGAACCATGCCAATGTTTCAAAAACTGTAGGAAGAGGCGCCAAATTCCAGCTATAAAAAGAATAATAATAATAAAAACAAAAATAAAATTCAAGAAAAGCAATAGTGTCATGTCGCCTCAGGGAAGGAGGACACAAATGCAGGAGTTAACTCAAATCAAAGTAGCTTTTAATAACACAAAGCAGACATGTGAGGACATAAGCACTCTCACACTTTCTTTTGGCTTGGCTTGAGGGAACTGCTGCGTCAGAGGAAGGGTCCTCCTATCTGACCGGACCAGTACTGATGAAGTTCACGCTCCCCCTTGGGAGCCTAGGGAAATACTAGAGTTCAGATGCTCCAACCCTTGCTGGATCTATATGTGGGGAATCCCAGCCTGGAGGCGGTTCTGCTGCGCTGGGTGCTACTAGAAAACATGAGAGACAGAGATATCCAAATCAGAGTTCACAAGGCTTAGATCTAAATGCAGGACTCCTTACTGCTTAGTGATAATGGCTATCCTTTAGCAGCTAGGCGAGTCCACTAGAAAGCATCAGAGAGTAGTCCACACTGAAACTGGAACATGAGAGGAGCCTGAGGAGAAGCACAATGGTCAGGAGCTCGGTGACCACACGCCAGACTACTGGACCGGCTGGTCTTTTAAACCTATGAGGGAACAGGGACTCGAGAACCAATCAGAAGCACGAGACAATAATTACATACTTAACTAATGAGGGGAGACACCTGGAAACACAAGGGAACTCTGATGACATCAGTCTAAGGGCTGAACGTAAAACTAGGTGCGCCACCTAGCAATACACCAAACCAAAACAAACCTCCACGTGGACAGGGGGACGTGACAGGACAGCTCAGTAGCCCGGTGACTGTGAACGCTGGTGGCGCGGATGTGACAAATAGTCTAATTGCTTCCACAGTCATGCTAATTTGCATCAACGTGCCTTTTCACACATTTTTTAAGGAGATCAATAGAAACAAATACATTTTTCATTGTATGTGAACACTGATATCTGAATGAAACATCATGTATAGGCACCAACAGGTCTTACAGGTCCAGGTAAGTACACAATATGGCCAAAAGTGTGTGGACACCTTTTGCAGCTATAATAGCCTTCACTCTTCTGGGAAAACTTTCCACAAGATTTTGGAGTGTGTTTGAGGGAATTTGTGTCCATTCAATCAAAAGAACAGATCTGAGGTCAAGCGCTGATTTTGGATGAGAAGACTGGCTATTAATTGACTTTCTAGTTTATCCCTAAGGTGTTCAGTTGGGTTGAAGCCAGGGCTCTGTGCAGGCCACTAAAGTTCATCCACACCAAACTTGTCAAACCATGTCTTTATGGACCTCACTTTTTGCACTGGGTCACAAGTCATGCTGGAGCTGGAAAGGGCTTTCCACAGCATATGTTATATGCATATAATTGTTAAAAATGTCTGCAGTTAAATTCTCCTGGCATCTGCCGAACCCAGATTTCAGCACTCAGCAGCTCCACTCTGTGAGTTTGTATGGTAAACTGTACTGTTGTTGTTTCTTGACTCTTCTTAGAGTTGACCAGGGCAGATTTAGCATGCCAGAAATGTCATGAAGTGACTTGAAACAAAGGTGGCACCCTGTGATAGTGCTGTGTTTAGATTCACTGAGCTCCTCGATATGACTGCCAGTGTTTGTCTATAGTTATTGCATGCCTGTGGGTTTGATTTAATACATCTTTTAACAATAGGTGTTTCTGAAACACCTGAACTTGATAATTAGGATGGGCTTTTACATAGGTTTGGCCATATACATGTGTAAATAAGATAAGATAAGATAACCTTTTTTTAGTCACATGGGTGGGAAATTGTCATTGTTACAGCAAAGTGAACAGTACAAGAGAAGAAAGTAGATGCAGCATAACCTACAAAACTATACAATACAACAATACAACGTAAAAATAACTACACTATAAAAAATTATATAAATATATAAAATTGTATAAATATATACAAAATGTATTATGAGCTGTTAGATGGGGCAATGGAAGCTATGCTTTTTCCCCAATTTCTTTGAGGAACTGAATTATTTTTCTCTACAGTAATTAGTTTTGCTCAATTTCCTCCCTATTTTAGTCCAGTGCAGTTCCAAATAGGGCTGTCCAAACCACACAGTACCACCAGTATTGGTGAATTCTAGTATCTGTTTCCTCCAAGACATGCAAAGGATCACTGCATCGTTTTGTAACATCATTAGGCAGCTCAACACGATTGGAGGAGAACATTAATTGCCAATGCTATTATGAAAAGTAACAGACGCCTGCACTGGCTAGCACTGTGCTGAATAATAGGAGGAGGAGGAGGGTCATCCTACCTACCTAGAGAGAGTGAGGCCAATTGTGCTCTCTTGGACTCCCAGCCATGTACCGGGGATTGAGCTCATGATTTCTTGATAATTGGATCAATGCATAGATGTTTCCACTACTAATTTTAAATTTGGTAGTTGTTCCACTGGCAATGTGTCATTTAGAGTTTATTTATTTTGTCCCCACGCCACTGTACGGGTTAACAGAAATTACAAAAACTTCTAGGAATGCTGGGACTCTCCACTCCTAGCAGTAAATATAAATAAAACAAATACCCAAACACCACCTCTACAAAAAGCACATATGGGACTGTGCCATTAATTTTCTGGTCGGTTCGCAATTAAGTAATTGCTGTTCTCTTTATTCCTGAATTAATTAATTTCTAAAACATGACCCAAAGGTGGAACAATTGAAAAACACAGCGCTCTCAGCTGTAATGCCATTAAAAAATAGTTTGGGCCTGAGGGATGTCACAAATGCCATAATGTGTTTGTTTATTTCATTTGGATGTTTTTTTTCTCCATGCTTATCAAAAGTGTAGAAATCAGTGCACAACTGTGAATGGAGCACTAATTAGTCTGCATATGCCACACAGTACCAAAACTCACTGTTTGCCACTGTTTGTCTTCAAGCTCAGAGCACTGCCGTCTCAAATAAAGATCGACTTGACCTGATCCCACCGGTTTTCACTTTGGTCCAACTTACAGACCCTAACACGTGAGTAGTACAGATCCATGCTGGAAGTGCAACAAATGGTACATTGTCATCATATGGCAAAACATCTCCTTATATAAAAGTTCCCCTGGTTTGTGTCAATGCTCAAGGTTTCAGTTGTCATGCTGAGCTTTGTTTGTTCCTAAGTCATACAGAACCAAAGTTATTGTAATTTAAAAAACACATAATAATAACCGCTACTGGGGTTTTAAAAACGATGTCACATGCAAATTCCCATAAAGAAAATGCCTAAATTTCTTTTATTTTAGGTCTTAGAAACAAATAGAAAAAAAAAAAGGGTCTCTGAACCCAGGAGAACTTTCAGGATAGTGTCCGCCCACAAGTGGGTGGGGAAAACCTGCAAAGGGAGGGGACCAGAGAGCGGCTGAGTGGCGGCATACCGAGCAAAAGAGCACAAAACGGAGAGTGTGTAGGGGAGCAAACACCGGTTTTAGACTGTTTTACACACTTTTTATTTGCTGAAATTGAGCAAGTGCCTCAACAGTCAGTCCAGCTCTGTTATTTGCCTTCACGCATCAGCCCCCAGGTCCATCAGCCCTGCATTCTGTTCAGTTTCAGACCAGATGAAATGCACTCCCATGCAAAAGAAAGGGTGAGAAGTATGACAAAAATGTATTGCAGTGCTTTTCAAAGTTTGCAAATAGCCACAGTGCAAAAGCAGTGAAAAAAGCACTTTGAAACTAACAGCACGGTTGGGACTTAATGGCAAATCGGGAACTGGCAATATCCTGTATTTACATTTCATGTAATGTTAAAAAGACAGTATTCCAATTAGTTACTTTTTTTTTTTACATAATACATTGATAATACAATAATACAAGTGCTTTCCAACTAAATAAAAAGAAAATAATACATTTTTATGTTCTAAACCTCCACATGTCTGCGCCACAAGGATCTGTTTGAGATGGTTGAGGTAAGCTTTGAAATTTATTTACAGTATATTGACTTGTAGAGTTTGCTAGCAACTTTAACCTTGTAACATCAATTCTAATCTAAACAGAATTTTACCCCCATATTTCTTGACTGAATAGCTACATCGTGCTAATTTAATTTAATGTTTTGCCAAACTGTTCCTTTAAGTATTGATAAGTAGCATCTATTGAAAACATCTTTTCAATAGCATAATATTCAGATTCTTAACTTCTCAACTTTCAATCTTTTTTCTTTAACTTTCAATCTTTTTTAACTTTCAGGTGTCACGTCTGGTCCGTCTCGGTCACGCCCCCAAGAGAGTCCCTCTACTGAGTATTAAGGACCAGCCCTGGATACGAAGTACTACGTTATGGGTCTGTCATGTGTTTGGTCTCCACGTGCATAGCGGCCAGCTGTTAGCTTTTAGCTCATTAGCTGGTTGCTAGGCGCCTGGAAACGAGTCCACCTGTGTTAGGTTCTGGTTAAGGATGTCTCGTTTTGTTAGTTAATAGTTCTTGTTGTGTGATTGGTTGTCTACGTGTCTGTGTCAGCTTATAGCCATGCCGATTCAGAGAATCAGTGCATGGTCACCCCAGCTCTGCCTAAACATGTGCAATTCATGTTGAAGTGTGCTTATGCCTATGTGTTTGTTTCAGTCAGCCGAATTCAGTTCAATTCAATTTTATTTATATAGTGCTTTTTACAACCAAGTTTTCACAAAGCAGCTTTACAGAATCCAGGTCCGAGCCCCTAGTGAGGCGGCAGAGGTGAGGAAAAACTCCCTCAGCTGGAGGAAGAAACCTCGGGAGGAACCAAGACTCAAAAGGGGAACCCATCCT
>JBBPCZ010000002.1:4690188-4704926 GCA_037974445.1 Brycinus macrolepidotus | reverse complement strand
GTATGTCAACAAATGTACCAAGTTTGAGAATCGTCGGCCTGGGATAGCCATGATTTTTGCCATGTAGAAATTTTTGGGCAATTTCGTGCTATAAGTTGGCAAGTACATGCAGTATTCCAACCGCTACTCAGGCACCAACAGCCAAGCCATTGCGCCAGTAGGTGTTTTTGCTCCCCAACGCGTTCTGAGGCAGAAAAATAAAAATCAGCATAAAAACTGCGTGCTTGGACCCCTAATAAATAGACACTTTAAAACACCCAAAGCAGACATCATTTTTCAAAAACTCCTTCCACTTTCTACAACTGCGTAGTCACTTCCAGCTCCACCGTCATTGTCAAGTTTGTTGACAGCACTTTGTGGTGGTCCTAATCTCTGATAATAATGAGAAGGCCTACCAGAAGGACATAACCTTTAGAACACGAGCAGCATGAATCCAAGCCTGAAGGGCAACAAATGGTAAATTGCCAACATACGGCAAAACACTTATATGGAAGTTCCCTCAGTTTGTGTAGATGTTTGAGATGTCAGACGTTATGCTGGACTTTGTTTGGTGTTCCTAAGTCACGTAGAACCAAAGTTATTGTAATATAAAAAAAAGTCATAATAATAACTGCTACTGGGATTTTAAAAATGGCGTCACACGCAAATACCCATGAAGAACAAAAATGCCCAAATTTCCGACATGGTGAACATGTAGGAGAGCAAACACCGTTTTTAGACTGTTTTTGACCATTTGATTTGTTGAAATGTAATTTTGCTAATATGTCCTGAGTTCTAAGGGTTATTATCCTAGGGAACTGGTGCTGGGAGAACAACCACCACCTCTACATCTGCAATACCTCAAGTAGTTGACAGAGGATTTCAGCACAAAGCGAGAGAGAAGCTACCAGCCCCTTTTAGATCAGTGGTGCCCCAGTGGAGAAGGTGGTAAATTTTCAGTACTTTGGTGTCCATACCATGCAGAACCTGTCATGGCCTTGTCACGTTAGCACACTGGTGATGAAGCCTTGTGAGTGTCTTTACTACCTTAGACACTTAGATACACCCTATAGACTTTAAAATCTCCTCTATATGGCTGGGAAGTTTTTACACCTGCATTCTGTAACATCACCGCCTGGTTTGGAAACTGTACCAAGCAGGACATCCAGGATCTCCAGGGGGTGGTACAGTGAGCTGAGGGCACCATCAGTCTGTCTATAGCAAGCAGTGCTGGAGCAAGGCCACAAGGATAATAATGGACCTCAGACATCCTAACAGTGGTCTTTTCTGATTTCAGCAAATAAAAACAGTGTAAAACAGTCTAAAACCTCTGTTTGCTCTATTTCACGCTCGTCGTTTGCTGGACTTTTGCTCAATGCGCCACCACTCGGCCACTCTCCAGGCCCCCTTCCTCTGCGGGTTTTCCTAATCTGAAAAGTTCTTGTGTTTTTTCTGTTTGTTTCTTAGACCTAAAATAAAAGAAATGTGTTTATTTTTGTTATTTTGGGCATTTGCATGTTATGTCACTTTAAAAAACCCAGTACCTGTTATTATTATTACAAGATTTTTTAAATTACAGTAAGTTTGGTTCTACGTGACATAGGAACACCAAACAAACCTCAGCATGACATCTGACACCTCGAGCATCAGCACAAACTGGAGGAGCTTCCATATAAGGAGTTGTTTTGCCATTTGACGATAATTTACCATTTGTTGCGCTTCTGGCACAGATCCATGCTGCTTGCGTTCTAAGGGTTAGTAGTTACACATAGTGATCTTAGGCTTGTGTGTAGTTACTTTGTTGCTCCAATCTGCTTCCATTTCAAAATAATAGCACTTACAGGTGACTGAGGCAGATCTCGCAGGAGAGAAAAATCACATGACAAAAGCAGCATCCTTTGTCTGTGCCACACTTACAGTAACCAAGCTCTTAAATATGACCCATTTTACTGCCAATGCTTTTTATACAACTATGAGTAATGAATGTGGCTGTATAATTAAGACAGCGACATACTTTTGGCCATTTAGAGGTATATGAATGTGATAATGATTTATGATTGATATTTATTCCCAGTAATAATCAATAAAGAGGAGAGCACTGTACATACATATAAACACAATAAATAACAGATGTGTCCTCATACTTTTGGCTACACAGTGTTTATAATTATGAATATGATTTGTAATTGAAATTTATTCCCACTAATAATCAATAAAGAGGAGACCATTGTACACACACATTGTACAGCTACTTGACATATCACATGGCAACCGAAGAGAAAGAATGTGACTAGGACCCTGTAAACGATTAATAATTAATATTTATTCTGCAATATGCAAAACGCCTTACAGCACATGCCATTACATTGAGAAAGGAATACATTTCACTTAAAAACAAACACGCTCCGCGCCATCTCGCTACTAAGATGAAAGAGAATACATTTGGAAACGCACAATAAATTCTTTGATTAAAGAACCAATAAAAGTATTATTCAGCCTAATGCTACAGTCATCACAGTTTGCTTTGAATATGGAAATATTAATAATTCGCACATCAAAAAGGATCATAATAGTAGAGCGAACCCACAGAGAACTGATTAAGGCTGTGGCATGGAATAGGAATGTGAGGGAATCATGTGATCATCAATAGAACACTTTCCGTATGCATTTAATAGAATATTGTCATAAATGTCCAGCAAAAATATGGATCTATTTGGTTGGTTGATCAAACCACCTTTTAAAGTCTCCAGAGCACATAACTGTGTGGAATGATCTTCAAAAGCATGCACGCAAGGGAGATGTTTGCACGCTTGGTGTGGTCTCAGGTGCAGGTCAGGATGAAATACCACTTCTCTTTTTTCAATTCTCTATTTTTTTTTGCTGACAGAGGACTCTGTAGGACAATCAGTTTTGACCACTGCGAGGTGTATTGTTGTCTAATCATATTGGGTCAGCACAATCTGCAACCACAGTACAGCGCAGGCCGCATGATAGACACTCTAGGGACGTGCATAATTTGAAATGGTCAGATAAGTAAAGAAAATGTACATTCAACTGTTTACCATACGGAAAACAGAAAAGACAGAGAATGCAAATGTTTGCTTGCTTTTCTGGGTTCGTCTAAGGTAGGCAAAAGACAATGAAAAAGAGTCTCTGGTCCTATAAGCCAAACTTCAAATGCATCATTACATGTAGTCATATCTCCGGAATGTTAGGTTTACAGGAAAAAGGAAAAATGACCAGAACTTAATGGACATACAAAAAAGTTGCTTCACTCACTGTGAAAATTTCATACAATATAAAGCTCATACTGTGTTTTCAAATTACGTAAAAAAGATTTTAAAAATCCCAAAAATGGAGAAATCAATGATATTTTATTTTAACCTTTTAAAACTGCAAATACCCATATGTGGTTCTAGGCATTGACTGATCTAGTCATACTTAGTCCACAAAAGCATTCTTTTATAGTGACTGTTGTGAAGTTGGACAAGCTCTGTGGAGCACTGGGAAATTTTTCATTGAACCTGCAGTGTAAAAAAAAAAAAAAATCAAAAATTCAAAATCTGGAATTGTTGAACTTAAAATCAGGGAACAATAAGTACAGATTTTTGTTGTGTAAAATTATCATTAGAAGTTTAATGAACTCAAAATATTACAGACATGACAGACTATTTAAAGTTAAAAGACAATCTTTCACTGCAACATTTCCAGTTTAAAATGCTACTAGAGTGAACAGATCTGTATTGTTCTAGTTAATCAAAACAACAAATGTATCAGCATACTAACCTTAACATGGCTAAAAAACCTACACAATCTTTCCCACAGAAATGATTCAACCTAAAAACAGCCTGCTTGGCTTAAAATTCTGAGTTCATTAAACTTTAATTGGAGGGTAGACGCATTGTAGATACTTAGCACCCCTTTAACTAATGTTTAACTAAGTTGCTTTAATCTAACATCTAATTCCAGCCTTAACCTTAACCTAAAGCTTAAATCTAATTCTAATCCTAAACTTAAACCTAATGCTATTAATCCACTGAGTTTCATCAGATAGTTTGCTAACAATTAAAGTATCTGTAGAAGTGAAAGTGTGAAAAAAAATGTAAATCATTTGAAATTAACAATGGCTTCTAAATGTTGGTGTAACTGGAGGAAAATACTGTTTTCAACAAACTTTAGTGTGAATGGGATATATATAATATTCCATAAAGCTATGAGGGATACATATGCGGTCAGAGCTGGACAGGTTCATTCCTTGCTCTCAGAAACTCCACAATTAATTTCATTTCATTTTTTTTTTCCAATTCATTTTTACCCAACTCTCTAGGCATGTTGAGTTTTGTAACATTTTGTTCAGTAAAAACCTCAGGTCTTTATTGAAAGGCAGCTCAAATCCAAAATCATTATGTACCACATTCACTATGTATGGGCATTATATTCAAGCAGTCTTATCACCACTGAATTAAAACATGTAGATCATAGAGGCCCACCTGCACTGTGCGGTTTCATGTTTTTTCTCTGCTCTTATACACCTGGTTCAGCTCAGGAAGAACCTGGCAATTAGCAGATGAGTTGAGCCAGGTGTGGTAGAGCAGGGAAAACATCCATTTTGATGGAATATGTCCCTGAGGCCTCCCGGAATACAGTTAGGAAACAGTAATTTTCTCACATTCTGAGAATACAAATGGCATTCGCCAGACATGACTTCACCATAGGCACTTTTTGCATAGGAATACAGGAACCGTGCTGTACCTAAACTGTACTGAAATTCCCCGTAACTTGCACTTCGATTTTCCAGTGTATCTCAGTCCAATTTTCCTGTGTATTTTCCAGTTTTCTCCCCACAGTTTATGGTCCATCGTCGTTCCAAAACCGCATCCATGGAGTCAAACCAGCAGAATGTTTTTCTGTCAGAGCTGCTTTTGTTATTATGGTATTTTATTTTTTATAATCTTGTTTGAGCTTTAAATTTTTCCTTAACATTCTTTAACCATGCTAGGAATACCTAACCTAGCTAATTTGTTACCGATGTCAATGTACACCTTCGCGTTTCTCACAGCGTTAAAGATAAATTTATTAGCTTGTACTTTGTCGACTTGAGTAAATAAAGTCAATAAAAAGACAATAAAAAGAGTGCAGCCTAGGTAATGGTGAACTCCACTAGGTAGCTGGTCAAGATTCACATGTTTCTTGGGGAAACTTTTGGGAAGGGAAAGACAAATGGATTCTTTGGTGTATGCATCAGCACCCTCCATCTAGATCTGTATAACTGAAGGGGAATTGTATCAATTTTCCCAATTTTCTGTCCAATTTAGTCACCGAAATGTAAATAAAAAATGTTCAAAGAGGGTTGTTGTTAAATGTCCTCTCAGTGAAACTGGTGTAAGGAGACAACAATGTCTCCAATGCAAATACAGCCATTTTTATTTAGTATCCAGTCAGCAGTTTCCAATGATTCATCAGGAGGCCTTGATAAAATGTTCTCATCATCACAACATGACTCTGCACAATAAACACATTGCAAAAAAGAGAGAACATGCTGTCGATGTAAATGATAGTCAGCCGCCAAGCTAAACACTGATGCAAATGATGAAATATGACAGAACATTCATTTGTTGGTAGAAAAATGACTTCATGAACACTAAGGACTGCTCAGCTCACTGAAAGCAGCCTCATTTTACACACTGCACTTACACACCCTCTTAAACACATAAAACTAAAGAAACAGTGACCTGAATATTTCATTGGTACAATTTGCAAGCCTCTTTATAATAGCTGGTTTCCTTCTCTGGCATTTCCCTTGAATTTTATTGTGTTTTCAAATGATTATGGTCAACAAAAGTATGTAAAAATCACTCTACTAGCATCTTGGTCAGATTGTAGGCTGAATTTGTATGAATAATTTGAAATGATGAGTAAAGAAATGTACATTCAACTCTGAGCTTGTCTGTAACTCCAGGTTGTGAAACTTATTTGTGAATATTTTTTACAATAATGTACCATTTAGAAGTTAAAATGGCTCAAATCTATTTTTTTTTTTTGCTTCCAATGAATAGGTCAGAGATCAAATCGGCACAATTTTTCAATTCTCTCCTTACAGCTTATGGCTGGTCGTTGTCTGAAAACCATGTCCATGGAGTCGAACCAGCAGAAATTTCTTCTGTCAGAGCTGCTTTCCTGTCTTTTATTATTTATAGTCTTGTTTGAGATTTTTTATTTTTTCTCACCTAACTCAGCTAACTTGTTAGCAAGGGCCTGGTACACCTTGATTTTTCACAACATTAAAGATAAATTTATTAGCATCATAGAAAACTACCACTAAAATTTATCTTCACCCCAAACAGACAGTAGTGCATGTACTTAGTCGACTTCCCAGTTATTAGTTTGTATCTCCATTGTTATATTTTTCCATGGTCAGTAAAAAACAAAGGCCTCTTTCCATGTTGTGATGGCAACATTTCGACCAATCAGAAAGCAAAGATGCAGTCAGCTCGGCTGAGGTCCACTTTCAGCCCAGCTCGGGTTCGGTTCAGGTATGGGTCGCTTTATGTGTAATGGAAAAACATTTGTTCGCGGTACGGCACGGTTCCTTGTACCAATAACAAAAGGCCAGCAAAACTTTGACCATGAACATAATTGGGTACATCTAGGGTCAATGGAAAATTGTGTTGATCTCTGGGGTGTTCCTTTAAGGCAACATAAATAGATAATAGATAATAGATTAAATAGCTACTTTCACTTCTAATTGCTACTTTACTGTCAAAAATATTCACAAATAAAGCTCACAAACTGGGATTACAGCCAAGCTCAACATTTATATGTGCAGTGTCTCTTGCGCTACATAATTGCGAATTAAACATTGAACAAAAGTAACCATGATCATCGCCACAGCCGTTAATGCTCAACCCTGCCTCCATCTCCTCATTTGGATTCCATCAGTGGAGCGGCTGTCACTCTGGTTGCCCTGGTGGCAAATGGTGACATGGCGTTGTATGCCATCTGTGCAGTATTAGGGTTGTGGTGGGAGTGTCAGGCTTGATAAAGCTGCTAAAAGGGGAGGCCATTTGAAACCGCTGGCACTTGCCGGGCCATCACAGATTAAAGAGCGATGGCCTGTCACTCACAGGCTCATCAGACACTCGGCAAGGTTCACTGCCGATGCCTCGGCTCGAGGGGAGCCTCTCTGACTCTCTGACAATGAGTGTGTATGTGTTTTTTATTTTTTTTCCATCCACCTCACAGTGGAGGGTGTGGTGGAGAGCTGGAAGTTGTATTTCGAGAAGAAGTCTTTGACAGCCCTCATTGCATATTCACACTCTTAAAGTGCGAAAAGTGGAGGAACACGTCAAATACAAAGAAGATTAAAAAAGACCAACATCTGAGAGCAGCATTTGATCGCTTGTTTATCCAGACTTGTTCATGAGGTTGTTAGCCTCGCTCTTCTCTGAGAGGGCCATTGTCTTCCGTCCCCTAAACATGGCTATTCTTAGTCTAGTCCACGGTGATGTTGTTTAATGTTCGTCGGATAATCAGGAAACTTGTACTCTGCCGTAAATTTTCCCGCTAAGGATCCAACAAAAGAAAAAGAAAAAAAAGGACTTTTATTACAATATTTTAGTCCTGGCTAAGCAGAAAATCGAAGCAGTCCCTATTACTGACAGTTTGGGATCATTTAGATGTCATTCCAGACCACATCCACGGACACTGCTGAGAACTGTAATTCATCTTTGGGTCTCGTATTACGAGGAATTCAGGAACATTTCTGTCTGAAATTACCATGTATAATACAAATGAAGGTCCTGCTAAGAGGTAAACGGTTTCTTTTTGTTTGTTTTTTTTCATCCTCACTGGGCTTTCTTATAATTCAGCAATCGACTGTTTTCTAAATTCTCCCACAGAACTCCAGTGCGAGATCTGTCTAAGCGCTCTCGGAGTCGACCGCTGGCTGATGGAGTATGAAGAAAATAATTGGGTTTCCTGCCTCATATTGAACCATTGTATTGCTGCTGGTAATGGATGAAAAATGTCTGTCACTTGTCCATTCACTTGGTAACATCTTTGCAATAACAATTTTCTAAATCAATTCTCTCCCTACCCCCCACCCCCCACCACACACACACACACACACACGCACACTCATACACACACACACACACACACACACACACACACACACAAAAGTTGTCTCCAGATACCAAAATAAACGAGAGCATATGCATCACACCACAGACCCATTTGCTGCCATCCTCCATCCCAGGGTAATTTATTTATTGAGCCTAGGGGATGTTCTGATCAATGTGTGCCTGAATTTAGGGGACGGATTTAGGGGATGGCAATACTTGTTCAGAGGTATTTAGTGTGTGATATTAATGACAGTGGTTCTACAGGCCATCTGCATGTTGATGCTCACAGAGTGTTTCTGGGCTCACAAGCAAAGTTTCGTCTGGTGGCCCTGATCAAAGACGTTTGATTTTAGTTCCAGACACAGTATTTAACTTGTAGAGCTTCTTAACCCTTAGAACACAACAAACACTCAACAAACACCATCCCAATGTTGAAGTATTGGGCTTTAGCCCTGATGCCCAAGAAGTGTGAGCAACTATTTTCTTCTCTTTTCTTTATTTTTTGTGTTTGTGGCATCTTTCAAGAGCATCAGTTATGGAGCTCAGGTGTTATGGTATCTCTCCACCATTTAAAAAAAATAGGAGAAAAAGTACTTTTCAGTTTATTTGTTTATTCAGCCACTACAGCCACTCATGATGGTAAAGAAAACCACTGATGCCACTATGGTGTGGAAAGAGATTTGCCTTATTTTTTGCAATTTGTGAATGAATTTTCACATTTTTTACCATTTTTTCTGTGCTTGACTTGACTTGAGCTGCTAACTTATGTAAACTAGGTTGAACCCCACATTAAATCTGCATTTGAAGGCATATCATACTCTCTCAGTAGCCTAATAGTACTAAAAGGATAAAAATGCAACCTATTTAACTGGGTGAATCGGTTCACTGTAGAGTCACCATGTGACAGACTGGTGCTGCTAAAAACTGATTTTCACATTTTCTGAATTAGTAGTCAATGTCAGTTTAAACTTTCCAATTAACACTATAATCCAGTGGCATATTTTAGAGTTTATTTTAAAGGACCACCACTAAATATTGATTTAATGTTTTCAGTGGGTTCTAAGGGTTGATTAGAGAGTTCCAGTCCCTCACGGTATTTCACATTTTGCATTTTAATGAAACATAAAAGGCTTACTTTTATGTTTATCATTCTAATGAAATGTAGACTATGCATGGTTTGTTATTGTTCACTTATGTCCATTGTTTTTGCCTTAAAATCTACTACAGATAGTATGTCCCAGAGATTATTTACTAATTAAATATTTGGTACTTACAGTACCATAAAATAAAGTCCAACCATAGAATAGTCACTAGACAACATTGCTCCTATACTGCTACAAAATTTAATCCATGCAGAAATAAGGATATCAATGACAGAACTGGGCATTGGCATGTTCATTTTAAAACACTGGACTGTTCCATTTCTGTCCTTTTGTTGTTTTGCATGTTAAAATGTTCTGATCATTATTATCCCCAATTCCAGCAACCTGAGGAAATTAATAGATAATAATAGGCAGTTAATCACAGGAAGATCACTGGTGGACATTGTTCATCCTCCCCTTGCACCTCATCCAAAGTTAATTACCTGCTGTGTTTTCCTCCCTTCAGTGGCCACTGACACACATGTAATTAGATTAAGATATTCAGCAGAGATAAGATTAATCATTGTAATCAGTGACAGATATATTGCGAAGTGCATGACTGCACCATAGTATTAGGCCCCAGGGACAGCCAGAGATAAAAGCAATCCCATGACAATCAGCGATAATGATACAGTCGCCTTCTCAAAGAGGATGACCCAAGGTTATTTGCATAAAACTTCTCAGATTGGAAGTTGAAGCTGTAGTCTCTCTCTCTCTTTCTTTGGATTCCATAGCCTAGTTAAGTTTTGCATTGAATACCCTTTTCCTCTGATATGATGTACAGCTCTTGCAAACGTATTCACACCCCTCCTTAGAAGTCATAATTTGGGTTACAAACAACACTTTGATATATGTTGTGGTGACATTATATATAGTGGTATTGGTTTTATATAAGAAAATATATGAATAATAAATAAAAAATGTATAGTGTTCAACCCCTGTGATGCGGAAGCTCAAAGTTTACACAAAAGGATATTGTCATAATGACAATGGCTTGCAACTGGTCTCTGCTAATGATTAAAACATTGGACCTTTTCTGGAAACAAGACCCCTTAAGTCAAGTACCATCGGTCAGACTGTGAACCTGAAGGAAGGTTGCCTAAGAACTTTACCAAGATAAAGTTATAGACTTAGCAAAAAGCAACAAAAGCAGTGTTTGAATATCCCAGTCGGTGCAGTTGGATCAACTGTGAGTAAATGTTGCATCATACCACTCGGACATTGTCTAGACAAGGCAATCCCTCAGAGCTCAAGGCCAAAAGGGGGCCTTGTGAGATAAGAGACAAAGAGGCCAAAAAACGCTCTAAAGGACCCTCAGAGTTCAGAAAAAGCCACTTCTGGACTATCTAAAATTTAAAATAAGGTTTTGTGGTCATATGAGACAAACATGGAGCCTTTTGGCCAAAAATCAAATGTCTGGTGCAAAGCTAACACTCCCTCAACAAACACTGTCCCAAAGATAAAGTAGTGTGCTGGCAGTTGATAATATGACTTTAATCAAAGCTCCATTAGTTTCATTTGACCCTTGATTTTTTCTATTACAACCAATTTGTAGTCTCATTCAAACATGGCGGTGGTGACCCTACACAACTTGCTATTGATGGAATAATAAATCTTGTTCTGTATGAAGGATTCCTGCTCATCTGTTCATTAGCTGAAACTGAAACATAATTGGGTTGTGTAGCAAAAAAGAACAGCAAATCCACAACCAAAAGCCTAAGAAAAAGATAGAAAAAATTTGTTTGGGAGTGACCTTGTCAAAGTCCTGACTCAAACCAAATGGAGATGCTGCGAAAAAGGACCTCAGTTCCCACTTGAAAACCTACCAAAACATCAAAATTAAAGCAGTCTGCAAAGAAAAGCGGGCTCAAATCCCCCCACAACAATCTGAAGGCCTCACAGAAAATTCTAATTGCAGTTGTTGCTGCTAAAGGTCATTCATTTTATTCATGATTTGCATGTTAGATATCTTGCCTCCTTAAATACATGCCTTGTTCAACTAAGAATAACTCAAAAACATTAAGTTTCTCTTTTTCTAAGAAAAGTTTGTTTAAATATCTAAAAAACGATTTCACAGTAATAAATATGCAGTAATACAGAAAATCACTGTGAATTCTTATTCCCAGCACTGTAAACATAGTTTTACAGACTGACAGTGTAAGAGAAAAATGCAAGTATTGGTCACAAGTGCATTTTTCATTTTATTTTAAGAGACTGTTCAAGGTTCATTTTGCCCAAAATACTACATGTAAAAGATTGCCAAGCTCCAGCAGTTGCTGGATACTTTGGGTATTTGAATCTATTTCAAGTAGATTACATACCCAAAATGACTGCGTGTGGATCTCGAGTGTAATCACATTCTGTTTTCTCTGCAGGTAAAACCAGTAAATAAAAACTTTGTATTATCTTAAAGCCAAGACTGGAACTGAATTTCAAACCTTATTCATGAAACACAGGCATGAATTACATTTTGGGGGGCTTGAAGCCAGAGAGGCATAAGTGATATTTTGGGCAAATATAGTTAAAATTAAAGCTCCTTATGAGATCTAATACACCATTTCTTTTATGTTATTCAAACATAATGTCACGCACACCAGCCACGGGACGCACTCCAGGCACTGGAAATGATGCGCGTCAATGATGCGTGGAGATTGACGCTCGGCTATACCACCTGCGGCAGGGAGACCGTCCGGTAAGTCGTTATGTTCTTGATTTTTGCACGCTCTCCGTGCAAACCTCCTGGGGAGACCCTGCGTTCCGGACGGTCTTCTACGAGGGGTTGGCTCCTCGTATGAAGGACGAACTCGCCGGACGCGAGCTCCCGGAGACTGCGGAGGCATTAATACAGCTGTGTCTCAGAATAGACCAGCTTATGAGCTCGCGTCCGAGGCCAGCCCCTCGGTCCCTGCCGCCCGCCTCCAAGACCACACCTACTTCGTCCCCGGCATCACCATCAGCCAGCTCTCAGGACCACTCAGGAGCCGGGGAACCCATGCAGTTAGGGCGCGCTTCTCTGAGTCCGGAGGAGAGGGAGAGACGATATCGCAAAGGCCTCTGTGCCTATTGCGCCTCCCCCGATCACCATCGAGCAGTCTGCCCTCTCCAGCCGGGAAACGGTCAGACCAGGTGAATAGGGGGAGGCTCTCACCTGGTTCCATCACTCAGACCTACAATATACCGACCGTTTCCCGCTTAACGGTTCAGATTTGCATTCAGTTGGACCACAAATGGGTCATGACCTCTGCTTTTGTTGATTTGGGGGCAGCTGGGAACTTTATTGACCATAAATATGCTGTCCAACTGGGTGTAAAACTTGAAGCGTTATCTCAGCTGCTTTCTATCACCGCCATTGACGGTCGGCCCCTAAATAACAGCCCTATCACTCACTCTACACATCTCCATCAACGAACATCACGAACAGATATCACTCCATGTCACCTCACTAACCTCTCCTCCTGTTCTTTTAGGACACCCCTGGCTTCTCCTTCACGACCCACTCATCTCCTGGAACCAACACCGGATTCTCCAATGGGGTCCGACCTGTCAGGAGCTATGTCTCCGGGCAACGGCTGAGACGTGCTCTAGGGAGTCCGAGGCCCCCGATGTCGACGAGGAGGCCATTCCCATCCCGTACCGTGACCTGAAGGAGGTCTTCAGTAAACGTTGTGCCATCCAACTACCACCTCATCGCCCTTATGACCTGGGCATAGACCTCCTACCAGGCACGGTACCACCCCGCGGCCATCTTTATTCCCTGTCGAAGGCCGAACAAAAGGCTATGGAGGAGTACGTCACTGAGGGCCTTCGACAGGGCACCATCAGACCATCCACTTTCCCGGCGGCCGCGGGGTTCTTTTTTGTGAAGAAAAAAGATGGGGGCCTTCGCCCCTGCGTCGACTATCGGGGGCTCAACAAAATCACAGTCCGGAACCGTCATCCGCTTCCACTCACCAACACTGCCCTGGACGCCCTCTCTGGTGCATCCATTTTCACCAAGCTGGATCTTAGGAGTGCTTATAACCTCTTCCGCATCAAAGAGGGTGATGAGTGGAAAACGGCCTTCATCACACCCACTGGCCATTACGAGACCTTAGTTATGCCGTTCGGCCTGTGTAATAGTCCAGCGTCCTTCCAACACTTCATCAACGATGTCCTCAGAGACATGTTAGGCCGCTGGACCTTCGCCTACCTCGATGACATCCTCATCTATTCCAAGAATACAGAAGAACACATCCAGCACGTGAGAGCTGTGCTCAAGAGGTTGCTGGCCCATCAGCTGTTCTGTAAGCTGGAAAAATGCACTTTCCACCAGCGCTCCACCACATTCTTGGGGTTTGTCATCTCTCCTCAGGGTGTGGCCATGGATCCTCAGAAGCTGGAGGCTGTGCGTTCTTGGCCCCTACCCAGGATGCTGAAACAGCTCCAACGCTTTCTGGGGTTTGTTAACTTCTACAGATGCTTTATGCGGGACTACAGTTCAGTTGTGGCACCTCTGACCTCTCTCACAAAACCTCAGAAGACTCCGTTCCAGCTCACTCCCGAAGCCACCAAAGCCTTTCACCACCTCTGTCATCTGTTCACCACGGCTCCCATTCTCCTTCACCCGGACTCATCTCAGCCATTCGTTGTGGAGGTGGATGCCTCCGATGTGGGCGTAGGAGCCGTTCTCTCCCAGCGAGGTCCAGACCAGAAACTGCACCTGTGCAGTTTCTTCTCCAGAAAATTCAACCCCACTCAGCAGCAATACGGGGTAGGGGACCGGTAGCTGCTGGCCATCAAGTGGGCTCTGGAAGAATGGTGTCACTGGCTCCAGGGTGGCGGTGACCCATTTACGGTCTGGACGGACCACCAGAACTTCCTCACAATCCAGAACCTCAAGCAGCTCAACCCTAGGCAGGCGCGGTGGGCACTGTTCTTTGAACAGTTTAATTTCCATCTTTCGTCCCCCGGGCGGTCCCCACGCCTGTCCTACCACCTCACATCATCATCTCTCCACTGCGTTGGGAACTGGAAGATCGCGTCCGCCAGGGTCAGACCTTGGAGACCGTTCCGGCAGGCGTCCCGTCCGGACAACTCTTCATGCCTACCCCTCTTCGGCCTGAAGTCCTCCAGTGGTGCCACTCCTCCGCGGTCTCCCGTCACCCTGGGACCAGAAGATCCCTCCTCAACCTCCAGCGGGCCTTCTGGTGGCCCAGAATGGCTGAAGATGTCCAAGAGTTCCTTCGGGCGTGTGCGGTGTGCGCCAGGGCTAAATCGGAAAACCAACCCTCACCAGGACCTCTCCAACCCCTTCCTATTCCTCATCGGCCTTGGTCGCACATCGCTTTGGATTTTCTCACCGGTCTGCCGGAAACCGAAGGTAAAAACACCATTCTCACCGTCATCGATCGGTTCTCCAAGGCTGTTCACCTGGTGGCGCTCACCGGACTCCCGTCAGCCAAACACACCGCTGAGCTGATATTAGAGCATGTAGTCCGTTTGCATGGGTTCCCCA
>JBBPCZ010000002.1:4678519-4690088 GCA_037974445.1 Brycinus macrolepidotus | reverse complement strand
GTAATGTGGTCTGAGTGACCAAACATGCAGAAAATAAACAAAAACAAAGAAAGTACTAGAGAGCGCAGTACCGAGGCCGCCATCCGCGGCGCCATCTTGGCCATCTTGGAACTTCAGAAGTACCATCATCAATGTCAATTTGAACATTTAAATGAAGTCTGTAAATTGACAACATTTCAGAGAGTTCAATAATAAAGTATGGATAGTATTTTGGGGGCCTGTAGATAACAATTAATAAAACCTTTGGAGTGCTTTTCCTGACAGTACAGAGATATTTTAACCCTTAGAACTCAGAATGTATTAGTAAAATCTGATTTAAACAAATAAAAGCGGTGTAAAACAGTCTAAAACCGATGTTTGCTCTCCTACACGCTCGCCGTCTGCTGCTTTTTCGATCAGTGCACCGCCGCTCAGCCGCTATCTGTGGGTTTTCCCCACCCACTTGTGGCCAGAAACTATCCTGAAAGTTTTCCTGGGAAACACAAAGATCTTGTGTTTTTTTCTGTTTGTTTCTAAGACCTGAAATAAAAGAAATTTGGGCATATTCGTTTTTTATGGGCATTTGCTTGTGACAGCATTTTCAAAACCCCAGTAGCAGTTATTATTACATGTTTTTTAAAATTACAATAACTTTGGTTCTTCATGACAAAGGAAGACCAAACAAAGCTCAGCATGACTTCTGACACCTACGAGCATCAACACAGACCAAGGGAGCTTCCATATTAGGAGTTTTTTTGACATATGATGACAATTTACAATTTACATTTTTTGTGCTTTTGGCATGGATCTGTGCTGCTCACATTCTAAGGGTTAAAGAATTCAACTGAAGTGATATTTGCTTACATTGGAATGTGTCTTTAAATAAAATTAATACAACCCTAGCTTTCCTGCCAACTTGAGAAACAGTTGGCAAGCGACTGAACATTGAAAAGTGCTAACTTTAATGTGGAGGAAGGACTTAAAACAGTCAAAAGTTTGTGCAGAATCTGACATAGGTTGGACTTGTTAACCCTGAGAACTAATTGCACCATTCTCAATCAGAACTCCATGATTTCGGAGTATTCTTGAGCTACCAGTCAGAACAGAGATAGCAGAAGAGTTTGATCCCAACTGCTGCTCACATTTTTGGATTTGGCCACTTCAGTCGCAGATATCCTGTATCTATGTTTTTCCATTACTTCTAACAGAAGACAATACAGAGTGTGCTGGAGATTAAGTACATTATGTACTCTTGTCAGAGGTGTTGAAGGACAGGCCTGTTGATTACCATGTTTGAGGGACCAAAGGAGTCTCTTGGTCTGTGGTGGGGGGTTAGGGTGTGGTTGGTAATGTCGTATGTTTTTTATACAAAACCTGTGGGCTGGATAAGCTGGACAGAGATAGCTTTGTATTTGCACACACCAGTTCCTCCACTTTCTCAAAAAGGTCTATGTGTGGGGCTGATGATGTTAAAAGAGAGAGTGGAGGCTGATTTGAGTGATTGTGGTGATTCTGGTGGTGGTTGCAGCAGACTCTCACCCGGAGTTTGATTTTATTTTGTCTTCTTTTTCTGAAGGCTGTACCTGCTCTGTTCTCTCCTGGCATGTCTTAAGTGCAGTGTCTGATGTTCCACGAACAAGGCAGGGACAGCTGGAGCAAGCTGTGGGTGCAACTGTATTACTGGATGAAGTGCATAATGGAGAATGTATTTTAACCCTGTTCAGGCTGAGTTGGAGCAACCTGTTACTTCCTAAGAAATTGGTTTGCTGATGCATTTTGTCCATTTCGATATATTAACCAGTCCAGTGATCGTTCTTTTTCAAAATTTCTGGTTGCTTTCTGTAAATGTTGTCAGTTCCCAAGTGTAAAATAATCCAACTCACCATTTGTTGCTAATAGGGGATATCCAGAAGTTGCTTGTTTAGTTCTGAGACCATTGCATTGTTGAGGCAGCATTTAAGCACAGATCTTCTGCCCACATTCATGATGGCTGAGTTTCCACCAATCAGAGAGCCCATTATGGTCTTTGTCTTAGCCAAGTTTGGCTAGTTGCTAGGCCTTGTATCTTTGCTAACCTGCTTATTCTCTCCATTTACAATCACCTTTTGTTAGAGAGGGAGATTTCTCTAGGCATTTCTCTGAGCCAATAATTGCAATATTAACCACCATGGGATTCTCAAAGTGTTAAATATGGCATATTGCAATGAATAGCAACCACCTTTTTTTAAGATAAAATAAGAAAAAAGATAAGCCTTTATTAGTCCCACAAGTGGGAAATTTGCATAGCTATAACAGTAAAGTGGACAAAACAAGAGAAGAAAGTAGAACTGTATACTAATTATATACATATAATTATACATAAATGTTTGCTTTATATAATATAATTTTTGTATATCGGAAGGCCATAGGTTAGAATCCCAGGACTGCCAGTGGCACCACTGAGGTACCCTTGGACCTCCCACACACTGTTCCCTCACACTGCAAGGAAGGTGCTGGGGAAAAAACAGCCTATGAACTGCTATTAGATATCGTAGTTACTGCTAGTGTCAAAGAATATTGATTAATACCTGAGTAAGGCTGTGGAAGTGAGGAACTGGCTCTACAAGAAGTGGTGAGACGTTGCAGTGACTACTAGCTCAGAGACAGCAGTTCGCTTCAGGGTAAAGATGTCAGTTGGATGGTAGAGGCACTGTTTTGTCCTGCTGAAGACTGACAGGACCCAGTGGAATGTACAGTGTTTGAACCTAATTTGTGCCTGTAGAAGAATTGTCTGCACGTACTGATAAATGATCACTTTATGCACTGCATAACCTACAGAAATAAAAACCATGCAATATAACAGTACAATATAATGTTTTCCATGTGAGAAGTGTATTTTTATAACTATCAGTCAGTCAGTGTGTGACTGGGAAAGACGGCAGAATATGAGGAGCATCTACTGTGCTCAAAATTAACAAGTGTTTAAAAGGCTTCATAACGCCAACATGAAAAAATTAAAGCACTCAATAAACACACACCCCATATAAGCCCACTTGTGTGCTTTTAATGTGAAAAATAATGTACTTTATGGCATTTCACTGAATTGTTGGGGTGAATGTTTCTTTCTTTCTGACATGTTGTGCCATCAAACACCACATAGCAATTTTACTATTTCAGTTTTGTCTTGTGTAAATTAAAATAGGCATTATCCTACGCCCTGGTGTCCATCCTGTCCACAAGCACACAAAATGTCTCATTATATAATCATATTGCATCAATGTGCAATTTTTAGTAACTATTGCATTAAATAAAATGAAGGTTGCGATTAACTTGAGCTTGAATTGTTCTAGTTCTAAATGTCATTTCCTAAATTTGGGTAACACTTTAGAATAAACCTACCCCTATGAAGGGTTTACAGATAATTTATAATCAGGTTGTTAAGTAGGTTGTACACAGTTTATAAATCATTAATAAGCAGTTATAAACAATTGTCATACACTGATGCAGGCTTACTATTTGGCGAGATCTCAGATCTCAGGTCTACCATCTCATTAACAATGTGATTATAAATCATTTATAAACCCTTTATAAGGGTAGTCTTATTGTAAAGTGGTACCTAGATTTGTCTAGTTACTTAAAAATGTGCGTCTATGTTAATCCACAGTGGATATAAACACAAACAAATATTTGTTATTCAACGGGGTCCAACAATCCGATTGCCATTTTGATGCGTTTCAGTATGGCTATTACCCTCAGCCTAAAAACAGACTGAGAGAATCCCAGACACACAATATTTGCCAAGCCAGATATGGAACAGACTGTCATTGTGATGTGTTTGTCGAAGTCCACTTGTTCGTAGAAGGCTGAGCCAAACAGCAAAGCCATAGTTATGGCCCAAAGGCTGCTGGGGATGAACAACGTGGTCTGCACTATTCCCATGATGGTCACCCTCATCTGGTTCTTCTGCTGAGGACTTGATGAAGAGCCCGTGTTCTGCTCCATTCTCTTGATGTGTGCCCGCAGATACACAAAGGTTCTGCCCCAAGCAAATGACAGTGAGAAGAAGGGAAAAATTAAATACAACAAAAACACCCTGGTGGCCAATTTGTACAAGTTTTCGTTGGCAACAACAGCCCCTGTTACCACTGTTGCATTCAAGTGATTGGAAGTTGAGTTTGGGTTTTTTGACATTGGTTGTAGGTAGGATAAGGCTCCCATGGACAACGGTGACAGTAGCAGGATCTGATCAAACATGAAACCGACATAAACGATGACTTTAATGTTCTTCTTGATCCACATGAAGGGGGTGCAGTGTTGCGGAACGATCTTCATGTAGTAGAAGATGCTTATCCAGGCACTCGTGGAGAAATTGGAGCAATAGGTTTGTAAGGTTAGTGCCACGTTTACCACCAGAAGCCAGTCGGGCGGCATGAGAAAGGCCAAGACGATTGAGATCATGACAATGGACTGCTGAGCAGTGGAGTTGCACAACTGGGCTGTTAGCAAGAAGCGCAAAGGTTGCTTTACATTTACGCCCACCACTGGCCACCTCAGGCAGAAGAAGAAGAAGATGTTCAGCAGAGTGGCGATGAAGCAGAATGGGCTGCAAATGCCTGCAAAAAAGAAACTGCCCATTGAAATAAACAGCTCCATTTTAACTCCAGTGACACACACGTCTATGCTTGGCTTCTTCTTCTGGGCAGCGAAATTATATCAGTGCTCTACAGCCCTGTCACATGAGTTAGAAGTGGAATATGTTAAAATGCTTTAATGAGCCTTGCATGACCTGCATATGCAAAACCTTGAATACAAAAAGGGGTTGTCATCACCTTTTCCTGCTGTACAATATGTAGAAACCGTGTTTTGCTATTCTGCTCTTGTGTTCAAAACACACAAAACCTTATGGCTGTACTGAGGTCAGGCTTAATCATTTTGCTACATAATAAAGTACAAAAACAATAGTAGCACCACTCTGGAACTTTTTATTATGTTTTTAACTATTTGATAACTTTAATCAGCTTTTTCCAATCTAAATCAAATTAAACAGGAATTATTTTACTTAATTTAACGAAACTATTAATTGTTCAGTAATGATAATATCCACAGTATATTCGGAAAAGCAGAAAAAGCCTATTGTGATGGTTTATCATGATAATCTTTTCTTAGCTTGAAAGCTTGAGAAAGAGTCTTGTGTTTACAGGTTATGTGATTAAATATGTCTGTTTGTTTTGTATAGATGCAACTTATCATGGGACCTGTGGTCGTGGGAGCATGTGAGTGACGCTGGGGTGTAGCAAGTCTTGACCTTTTTCAGAACGCATTGATTTTTGAGGAGCAGGGAAACTTCTAGTCAACTGGGTTCACCTAAATTGGTTGCACTTTATTTCTGGGTACATGCTGTATGTCTTCATTTTTACAAACTTATTATTGGTACAGAGGTCACTCAAATGGTCCTGAATCATTTGTCAGTATTTTTCCTGTTTCTTTCTGTGCTGTGGTGTCTATTTTGGAATTCAGTCCAACTACCACACTTTGAAATATATGCTCTTACAAAATGACCTGTTTGGCAACTTAAACACCAAAACATACTTTAAAATACTATATAAAATATTTTATACTTTAAAATACCATATACAATACTTTATATTTTAAAGTTAAAATAAAGTATATTTTATTAATTGGGGCAGCTGGTGGCCTAGTGGTTAGGGCAGTCGCCCTGCAATTAGAAGGTTTTGGGTTCGATTCCAACTGCTAGTGTCATCACTGAGGTACCCTTGAGCAAGGTACCATCCCCACACACTGCTCCCCGGGCGCCCCTCGTTGGCGGCAGCCCCCTGCTTCACTTGGTGAATGGGTTAAATGCAGAGAAAGAATTTCACATTGTTCACAGTGTGTGCTGTGCTGTGGTGTGTTCACGTATGACTATAAGGGGCCACTTTACTTTACTTTTAATTTATTTTCAAAAGTTCATTATTGATTAACATTATTATTGACTATTCAAACAATCAGGGTCTCAACAGACAGGGTTGAGATGTAATGCCAGGGATTCCTTCATTTTTATTATATTTGTTTGTTTGTTTGTTTCTACGTACATGGGCAGGCATTTGTGTCAAATTTCATCCAAAGTAAATTTAGCCCACCACTTTCATCTGATTTTTTTTTTTTTTCTGAGCCAGTAGTGTATAATCATTAACATGAAACAATATCCCACTTGAAACAGGAAAATACTTTGTCACTCTGATAAAAAATAGGCTACATTACTACATGTGACATGTATTACAGTCTTTCATTTTTGGAGAAAAATCTGGCAGCACTACACTGCAACCTTTTTATTGTTATGTTTTTAATGGCTTGAAAACTTTAATCAACTTTCTACAGTCTAAATCCAATTAAACAGGAATAATTATATACTCTCTATGTAAAGAAACTCTCAGTTGTTCAGTATTTAGGTATTAATAATATCCATAGTAAAAAAAATAAATAATTAAAAAGCCTATTGTGAGGATTTATCATGATAATCATAATATATTGTTAAATTGCCCATCCTTAATTTAAATACTAAATCTTAAACTTTCTCTTACTAGATAAACACCACACATTTATTTAACCTGCTACATATTTGCCCAATATATCTAATGTTTGTAGATTTGGAACATGGTTGAATTTTTAACACTGGAAAGGGTCCCTAACTGACAAATGAGAACCCTTGATTTAATGGGATACAAGTATTGGAAATCCATTTTTAGAATATAAAAGTATTTGTATTCAGTTCATGTTACTATTTGAAAGGCAGTATTCAAATATGGATACTTTTTACATTTTAGGGAGAATCTAAATCTGCTAAAAGAAAAAAAAAATACGAAGAAACACCATCAATGTCTGTTTATTAACTGTTTAAAAACTGTGGCATTATACTGAGATCATACTCAGTGAAGAAGAAAACCTCAGCAACGGATCCTTCGAGATAGTGTTTATAATATATAAACACTATATTTGATTTTTACTGTGGGTAACATACTAATCAAGTAACGTTTATAGCAGTTTTCATTCTGAGAATTTTGCAATTACTATAAGAAACATTGTCCAAATTCTGTTGTGTCTCCATCTCCTAAAGAATTATAGTCACCTGCAAAATAGCAAGAACCCAACTTAAGCCTGGTTTTACCTAGAATTAGCTAAATAGTGAGTAAACAAATTAAGAAATTATGCATCTGGTGTTTTTTGATGGCCAGAACCACAATAAATCTAACTGAAGAAGAAAATGGATCATATTTAAGAAAGACATTAAGACATGTATTTTGATGAATTGATTCAACAAATGGTGTGTGTTACCCAGGCCAAGTCTTGACCATAAATTAAAGCATACTGTCATTGTGGAAACAGTCCTTTACACGAAAAGGAAAAAAATTCCCAGCTTATAATGCAAGCTAATGTAAAACTGTCTCTTTTTAGACAATTTCTGTTCAAAACCTCAGCTACGGATCCTTCGAGATCAGGTCTACTCTTCAAAGCTTTTTTCAATAAATTAAATCAGTTCAGGTGATGATTGTTACTCATTTAGCTGAATATGATATAATGATACACAGGATTTTATTGTAGTGCAAATGTGTTCCAATAGGAACTTTTCACCTAATGTGAAGTTCAGTTTTCAAACAATATAAAAATAAATCAAAAATAGATATGGTTTTGTTGTGAAAGCATAAATATACAACTTTTCCAAACCTCCTGGGCCTGGATGAAACAAGGAACAAGGAGTCAGCAATGTAGAAGTACCTGTGGTCACCAACTCATCAATCATTTTTGCATGTGCATGATACTCAAAGGTCCATGTATCCCTTTTTCAAATGTTTTCAATGGACCTGAACAGCTACTAGGAATCTATGTAAAGTGCTGTGAGGAAAATTTGCACATGTAAGTAGGGAGTTTTGACACCGCTCCATAGTTTGATTGCACATAATGGATAATGGCCTGGAATGGCAAATCCCTTTTCACTTTTTTACCTTTAACCTTTAAGTTTCACCTTTAAGTTGTCTTTTTCCCATGTTTTTTCTCCCACTTGTGGTTGCAGACAAAAACCTAATGTAATGAAGTATTTGCACATGGTTTCAAGCAAAACTATACATGTACCGGACTGAAGTCAGTAGATGATGCCAAAAAATGCTGAAAAAATCTTTGTGTTTATTAAACATGTATTTACAATATAGCTGTACAGTTGTACAAAAAACACCCCCAAAATAACCAGTATCAATAGAGGTATAAAATAGTCTGAGGGAGAAACATATTAAAGGACACTTCAATTGAAAAACAGAAAGAAAGATAGTCTGTCATCCGATTAGTTTAACATGACAGTAAGGTTCTCAATTCCATAAAGAACAGATGATGTTTGTGAGCTTTTGTCCATCGTGAAGAGGTTGCTTCATATTCTACATTTGTGGTTTAAGTGCCGGTGCTAGTCAGGGGTCCTCAGGACTGCTACTACTTTAGAAAGTAGCTCTTTTATATATTTTTTGACTGTATTCTTAATAGAGACCAGAGAATAAAAAGTTTAAAATTGAGTTTAAAATTAAATTGAACCTGCATGTTCAAATTTCAGATAGAAATTCAACATAAAAACAAACAAGAACTGGGCCATTAAGAAAAAAAAGAAACCCCATTGCCCATTTTTCTCTTCATTAGCAGTACTGATTCAAAGGCGTTAGAACTCAAATTCATCCACTAAATTGTTCTGTTTTAGATGTTCTGCAGTTTCACAACCAAAATATTGCCAAGTTGCATTCATAAAATTTCACCCATTCTACAATTCCATGCATTCTAGAACTTCACACATGCCATCCTGAATTGTAAAAAACAGCTGAACTTAAGTTTCCAAATGAAGCTCCCGGAATTTGATTGTGTGGAGAAAGCGTCATGTCAGATTTTGTTCGTTAGAAAGATGACGTGACATTTCATGTCACAACACTGAGCATTATTTATTTATTTATTTTTATTTAACAGGCTTTTATGAAGACATGTTTTACATGTCTAAATGTACATTTTCCTGACATGACCACAAAAAGCTTTGTAACGCTGCTGAACCATTTTCAGTTTAAAAGACCTGCACTAGCTTGATATGTGTCAAAACCTAAGAAGATCTATATAAACACCAACTCTTGATTCTTGAGCAATTCATTGTGTATGTGCTAAGCGGCATGTTCAAATAACCTTTTGTAGATTACATTAAACAAACAAATAAAACATTAACACAAAAATAAAACAAAGATTTTACAGACTGCTTGTTAGTAGGCAATATTATAGCACTTTTCCACTGGCACAAGGAATCACACTGTACAAATGTTTTTCCATTACGAATGAAGTGACCCGTACCCGAGCCAAACCCACGCTGCTTGATGACAAACAAGACTACAAAAAATAAAAGATCATAATAACAAAAGCAGCTCTGACAGAAAACTTTCCGCTGGTTCGACTTACCAGACTGAGATACACTGGAAAATCAAAACATGCTGCAAGTTCTGTGCCATCACAGTATGGTTTAGATACAGCACGGTTCCTGTATACCAATGGAAAAGTGACTTTACTGTCCATGTCCAGTGAGTGGAGTGGGGGGGGGGGTTAATTTTTGCGGATCATAGCATGAACCCATTAAGCCCAAAATGAACAAACTGAGCTTTTGAAAATAACAAAGTCATTCTCCAGTCATGACTTTTCTCAAATAGATACTGTCCAGAAAAGGCAGGGACTTTCCCCATAACACCATCACCACACATCCTGACCCCCGACCCACTGCACTGGGCCGACAGTTTGGATATCTAATAGCTACTACCTACCTAGATCTGCAGATCCCTATTTTCTCCAGGCTTCAGCATTGAAGGATCTCCTCCACAAACCCCTGCTATATGAGGTCCGCACCACACATGTGCAGAAGGACTAAACATAAGTAGGTAAAACCAATAGCTACAGGCTTGGCATGTCCATCAGATGTAGTATTCCTTCATATTGTCCCTCACTGAGTTGTTTAGGTGGAGGTGTCTCTGCTCCTTCTCCTGGATACTGGCGGTTCTCCGGACCTGCCGGTGCTGGTACAGGAAATGGGCCATCACTGCCACCATACACAGCGTTATGAAGACAACGGCTGTGATCACACCTAAAACCAAAGAAGGAAATTTAAGTTTTAGGGTGTGTAGGGTGTCTATACATTTGCTATTTCAAAATACTACACTTTTCCAGACTCAGTTTTTAGATTTTTCAGACTATATTTCACATCTGAGTACAAATAGTCAGATGTAGATGTAGATCAGGAAATAAATGGTTTAACATGTGTCACATGGTAACTTTTGTGCTATTATGGTCAAAGAATAGCCAGAAGATTGTAGCTCAGCACTGTAGCTCATACAAAACAATTGACACCAAACCCAGACAGTATCCATACACAGCAAGTTATTCAAATTAATTTAAAAAACTGTACATCTTTTCAGACCATATTTGACATCTCAGTACACATAGGCAGATGTTTACTAAGAAAAGAAAATGGTTTTAAAATCCAACTCCATGTGTAGTTGCATGTGATATAGCATGTGTCCTATATTCTAACTCAATCAATTAACACCAAATCCAGACACGTTCCAAGCATTTTATTCAAAATAATTTAAATAACTGTACATTTTAATGCCTACAGTAACAGATTCACCAGGGAACCAGAAAAGCAAAATAAAGATCTTTGTCCGTCATTGGCCATTTGATGTGAGTAAAACATGTAACATATACTTGCAAACACTGTTTAACAAATTAAATAACTATAAATACAGTAAAATAATAACTAGAGATGCAAAATATGAAACATGATGAAACACAGCATAAGCAATTCCTAGGCAGTTTCTGTGGTATCTCTGGTGGCTGCTAGGGTGTTGCTAGATGGTTTTCCAGGTGGTTACTGTTGTATTACAGGTGGTTGGTAACGTGTTGCTAGCCGATTGCATTGGTATCCTTGAAGTGTTGCTGTGGTGTTCAAAGTGTTTGCTAAGGTGTTGCTAGGTGGTTATTATGGTTATACAGGTGGTCGCTGGGATGTTGCTAGCTGGTTGCTATGGTATGTCTGTCGGTTGCTAAGGTGTTGCTAGGGGGTTCTTATGGTGTTCCAAGTTGTTGCTAGGTGGCTATTTTGGTATTGTAGGTGATTGCTAGAGTTTTGCTTGGTGTTTTTTATAACATCTCTGTTGATTGCTAAGGTGTTGCCAGGTGTTTCCTATGGTGTTCCAATGTCTTAACTGTTTAACAAATAAGAGAAATAAGGTCAAATAAGAATTAGTAATTGTACATTAAAAGAATACATTTGAGACCTTAACATACATAAGAGCAAAATGTAAAATCATCAGTAGTAAAAAAGTTTAAAAAACACTCTCCCATTAACTTGTTTTTACCCTCAAACCCGACTTGCTCTCTAACAATATTAAGTGCTGTGGGACTGTGATCATTCAGTCATACACTGTGTGATACAGTGTGAACAGCACGAAATTCTTCCTCTGCATTTAACCCATTCACGGGCAGCCAGGAACACAGCGCCCGGGGAGCAGTGTGTGGGGACGGTACCTTGCTCAAGGGTACCTCAGAGGTGCCT
>JBBPCZ010000002.1:4663744-4678419 GCA_037974445.1 Brycinus macrolepidotus | reverse complement strand
TTAACATGTGATTTCTCTCCCAGCTGTTTACCTTTTCAGACATAAACCCCACTATTTTTGTTACTCGTGTGTTTTTAACAAACTTGTGTGTATTTGACAGTTTAAGTGCAATAAGACGTGAAAGAGAACTTGGTTTTGTACTCGCATGCCGTGTGTGTATTGATATATACACAGTACACACAGGTATACAATATGCCATGACACTTTTGTAATTTTGTAATATAGTGTCTCTTATTAAAATACAAAATAGTCAAGATGGGAGGGGTCATGTGTCAACTTGAAGTTTGCAATTAAGGGTATTAAGAGATGTTTTTTTTTGCTTCACAACTTCTGGACAGCAATTTTTTTCCACCTGCCTTTTGTAATCAGTCACGAACACATTCAAAGAGACCACTCCACCAACAGTGCAGATGAGAATAACCAACCATTTCAGATGAGAAGCAAGGTTAAGATGAGTCAATGCTGCTTTGCTGCATTGCTGTGAATGTGCTGACTTGATAGATGGGAAAGAAAAGTAGCCTTGTTTTCAATTTTCAAATGTCAACTTCTTAAAAGTTCCGCTCAGTGTGTGCGCAGGCCATTTTTCCAACATCAACGCAAATCAATACAAACAGACAAACAAAGAGCCAGGCCTTCAGATAACAACTTAATTTTCTTTCCAGTACAAAAGTTACAAATTACACAGATTCTACATGTAAATACCTGATGATACTGCTATATTGCGCCACAGTTTCATCATGTCTGAAAGGTGAGGCCAGAGGCAAGTGTTACTCAATAGAAGTCTATGCTAATTAGCATGATTCAGTATTTACAATCTTGTAAAAGAGAAGCTCTGAATATTCCATTAAATTACTCTTGTGATATTCATTAAGGAGGAAACACACAGAACTTGAAATTCTCCCACTGATGCTAAATGCTAGGTAATTAGCCGGATGTGCATCTGCCTTACGCAACAAGCTTTTGCGAAAATGGTTTTTGTGGTTTTCTTTGTGCTTTATCTCCTAAGGTAATTGTATTTTTTCATTACTTTCTTATACTTTAAGTCATCAGATCCAATGTATTTTGCCTTTTATGCCAGTCTAAGATGTGTGTCATGTAAAAAACAGGGGCACGAGCACCAATACATTTACATTTACAGCATTTGGCTCTTATCCAGACACACGTTCATGGGTACTCTGCAGTTTACAAAGGAAATGTCCCTCACACTAGTAAACCCAAACCTAAATTAAGAACTGATAGCAAACTAAGTTTCTACTAGAGATGAAGTTAGTACTCCACCAGGGCCGAGCCTGATCACACTGATCTGTTATTTGTGAGGTTTGTGTTAGATAAATTAGTCTGTGACATGAAGATGTAGAAGTTCTCCTAAGTGTTCCGTGAAGAGGAGGGTCTTCAGTCTCTGTTTGAAGACAGTGAGGGTCTCAGCAGTTCTGATCACCAGGGGAAGTTTGTTCCACCACTTCGGGGCCAAAACTGAGAAGAATCTTGTATTTTTAAAACACAACATCCACTTGTCTTCCTCATGCATAAGCATTTGGCGGAGGGCCAAGAAAACTGTGTGAGGATTGCATAAAATAGTGGGTGGAGATAAGACTGATTACACAATCCCCTTGATTTGTGAATATTTAAGCCACTTGCAGCAGCTGGTTTTCCTATGTCTATTAAAGCCAGGTGTAAATTTGCATTCACAAACAGAATAACACTGTTTAAACTCTCAGGATCTTCTGTGTACATAAGAATGAGTAGCGTGAAATGAGCACCGCTATAGGCGAGCACAGTCCATGTTACGGTTCCACCAACTTTTCTTACAGGACTAAGAACTCGCATTAACACCTATCTCTCTCTGTCACTGAGCTTTCATTTTCTGTTCTGTCTCAAGCTTTTTGACAGCTATCTTATTTAACTATACCTTTTAAACCTTGCACAATTTGCACCCAGTCCATCCAAAGTAAGTTGCAAATCTACTAGTACTGAATTCCTTGCAGTTGTGACATAAAAGCTCATTTATATTAGGCAGTCCGTTCAGCTTACAGCAATTTTCACCTATTCATGCTGAAGTTATGTGGAGAGATGTTACTGCAGACAGTCTGCAGCAGAGCAGCTAGAGAGGAAGATGTGGGCACATGTCCCTTAGAATTTCAGTTCAAACTTGAGAAACTGTGAGAAAGTACTTAAACATCATTTAAAAAGCAGATTTCAAGAACAGTTCATGTTCCCCAAAGTGCTATACAATACAGACCAAAGAAAAAAAAGAAGAAAAAAAAACTAAACAAAGCCAACCAAATGGAAAAATACATCAAATAAAATAACAAATAAAATAAAATACAATAAAAAAAAATTAAAATAAAACAGAATATGGGCCTTTTATTTAAAAATGTTGCTGTACCTTCCTTGCAGGATGGTCCTCCATAGGCAGAGTGGGTGCAGTCGCACACATAGCCACTGCTCTTCTCTATGCATTTCCCCCGGTTGTGGCAGACGCCAGCAGAGCTGCTGCAGTGACCTGGGCAGCCTGAGCTCACTCCAGGGGTCATCTTGGCCCGTTCATCAAGGTCAAAGTTAATGTCGTTCACATGAAGCGCTCGGATGCAGCCGAGGAAACCCCTTTGTCTGGAAGCCGTTCCTCCTTGAAAACGAAAAAAGTACATCACCAACTTGATCAAAGTCGAAAGAAAGCCTTAAACCCGTGTGTAATGACTACCTCGCCAGGTAGATGTCAAGCCCTGCATGAGGCCCTGGTGTGTCAAAGATGGGTAATATTAAGGATTTTTGGGCTTTTTTGTCCATGCACCTCTTGTATGCATGTCTTGTTTTGTGGTGCTCAGAATCAGATCACCAGTTGTTGGACGTAAACAGAGCTTAATGCTTTTGGAATATCAGATTACAAAACATTTAAACTTGGTATTTTTCTGCATTTTTAAATGCAACACAGCCCCGAAAAATGTGGTTTGAATGACTGAAAGAAAGTGCTTGCAAGTGCTTTTAATTTGACGTTAGCTGCCTGAACCTTGTTAAAAATGCGTGAGGGCTGCAGTTAAATATTTCATATGCTGAAAACATTCAAATATATTATAAATGAACTCACCAAGCTTACTCACAATAATGAATTCATTATTCATAAACCTTTTTCCATACTAATGTATTCTTTAGAGATTTATATATCTAAATTTAGTGTAAGAACTAGCATGCTATGCTAATATGCTTGCGTATATCAGAATCAGAATCAGAAAACTTTTTTGATCCTGGAGAAAATTGCTTATGTTACGACTGCCCAGACACACAGAGACACAGAGACAAGAACAGTATAAAATCTAAAGTCTAAATACATCCAATAAAAACCCTATGCAAAATACACTATGTATGTATACAAATGCTGGAGTATAAATACTATAGATAAATAACTTACAATTAAGTGAATTACTAGTAACATGCAGAATTATCTCTTACCCACAAACAGTTGGCTGTTGAGCTGCAGGCGGAGGTGTCCATCAGCTGGAGCCTCCAGGAATCGCAGGGGCAGCTGGTCTACCTGCAGCGAGGCCTCTTTCACGTTACGCTCAGCACGAACCCAGTGCCACTGCCTGTCATTCAGGGGCATGGGGGACTTGACAGCCAGGACTACCGGACCATCACCCGCGTTAAAGGAGAACATCATGGCAGAAGGTGCTAAAGAAAAACCAAGAGCAGCTCAACCGTTTGAAATAAAAAATAGGATTTAACTCAGCCATCACTGGCATAATTTTATATTGATTATATTGATAGATTTTCAGAACAAGTGGTGAAAGTACATCCATGTCATTTCTATATTCGGAAAGAGAAGAGGGGGTAATTTATTGTAACTATTTATTATGAGGTTTATTATTAAGTTTTTAGCTTTTTACAACAGTAGTGCATTTTTACCCATTAAAGCACGATAAACGTATATGTACTTTATTATGTACCTGCATACAGTATGTAATTATGCTAAAATAGTAATGTAATGTAACCAAATCACAGCTATGGATATAAAGTTATGAAAGAAACAAAAGTGTAAAAAAAGATCAATGTGAGGCCTGCTGGGCAAAACGTCCGCAGCAGGCACTGTTGGGGAATCTAGACAGGCTGACGCAGCAGTGACGCTATACTCTAATAGTGACTCAGTGACTCTAATGACTCTACATTTTGCAACAGTGAGGCAGGTTTTCAGCCAGAAAGTTGAAATCCAAATACACTACTAGCCAAGTTTTCTATATTTGCATGTTACTCACTTAATGTTTACTGAAAATATACTAACAAATCAATTTTCAGTGTATTAATCCTTTGAGTTCCTTTATTAGACAGAAAATGTCATCATTTTATTAATCACTACTGACCTACAAAAAGCAACCAAATATAATTATATTTATAATTACAATGTGGATCACCACATAGGTGTTAAATATTTAATAATCTACTAAGTGATGAAACAGTTAACAAGTGCATTTAAAATTAAAGAATAGTGAAGAATTTGACTCTGCATTACCACACAAACAGTTAATAGGATGTCAGACATGCACTGTTACAGATTCTTTCGTCTTATCAAGTGAAATGTGTATTTATTTATATGTTTATCAAGTTTATATGTGTAAACTATTCATATAATTCTATGTAATTACATGAAATTATATGTGTTGAACCAGGGGAAAGTGGTATGACAGTAATGTGGTGAACAGCATTATATTCATGTTGCTTTATTAGGTTATGCATTATTGATGAACGCACAATGACACACTCACAGCTCAGTTCTACTCGGATGAAGTCTTGGAGCCCCAGATTTTCGAAGAAGACCCCCGAGGGGGAGCTGGTCTTGAAGTAGAAGGAGATGTCAAAGGAGAACTCAATCTGGAAAGCAGGGAAGTGCAGATACGACGCCTTCTCGTAGAAAGACGCTGCATTCCACAGAGACTCTGGTGGAGAGAGGAAGGGAGGGAGGGGGAGGGCTTCTCAGAGAATATTTCGGATCTCCTTCGCTAACAGATGAATTTTAATCCTTAGAATATGAGCAGCAGCGCAACAAATAGAAAACTGTCATCATACAACAAAACAGCTCCTTATATGGAAGTTCCTACGCCGCTACTAAGTTTTAAGAATGGCGTCACACACAAATTAACATAAAGAACAAAATTTCTTTTATTTTAGGTCTTAGAAACAAACGGAAAAAACACAAGACCTTTTAACCCAAGATAACTTTCAGGATAATTTGTGCCCACAAGTGGGTGGGGAAAACCCGCAGAGGGAGGGTGGACTGGAGAGCAGCCAAGCGGTGGTGCGACAAGTGAAAGAGCAGCAAACCACGAGCACGTAGGAGAGCAAACACCATTTTTATTTGTTGAAATCAGATTTTATGAATACGCTCCGAATTCTAAGGGTTAATTACACACAGAATGTTATGTGTCTTTTCAGCCAGTTGAAGTCAAAAAAAAAAGGAGGCACAAAGACCACCTACTATCCCCGGAGCATTCCAGAGGTCCCACACTATAGACCGCCTCCGAGTTCAGTCGATTAGTGTCTCCTATAGCAATCCCACTCGCAGGCAAGTCTTCTTTATAGGACAGGAGTCCAGTATCATTCTCCCTGCGATATAATAGATGAGCAGTTTAGTGAACATAGACTCAGTTTCTGCTGAGATGAAACATGAGTTTATAATCATGAAATATTAATGCTTTGAAGGACAAAAGAACATGTAATAAACCACTAGTGAAGAAAGTCATTTATGTTATTCTCTAACTGTTTGTATTTGAATCTGAAGATGCTGTACAATTTACACAGTGTGTAGTTGTCCAATTTTAAAATAAAATAAAATGCTTTTTGTTTATTTACTTTTTTATTTTACTCGTTTCCTTTTGTTCTTTTATTCATGTTACATTCTGGCAAATAACAAAACAAAAGTTTGATGGTAGCAGTGATGGTAGCAATGTTTTATAACAAAAATACAACAGCAACAATAACAATAATGATAACATTCCATAACATGATAACATGATGACCATGATAATGACAGTAATACTACTAATAATACTAATAATAACAGACCATTTTATGAACTACAAAGGACCATTTAAGCATTCAATAGCATGCATGCTCTGAGAGATGGTCCTTTGTATCTAACCTTTTGTTTTATTAAAAGATCAAAAATGACTTTCTCAATCTATTTTTTTAAAGAGTGGCTTTTATAGAAAGAAACATTTAATTACAAATGTGTTACCAGGAGTCTCTGTCTGCGTCGCAGTTGCAGAAGTAGTTCATGTCGATGCAGTTTTCCTCCAGACTGCAGGCGCACTGCTGCACGCCCGGGAGAAAGCCCCCCCAGTATGTCCTCCTCTCACCGCTACAGTCCAGCCACCAGGACAAGGGGACACCATCTGCAGCATAAAATGCACACACACACACACACACACAAACACACACACACTTAAACCTGAGCTTTGAAGTGTGTGGGGGGGGAGGGGGGGTAGTGGTGCAAAGTTTCTCACTGGTGGGGAGCGAGGCCATTTCCACTAATCAGGTTCCATTATGGCTTTTATACAAGCGAGAAGACCCCACTGAAAATGTCTCCTAATACACCCTGAACTGCCACGCACCTCACTATATAACCAGCTGCCTTAGTCATCAGCACTTTAAAATAAAATAAAGTGGTCAGTTGGACCAAAAGTTCCTGTCCACTGCACATGACCATGGTTTACAGCATTAGTCAGAATCAAATTCACTTTATTTGCCTTTGCCATTAGTGCAAACAGACAGTAACGAATGCAATCAGTAAATAAATGCAATATACAGTCAATAGGAGTATCACAAAAAAATTACATACATGCATAGGACATTTTCCAAATGGGTTTTATAGTTAACAAAAACAAAAACTAGCAGTTGAAAATATACTCATTCACCAAATAAATAAATAAATAAATAAATAAATAAATATAATGTTCACTGCCACATGATCAAAAACACAATAGAATTACATAGAAACAAATTTAAGGCATTTATGATACTTCCTCAGAAGTGGATTCCTTACATCAAAACCTAAAACACCCAGGAAATGGCAATGTCGCTATGGCTCATATAATTATTATATAAATATTATCAATATTCTCACTCTAGGATCATAACACAGTACAGACAGTTTGAATGTGTCGAAGACTAATTCCTATATTCAGGCAATATGTAATTATGTAATTACATGTAATTGTAATAATCTTTTGCATTAGTAAGTACTGCAGCACTCATGTTTGATGGTAAATTGTGAGTTTTTGAGTTAATTTCAACACACTGTTAAAGTAATTTTTAACAATTATGTTGTGAAGCAGTTTTGTTTACATATCATGTGTTTAGATTTTTTTATTTTTGCTCTGTCCTTGTCAGATACCTCCTCCTACTACTTTACACAATTGGTAGTAAAAAACTAAAACTGAAACTGTATAAAAACAGAACTAAAACATTCTCTATAGAAAATGAAAATGAATCTAAAATTATTTATGCACTCTTAAAATGAAATCAAAGTAAACTGAAATTAATCTAATAAAACTATATTTAAAAGCTAATAAAACAAAAAATATGCATGAAATATTACTCTAACCAAGATAAATGGATGGCGATGCACATCCCAGGATACCAGTACATGTAAAACTGGATATGACAAATGCACTGTGCAAAATACACAAGTATACGTTGTCTGTTAAAACTGGAAATTGCACAGGAATAAAAGAACAGTCCTGGTCAGTGCTGGTTAGTGAGTGCTACTGAATGTGGAAATAAATTTTTTTAGTGGTGTTGATTTGATTTTCACTGCCCAGAAGTGTTTTCAGAGCATAAGGTAATGACCAGAGAGTGAAGGATTGATAAGGAATGCCTTATTAATAAGGGATACACATGATGCTGCCTTAGAAACAGGACTAAATAAGAAAGCTCAGCAGGCAGCATGTATTAAGCTATCTAGGAATTGACAGAGTTGATTATAGTTGATTATAGTAGTCAAAGCATGTTACAGTGGGTTCAGAATCAGAATCAGAATCGTGTTTATTGGCCAAGTATGTGAGTGAGCACATACAAAGAATTTGATTTAGTTCGATGGTGTCTCTCAAGCACAACAGTATAAAACAACAAAAATACGTAAAGATACAATTAACAATAAACTGAACAATATAATATACAATAATATACAATGTGCAATATGAATACGCAATATAGACATATATTTATAAATAAAGATAAATATTAATATATGTATTTAAATATTTGTACATATAATGTTTATAGTATTTATAAATATTATATATATATATATATATATTTTTTTTTTTATAAAGGGTATGAGCATACAAATGAACAATACAATATGATATACAAATTGTATATCATATGTTCTATATGTTCTGTATGTTCTATAATATTACAATACATAAATTCATGTGCAGTGCAGAATCATTACATGAACACTAATTAAATGAGTTAAACTGAATTAAATTAAAGCCCGATTTCCTTACGAATGACCTCCTCACAGCGCTTGCAGCTGCTACTCATCCTACCTGAAAACAGTAACTACGAGTTGTGAGAGAGTGTGTAGGGCTGTGCCTTCATCCAGTCATGGATGGCATTAGAGTTGGTTAACATAGTGATATTGTACCACTATCGATTTGTCACAAAGAGTGCATAATAAGCCTGGTTTAACCCTTAGAACCCAATAAAATCTGATTTCAACAAATAAAAAATCTAAAACCGGTGCTTGGTCTCCTACAAGCTCACCATTTGCTGCTCTTTCACTCAGAGCACCGCTGCTCGGCTGCTCTCTGGACACCCCTCTGGCTGCAGGTTTTCCCCACCCACTTGTGAGCGGAGATTATCCTGAAAGTTCTCTCAGGTTTCACGATTTTGTATTTTTTATCGTTTGTTTTTAAGACCTAAAATAAAAGAAATTTGGGCATTTTTGTTCTTTATGGACATTTGCGCCATTTTTAAAATCCAAGTAGTGGTTTTTAAATTGTTTTTTAAATTACAGTCACTTTGGTTAAGGCAGTGGTTCCCAAACTTTCTCTGCAGGGCCCCCTTTTCTAGATAGGAACATTATTGAGCCCCCCCATTCAAACTACACAGGTTCAGATTCAAACTTTAATCCAAGTTTAATCAATTGGTGTGCTGCTCTGCAATACCTCTGCGCCCCCCCTAGGGGGCGTGCCCCCCAGTTTGGGAACCACTGGGTTAAGGGTTAACTTAATACAGAGCAGGCCTGGAATGTAATATGTTTGAATAAAAATCTCAGTACCAAGGGGTTAAAGTGGGATTTGTTATGTTGGGGAGCTCTGAGGTTTCAGGGTTGCCATGGGTTTACATGGGGCATGTTCAGGGGGGTGACTTTTGTCATTTAAAAGGGATAATTTTTGTGGATAGGGAATAGGATGTGCTCTCTCTCTCTCTCACTCTCTCTCTCTCTCTCTCTCTCTCTCTCTCTCTCTCTCTCTCTCCCTCGCTTGCTCTCCAAAAACTGATTTCTGGGATGTTGTTTATAGGTTGCAGGCATCAGGGAGCTGCCGTGTAGAAAACGTTACATTATTAAGAATGAAAAAAGTGTAAATTATATACATTGTTGAAGATGCACAAGGCTGAATGTCCTTTGAAGACATGGAAGAGTGTAGGTCTATGTGCGTGGGTTGAGCCCTGGACAGTCCTGGTCCAGTTTAACCCCTGCCTGAACCCAGAGTCTGTGTCAAAATATTGTAATACGTTTAGTGAAAATGTCTTTTATGTGTTGTGAAATAATGTTTTTCCCAAATTGCCCACCATTATGGAGCATGATAGCAAGGAAATGAAAGCAATGGCCAATTGCAAGAAAATATGTGTATATCTGCCAGTAGCTTGTTTTAGCATACTCCTAACATTAATCTACAGGATGAGTCTCTGAACACAATATAGTCAGGGCATTAACGGAAAGCAGCTTCATTTATATTCACAGTACTTTCTCCAATGGCCTGCTTCAGCATGGCCAATAATGGTAATATTGCATGCAATAACAGTGTAACTGGTGATATTCACTGTAAATAAACATGTAAGTACACATGCACTTATTGTTAATGCGTATGTGTAAGTAAATAAATGTAATCTGTCTAATATTGACTACAGTGCAATAGTTATATTTTAATTAATGTGTAACTGCAGAATTAGTAGGGACATAATATAAAGTGGGACCAGAACATTTTTGCCTATTCTTATTAATAATACCATTACTGTATATTGCAGAAAAAACGCATATAAGCTACAAAGCTAATCATAAGTATGATTTACTCTTTAAATATGGTCTGATGATCTGAAATAAAAATCTTTGGCCCTGGATGACTGTACCTCACTATTATAGTGCATTGTTTTTTCCATGAACTATTATTTTGCTGTGCTTTTTCATTAAATAATTAATTCAACCAGTTTGGCTGCTTGTTACCACACAAAGAAGATTTCTTTGATGTGTTCTTTCAATGTGTTCTGGTCTTTGGTTTTTGAATGCGTTCTATATTTCTGTGACTGTCTCCTGCTTCCTTTCCTAATTACATCTGAAAACAGAAATTGTCAATTATTACTCATGCTGTAACGATGAATCTTTTACCACCAAAAGAAGACCTCAAGCCACAGTAGCTGAACATCTTCATCTCTCAACTTTGCTGAACCTCTTTTCTGCAATTTATAAATTAATGCATCAGTCACCCCCTTGGGGGTGGGTGGATGAAATCACTTATCCTCATAATGTAATTAGAATATGCATAATAAAAGCATACAGTCGATAGCAGTGATTTTTGCTCTTTTTCTGTCTGTTTTGGACGTTCTCGAATTTGATAAGCATTTAGTTTATGTGCGAATGAGGTCCCTCAAACATATAGCAGTAAGTGATATCTGTAATGACAACATCATTTAAAGATCCAAAGCCAAATGTTTGTAAGATTTATTTGATATGTGCAAATAAATCTTTGGACCCGGGCTCCATTAATGTCAAGTGGAATTTTATCAAGGCTGTAATTATTGGATGTCTGGGACAACTGCCAGATTAAAAATCGACGACGGATGTGGGCCATGAATATTCTCTAATTATCTTTTGGACAGGCTCGGAGGCGTTTGCAATTAACAATCGTGCACTAGCTATGCTTTCGGATGGTGTTCTTCTTGATGGAGAGCAAGAAAGAGAGAGAGAATCCAGACTGTGAGAGACAGAGATAACGCAGTCCGCTCTCACCTCCAAATGTAGAAAAGCACACATACTTAAGAGCGAGGTGCCAGGCTGATAGGTCTCCCTGGAAGGTGAGAGACTGCAGTTGATTTGCAGCACTGTCGTCAATGTCAAGTGTTCAGGGAGTTCAGAATGCTCAAAAGTCTTCTAAATTCGGCTGTTATTGAGTCAGCAAGGTAGTTCAAGTCATGCATGCATACTCCTGTTATTTACTAATGAAATAGTAGTAGTTAATTAGTTCAATTAAGTTCAATTAATTACAAAATTATTTACTGAATTACTTTTGATTCCTCTTTGTCTTTAATACTAACAACAATGCATGTAACAACAATGTAATTACAATCTATTTACAACAAAGTTACTATATTACTATATGTATTAACATATTTGTCTGTGCATCCTGATGTAAGTAATTGAGTAACTGAGTTTATACATGTGCATTTACATAAGCTGCACTACTGTAATATAGCTGTAAGAGTGAATACATCAAAAGTAGTTAAATTGTTACATGCATTGTTAATGAGTAATTACACAGTTATTACAGACACTTAATATAAACTGGGACAATTACATTAATATAATGTTTTGGTTTTTAATCGGTATTCAAATCATAATTAGGGCTGTCACTCCTGATTATATTGGTAATCGAGCAAAATATCAATTATACTTATAATTATTATTTTACTATTACAATTATTCTAGTAACTGGTAAGTTTAACCTTTGAGATGCCAACAGAATTCTTGAAAACTCATTAGGATTGCTGGCACTTTTCAGAGGCTTGATGATCACTGGTTTAAACAAAACTAATTTTTGAAACGGGTTGACAATTTGACAATTACAAGCTGGTTTCATTTTAAAGGTAAGTGCCACCTTTTTACTATGAAAACAGCCATAATTAATAGAAATCAATGCATAGCTATGAGCTCAAGACTGGAATTGCTGATAGATAAGAATGACCCAAATTGGTCCATTTTTATATAAATTGTCTCTAGTAAGTGTGTTGACAATACATATAATAACAATGTAACCCCTAGTGATGTACTTGCTATTGTAAGCTTATAACCTGAAAGAATTGCAGAAATAATTAACATCAAACACCATGCCTCTGTTTGTGTGACCTGTGAGAGCTCCAACATATTTCATTACAAATGGTGGAGCTGCTCATGGTTGCCTGTCTCCATCCACCATGACGTTCTTCTGTAATGCAGCCTATGGTCTGGTGGAGGTTTCATCTTTTGTTTTGATGTTGAAAGAAAGTGAAGATTTTTTTTTCTTGCTGCCAAACAAGACACACAACAATATACTTTTCATCAAATTTACATCATAGCCAGAATGCATTTCTACAAGAATACGTGAAGGTGACTCGCTTCTCTGCTCTGTCCCCCTATACATTACTGAGGTGACTCGCTGCAAATAATTGAATCTTTAAACAATACATAAGCAGTCCCTGCACATCCAAACAAAAAATTGTATACAAGTGCAATAGTGGGCTATAACACACGTGTTAGAGATGGAACTGTGCCAAAATTTCAAACGACCTCTGAGGAGAAGTGGTGACACAATCTAATATAATAAGAATGATATTAATACAATAGTATAATAAAATATCACTGTTTCTTAATGACCACAAATGTGACAGAATCTGTTCTGTTGAAGTGCTTGCTTTAGTCTGATGGATTGCGGGGTGAGGAGTAAATCAGTTAACATGGCAACACTCTTTTGTGATTGTTCCAACTGTGTCTAGTAAGGGTCTGCTTGCTCTATGTGCCATTCCTCGTCATTTGCAAGACTAGGAGAGGAGATACACCACAAATGAGTCTTCGATCGCATAAAGTTAGTTATATAACTAGCAAAACATGACCTTCTGCAGCGTGAGGCATCTACAGCGAATGAGGCACCTTGAAGGGTTTGATCGGAAAAGCGTCTCTACATTTACCAGCAAGAAGGAGGCACTGTTTTTCACTGGATAACTAATCAAACAAGAACGAGAGCCAGGGAGACAAGAGGACGAGAGATAAGAAGTGAAAGAAAGAAGAGAGAGAGAATGAGAGACAGATGAGGGAGAGAGAAATCAAGAGGAAAGAGAAAAGGAGACAGTGTGTGTGTGAGAGAGATAGATTAATTGAAATATGACGAGGAAATGAGAATGAGAGAGCAAGAGGAAATGTGGGGAAGAGAAAATAAAAAAGAAGAGAGATGTGTGGGGAGAAGAAGACACTGAGGACAAGCAGAGAAAAATAAGAGAGAGAATGAGAATGAAAGGATGAGGAAGAAAAAACAAAAGAGGGAAAGAGAGAGAATGAGGAAACAAGAAGAAAGAGGCAGGGAGAAAGAAAGGAAAAAGGAAAGGAAAGAGAGAGAGGGGTAAGAAAAAAGACAACGACTGATAGAGAAGAAGGTGGAAAAGAGATGTCAGTGAGAAGAGGAAGAAAAGAGAGAAAAAGAGAAAAAAGAAATGACATGTTAGAGGGCAAGTAGAGAGAATGAAGTAGAGGCAGAGTAGGAGAGGAGAAGAAAAAGAAAAAAGAAGGGAGAGAGTGAGAGAAGAATAAGAAAAAGAGAGATAGAAAAGATGAGCATAAAGGAGAGAAGAATCAGGGAGAAAGACACAGAATGAGAGGATGAAGAAAAGAGAAGATAGAAAGAATGAGAGAAAAAGAAATGAGATATGATGGAGGGAGAGTAGGGAAAATGAGGGAGTGAAAGGGGGAAAAGAGAAAACAAGGCAAGAAGAGAGTGCATTAGAGAAAGGACGGGAAAAAAGAAGATTGAGAGAGAGTGAGAGAGATGGTTTATGTGGTGTTTCAGAAAAAAATGCAACTAATTATATTTTCTTTCATGTCCAGTGGACTGGAACTGAGGGAAAAAACAGCATTCCTGTTAATGGTAGGGGAATAAAAATCTTGTTTATTGTCTGCAGTGACATGATGCCTCTGAGGAATTAAGATACATCTATTTTTCATAAATTAGAAACCTACACATGACTCTCCCCCAGTGCATTCACACACACACACAGGCGCGCCTCACTCGACTCCCAGGAGACGCATATGCAAACTTTGTTTAAAGGACAGTGTGGATTATAAGAAGATCAGAAGATATAACAGTCATATAGCCTCATCACTGTGGGTTATAATACAGCAGCACTGCTACAAAGTTTACTGCAGGTTACATTTCACATACTGACTGCAGTAAGGCTTTGGTATCAACAGCACAGAGAGAGAGTATACAGTATTATCAGTATTATACAGAAATATTGATCCACCCCTCTTTTCTTCATATTTTGCTTCCAAAGAGCCAGTCTGGTTCTGTATGTATGTATGTATGTATGTATATATATATATATATATATATATATATATATATATACACGCATCTAAGTCAATATATTTCTAAAGGTGCTATTGACATGAAATTCTCACCAGATGTCCCATCCAATCCACACATGCAAAGAAATCA
>JBBPCZ010000002.1:4650143-4663644 GCA_037974445.1 Brycinus macrolepidotus | reverse complement strand
TAGATCTTTAAGTCCATCTCATGAAAAATGGGAGCAAAAACAAAAGTGTTGCGTTTATATTTTTGTTGAGTGTAAATCTATATACCTTCATACACACCATCGTACATCTACACACCTTCATACACACCACCGTACATCTACACACCTTTATACATACCATCGTACATCTACACACCTTCACATACACCATCGCACATCTACACACCTTTATACACACTGTCATAAATCTACATACCTTCATACACACCATCGTACATCTACACACCTTCATACACACCACCGTACATCTACACACCTTTATACATACCATCGTACATCTACACACCTTCACATACACCATTGCAAATCTACACACCTTCATACACACCATTGTACATCTACATGCACGTAGTGCCTAAGTTTATTAGATCCATATTGCACAGTGTGATTTGTAATGATCTTATGAGATTCCTGAAATCACACAGTGACTGTAGAAAGCAACAAAATGCTTGAAACTTTGTTATCTTGGTGCATTATTAATATAGTTTGTCAGTCCCTGCTGCTTGTGTATATATATCCAGTGTTCATACACATATATATCCACTATGTACATATACACATACTTATATAGGTTTCTATACACATATATATTTACATACACACACACAAATGTCTATATTTATATTATTGTATCATTTGTATTGTGTGCTTTTTATATTATATTGTTGTATAACCTTTATTCTATTGTTTTTGCTGCTCTTAACTTTGTAACTTTGTAACTTTGTACTGTCCACTTTCTGCCATAACAATGCAAATTTCCCACTTGTGGGTCTAATAAAGGTTTATCTTATCTTATCTTATTTTGTCAGAACTGTATACCTGTCGTGAATGCCACAGATGTCAAACTGTAGTTGGTTCCAGCCTCCAGTTATCCCTTGCTGGACGTGCATGAGATCTATTGGCTGGTTGTTGATGAGGATGAGGCGCATGCATCCTTGGAAGGCCACCATGGGGTTTAAACACCTGGAGCCATTCTCAGCCACTGGACACCCTAAGAGAGCAAGACAGGTCCAAAGTGCATTTCGGTCAGACATTATTGTTACTTACAGAAATGCTGACCAAACACAAAAATGCTGAATTTTGTCTAGTAGTAAGTCAAAGCAACTGGACTTACAGTTAAATTGCATCTTCAATGTCATAAACACCTTCACCTTCAAGAACATGTTCAAGATGGTTCCAGAAGTAACTTTACCATCAAGAACATGTTCAACATGGTTCCAGAAGTACCTTCACCTTCAAGAACATGTTCATGATGGTTCCAGAATAATTTTACAATAAAAAACATGTTCAAGAAGGTCGCAGAAGCACTTTCACCTTTAAGAACATGTTCAATATGGTTCCAGAAGCACCGTCACCTTCAAGAACATGTTCATGATGGTTCCTGTACTTTCATCCATAAGAAAGTCTTCAAGATAAACCTTTAACTTTGTAAAGGTCTGGTCTAACATAGTTCTATGAGACAGTTCAAGGACCTGGTTTTGTTCATTTTCTCTCTTTTTTCTTCTTTCCCTGATAAACAAACTATAATATTCTGCATCTGTTTTGACAGATTATAAAAAAAAATGCTCAGCGAGAGCTACACACACAGTCATGCTTTTTTTTGCATAAAGAAATTGAATTCACTGGAATGTTTTCACCAGAACACTTTGCAATTTGTTGATTAGAGTCAGAATCTGGGATGCCGAACGTTGACAGACTCGTCAAGCACTGGCCTTTTGGATTCCAGGAAAAGCAGCTTATGAAGACGCGGGCGGCATCATGCCTCTGACGGGCCGTTTCTATTTATTTATTTATTTATTTATTTGCTTGGGGTTTTTTTTAACTATAAAATACATGACAGCTTTTGAGCTGAAAACTGCTCAGAAAAAAAGCGAACAAGGAACAAAATCTGAATGGTTCTGTGAAGTGCTTCGGGAAACGGTGCTCTTAACAAATGAATAATACAGTTAATCTCAGTGCAGTAAGAAACAGAAATCCATGTTAAATGACTCCACAAATGTATTAATCTCTTATGGCATTATGTACTCACAAGCATACATAATACAGCCGTCTCTCCAGTCAAATAAAGACTAAATAAGGAGGCATCAGGCATCACACTGAACAATCGACAAGATCACTACTCCATATAAAATACTCCATATATACACAGTATAAATATAAATATATAAATACATACATATATATGTATATGTATATATATATTGTGGAGGCGGGCCAACCCATCCGCGGCAACCACCAGCAAGTGCTCTTCAGTCTGCACTGTCCAAGGTGCTGGAAAGGATGACACCAGCCATCAACGAGACTACACACCCCTTCAGCAGCTTTGTTGTGGACCGGTGGAGAGCACGTGGAAGAGGGAGGGGAGCGCTGACGAGACGCACCGGGTGGCCGATCAGCATCTCCCCTCAACGAGGAACGTGCGCCCTATATAAGGGCCTAGCGGGGAGAAGAAAGGGAGAGTCACGGAGCTCCCCTCTCACGCCAGACCCTAACCTGCTCTCATTCATTGACAGGTTCAATGCCTGAGACATCGCCCCGCTCCCAATGCAGGCAGCCTCCAGGGCCACGTCGCACAGCAAGAGCACCTCTACCCCGAGCACAGCCGAGCTCCCCATCGACCTTCACCACACCCCTTCCCTAATTAAATAACCATAATTAAATAAATCTGCACCGCTCCCTCACAGAGCCCCAGGGGCAAATGGATCATCTAGGCCGCATTGGGAGGTGCTGGATGCAACCGGACCGACTATCGGCAGAGGAAGTGGCTGACAGAGTGATCCTAGACCGGTTCCTCCGTGCACTCCTGAGTGAGGAGAGGAAGGCAGTGAGCATGGCCCTAAACCCTGGCTGGCAGGCTGCGCGATACATGCCCCCTCGCTTCACTGCCCGGGTTCTACGTACCTCCAAAGCGGATGTATACCACTTCTGCCAATGCTGTCCACAGTGTCAGTGCACCTCGCCCATGAAACAGGCTCCGGCCCCCATTATTCCTTTACCCATCATAGAAGTGCCCTTCGAGAGGGTGGGGATGAACCTCATCGGGTCACTGCCGAAGTCCACCCGAGGCCACAAGTACATCCTCGTGATTGTGAACTACGCTACGAGGTACCACTAGGCGGTCCCCCTTCGGAAAGCCACTTCCAAAACAATACCCCGCGAGCTCCTGTTCCGCCGGGTGGGGATGCCAAAGGATCTAATCTCGGACCAGGGAAGCCCATTCATCTCTAAATAAGGTTAAACATCTCCGCACATCAGTATACCACCCCCAAATGGATGACTTGGTCGAGCGCTTTAACCAGACCCTGAAGTGCATGATAAAAAAGGTCGTGGATGAGGAGGGCCAAAATTGGGACCTCCTCCTGCCCTACATCCTGTTTGCGATCAGGGAAGCGCTGGATGGAGAGTGTCGCTCCGATCGTGCGAGCACATATGGTGGAGGTGCAAAAAGCTCAACAGAGTGTCTATAACAGTCCCGCGCTGCCCCGTGAGTTCCGACCAGGAGATAAGGTCCTGCTACTTGTGCCCACGAGTAACTGCAAATTCCTGGCCAAGTGGCAGGGCCCTTACATAGTCACAGAGAGGGTGGGCCTGGTAACCTATCAGCTGCAGCAGCCGGGTAGGCGAGTTGAGAAAAATACATATCATGTTTATTTATTGAAAATTTGGGTCGGGCCCCAACCCACGCTCGCGGACCAGCTATTACTTTCCAGCAGCTCATGGATGTGGTCCTCCGGTCTCACCAGGCCTACGCAGCGGCCTATCTGGATGATGTGGTCATCCACTCGTCCTACTGGCACGACCATCTCTTCCACCTGGGGCAAGTATTGGCGGAGCTTTGTTGGGCCGGGCTCACGGCTCACAAGGCTTGACGGAGGCTAAGTACCTGGGCTTCTAGATCGGGTGGGGCTTACTACAACCCCAAGAAAGGAAAGAAGAAAGTAGAGGCCGTACGGTCGTATCCCCGCCCGACCTCGAAGAAACAGGTTCAGGCCTTCCTCGGGCTGGCTGGATATTACTTGCGGTTCGTCCCCAACTTCTCCTCGATCACCACTCCCCCTGTCCAATCTCACGAGGGAGGGTGAACCCGAACATGTCCGCTGGACGGAAGACGCGGAGTGGGTGTTCCAGACTCTAAAGGACTTGCTCATGTCAGTTTCGGTCCTGCAAAACCCGGACTTCCAAAAGGTCTTCCTCATCCACAGTGACGCTTCACTGCACTGTAGATTAAACTAAAGAAATGGGAATGAATATTTTACTGTGATAGGCTGCAAAGTACTTAAAGATACAAGGTGCCTAGATAAAGGTTCTAGTATTCTGATCACTGGGCTGATCATCTGGAATCATCTGCACCTGTTTCTTCACTGGTTCAGGCCTTAAATTAGATGTGCTTTGTTATGCTTGAATTATTCATACATAGGTCACTGTGTGGTTTAACAAACAAAAAACATTCCTCTGAAACTGAAATGAGTTCAGGGTTGAGGGACTAGGCTGAAAATGAGAGTCTTTGAAAGCCTGGAGAACTGTTCCTCAAGACTACATTAAAAATACAAGAACGTCTGGCTCTTTGGAAGCAAAATGTGAAGAAATGAGGGGTTCAAGACTATATTTTTATGCTATTCTTTACTGTGCTGTTGGGAAGTACCTCTGAAGCATAAAAACATACTAAAGCCTATGTCATTAAGAACTGTCATTTTTCAAAAAAAAAAAAAAAAAGGATTGATGGGAGCTGATATGACAGCAATGATGACTTGGCTTTCTGTGTGTCTTGGCTTTCTGTTTTTTTGGATGAACACTGAAGCAGTGACATTTAATGCCAGCGAAATTTGTATCCCCCGCTTATCACATGCTTAAGTGATGAATCTGCTCTGCAGCCCTACGACACACTGCAGGCTTTTCTTTCCATCATCATCACGGCAGCAGGCACTGCTCTGAAGATTTTATTATCACACTCGTTACGGCTGCTTATGGAAGCTCACCAGATATGATGCCCAAGAACTATCCCAAACCATCAGACCAGAGCAGCTGATACATTCATATCAGTTATAATTTTCCATATTTTTACCTTATATCCTTGATGTTCTCTCTCTTGCTGTTGCCTTCTGGATATTACAGAGCCAAGAGCTACTCTGTGATCAGAAACTGACCATTGATGCTAGAGGATCAAAGGGCAAAGGACTAGATCAATCACATTAACATTCTCCCTAAGGTGAATCTCTAACTGGAAAAAAGTTAGAGATTAGGGGAAAAAATGACAAGTTCCCAATCTCTTTTTTTATCCGTTAGGTCCCTGCTTTGCTTTTTCTTTGTTGCTTGCTTGTTGCTTTATGACTGACATAAGTAAATGACCTCTGTTCTGATTGGCTGCCTGTTATTTTGCTTGATCATCATGGCAATGTCAGGGCAAACTGATAACCTGATAACCTGATAACCTGATGCTACTTTGTTGTGTAATTTCTTATTGGGTTTATCATTATCATTATGTGCACTGCTACCTTATTATTATGTGCAATATCAAGTTTTGACCCCACTCAGTTCTTTATATTTTGCTTTGAATCACATTGTTGGTACAAAACCTCTATTGTATGCCTGTCAAACTGTTTTTCCTTTGGCATATTATGTAGATTATGTAGATTAACAAACAAAAAACATTTTTCTGAAACTGGTCAGGTTCAGGGACTGGACTGAAAATGACAGACTTTGAAATTCCTTCAGGAAGCCTGGACAACTGTTCAAGACTATATTAAAATACAAGAAAGTCTGGATCTTTGAAAACAAAATATGAAGAAATATGAAAAAAGACTTTTTTTTATGGGAACTGCAAAATCATGCCAGAGGAGATGACTGAAAAGAGTGAGACACTCTACCAGTACCCAAAAAGAGTTAGTTCAAAAATTTAGGAGTTTTTTTTTTAATTTCACAAAAAAGAGTGTTTTCCCAACAATAGAGAGAGTAAGTTGCAGTTAGTTGGCTAAGCCTGAAATAGTAAATGATACATTAAGGTCTTGTTTGTGTGGTTAAAGCCTTGTTATCATGGTGTTGGACTCTCCTCTCACTGCTGGTTATTTGTTAGGAAGCATAAAGGAAGCAGAGCCCAGAATTCGGGTCAGCTAATGGTGTTTGATAAGAAAACAAAGTGACACACCACACAATAAACACATTTAAAGATTAATAGACTATAGCATTATCATCATAGTGATAATCATAGTGAAAATCTGACATTGTGAAAACTCTATTTTGAAACCTTAAAAATGTTTACACAGAAAAAGTGTTTACTTTTAACTCTTTTTAAAAAAATATCCATTTTCAAAACCGTTTTCAATAACAAAGGCAGACAAAAATATGTATTCCACCCCCAAAAAAAACATTTTTGCTGTTGTTCAAAACCCCAGACTGTCACGTCTGGACCGCCTCAGTCCCGCCTCCAGCGGCCCCGTCACAACAAAACGAGTACACAAGTCCGGTTGCGTCCAGGATGACGTCAGTACAGGTATGAGTCGGAGACCGGTGCCGTGCAGCTCAGCTGTTTCGGATTAGAGAGCCCTTCGCTCCTCAGCTGGGTTGCTAGGCACCAGTTAAGGGGCTCAGCTGTGTAGTGTGGACTTTAACTATGTCTTGTTTAAGTTTCATTAAAGAGAGTTCATGATTGGTTGTTTGTGTCGAGCCCCTGGGTGTGTGCGTGTCTAAACGCCTGCCGATTCAGAATGACAGGCGTGCGGTCACCCATTACCTCACCTTGCTCTCTCTGCTGGGACTGTTAGTTCTAATTTTTAATGAACACCAGGAACACAGAGCGGTCAAAACAAATATATGCTGACGTCAGTATTAGGTGCTTTACAGTTACAGCCCTTAGCCCAAAAACAGCCCAATGATAAATATTTTATTTTATTTTTAATTGAATACATTCAATTTTACATGAAATGGGAAAATGTAACAGGTCAGTATTAGGTGCTTTACAGTTACAGCCCTTATGGTAACATCTCTTAGCCCAAGAATAGACCAATGATAAATATTTTATTTTATTTTTGATTGAATAAATTCAGTTTTACATGAAATGGAAAAATGTAACAGGATCGTGCAGAGTGTTGGGTAATACCACTGCCTTCCACAGGGTTCAGTTCTTGCTTAATTGGCGAGCACACTACTTTACACCAGTAAGAGTCCTTGAGCTAGACTCTTAATGCTATATTTGTCTAAACCTGTAGCATGATTCAATTTTAAGTCTCTTTGGAGAGTCTCTACCAAAAACCCCTCATTTCTTCCTATTTTGGTTCCAAAGAGCCAGAAATTCTCATTTTCAGTCCAGTCCCTGAACCTGGCCAGTTTCAGAGGAATGTTTTTAGTTTGTTTAGTCACACAGAGACCATTTAATTGAACCTATTTTTTTCTATGTAAAGTTTCAAAAAAGAGCTTTCACATAACAAAATAATGATATTTTTGCAACATCTACAGAAAAGGTAAACAAATTAAGAACAATAATGCTACAGTTAAATTCATCTTCAAATGTGTTTATTGTGTGGTTGGGAAAATGAATTACATTTAAAATGTGAGGAATGGCTTCATCCTGACATGCACTAGCCATGCACACTTTTCTTATCCATTGAGCCAAACACCATTAGCTGAGCTGAATTCCTTCTTTTATGGTTCCTAACAAATAACCAGGAGTGAGAGGAGACTGCAGAGTTATATATATATATATATATATATATATATACAATAAACAATTAAGTCCTACCTCCAAAGTAGTAATTTTCTCTTGGTTCCAGGTACTCCTCTAGCTGAATGGATGTGGCCGGCTCATTGTCCAGGGTCATGGTCATCTGCAGACCTCTAGTGCTGAGACTCACTAAGTGCCACAGACCATCATTTACCCTCTGACCTATCAAGCAGAGATTCCAGGAGAAGAAAATATTCGTTAAATGCTTTGGTGGTCTTACTGATACACTGATTTCTTGCCTTTCCTCTAATGAACTGATAGTACTCCTCTGCAGTGACAGTTCAATGTGATCGATAATGAGCCGCTATTTTTTTTCCCACTTGAATGTTCTAATGTTCCATCACTCTGACTGCTTGCCTGAGCAAAGTGGGAAAATGTGCCAAATGTAAGAACTATGAATATCAGGTAGTGTAGGTGGGATATATTGGACTGTGAGCCTTTCAAATCTACAGCAACATCATAAACCACAAGCGAAACACAGGCAAGCAGATACAGGTGGTGTTATGCATAAGCATGCGCATCAAAGCCAACCTGGCAGCAAACACCAGGACAAAAAAACTCGATGTGGGTTGATTTAATTAATTCAGACCATTACACATGAAGGGCACACAAGCTGTGTGTGGACACTGTGTGTCTACGGTCCCCTCTGTGCCAGCTGGAGATCACCTTTTTTAATTTCCTACTGACTGAAACATGCAGCTGCTTACCATTTAAGCTTGATCTCACGTTTGGTCCTATCACACATGGGCCCCATGGGCCGTAATTACAAGGCTCCACATTTTGGTCAGATACTCACATGACATTGTTGGGAGCCGCAGGTGTGTCACCAGAACCCCCAAAAAAAGTCAACAGCTGGAGATCACCTTTTTTAATTTCCTACTGACTGAAACATGCAGCTGTTTGTCTGCCAAGACATAATCTTGTTTGGGTGGGTTGCCACCACCATACATTTAACACATTTTTTTTGGAAGGAAGCAGATGAGAAAAAGTGATGTCGCCCGGCTTTGTGAGTCGTGAGATAAGCCGCGAGTCACACAAACGAGTTGTGATTTTGAACATGGCAGTGAGTCAGTCTACCATGTCTTAGGGTGTCATGCCCTGCATAGTTTGCCTGCCTGAAATAAGAAATGCCTTAAACTGCTGATTCCTGTATATGTACAACTGGCAAAGCTGAGAAGCATTTTCAATTAGACTGCCTTACAGTGATAAGGGAATGCAAGGTTAAGAAAGGGCAGAGGTTTTATTTTGATGATGTCAATTCCTAAAATATTAATTATGAAATTATCTTCATTTGAACATATTTAACATCTGGAAAACTCTTGTCAATGGATCTGCCCTGATGCTGCAATAAACAAAGCATCAGTGGTTTTTTTTTGTTGTTGTTAAAAATAGCTATTTTGTGAGCTGGTTAGAAGAACTCACATTCAGTTCCTGATTTCTAGACGATGTCTGCAGCCATGAAGTTCCATGAGCAGCTCACCTGATTTAATCTAAAGATGGACTGATTGACCTAAACCAGGTATTTAATGAGAACTACAAGGAATACTGGGCTTCTGGAAATGGTTGAGCGGATAAACGGTCATAAACTCACCATTTACTGCCTTAATGTTATTTGTATTTTTCTAATATTAGTGAAAACGTACTGCCCTGCTAAAACATTTGAATTATAATTTCATCAGGTTTTACGTAGTAATATATACCCGCATCAACTCTGCAGATGGAACAGTACCTCTTTGTCTTTGAAAACAGGGTAGAAATTATTAGTGGTACCACTTTACAGAAAGACTACCCTTCTAAAGGGTTTATAAATTATTAATGGTTGTTATTTAGGTTGTAGACAGTTTATAAATTATTAATAAGCAGTTATAAATAAGTTATAACAGTTGACATGCATTGATGCAGGTTCACTATTTGGCAATATCTGAAATCTTGCTAGTTGTTGAGATTATCTTGTCTCTTTCTCGGGCAGAATGTTAAACTGTCAACTTCATCAGGTATTTGTTAACATGCTACTACCATTAAAACACCATATCTTGCCAAATAGTGAGCCTGCATCAAAGTATGACTGTTATAACTTGTTGATAACTGCTTATTAATGATTTTTAAACTGTCTACAACCGAATTAACAACCTGACTATAAATCATTTATAAACCTTTTATAAATGTAGTCTTATTGTAAATTGTTACCTGATTTGCTTACCAGTGGACACTTCTGACATCTTGAGGTCTGATGTGTGGTAGGTGAGGCAAAGGCGACCGCTGCTAATCTGCAGGAGCATGTAGCAGGGCTCCTGGTCTAAGGCCAGTCGGCTGGACAACAGCAGGCCATCCGGGTTCCAGGTTCGGAACTGCAGGCGAACGGAGAGGCCCTCCAGAGTGGGTGGCGGGGCCGGCAGAGACAGGAAGCTGCTGCTGGAGCTCAGGAAGGTGGCGGCCACCAGCTGTGGCTCAGAGCAGGAAAAGGTCACATTGCCCTGGGAGAGGGGGGGAACGTGCCAAGCCACATGTCAGTTCACATGCCAACGGGAAAATGTCAAAAGGGCAGTGGGATCCAGATGCAAACGGTCTGCCAGATTGTTTGCTGGAGCAGATCACGCACAACTGTCAAAAACTCCCAGTGAGTGAAAACTGAAACAGCTTTCACCAAAAAGTGTCTGCAAACTAACATCTATATGGAAAGGCACTAGTGATTTTTTTCCAGAATCCAGTAGCTTAGCTGCTTTATAATTAGAACTTGATATCGCTATCTAACTCACAATATGGTACGCATCACAAATTAATATCAATCTATATTTGAAAACTGAAGGGGTTCTATTTGTAGAGAAAAATTAAGTACATGAAAGCTTGACAGATATCAGTAAAACAGCTTAACCACAATGCATCACGATATCGTAACTGGATCACAGAGTCTGGTTTCTGTGGTCTTGGACATGTCTTGAACTCACTTGCATTTGGACTCGAACTTGTCTCAGTCTCAGCCATTGGTCTCACCAAATATTGTAGCTGGTCTCAACCATGTCCAGCTCCCTTTAAAAAACAGTGTTTCCACCAAAATCTTGGCCACCACAGTAAATAAAATACATCGACCAAATGAATGCACCCATAACAGCCGACAAAATGAACCATCCCATAGCATCAAGAAAACGAAAACCACCACTACAGACAACAAAATCATTGATTAAGTCAGTGGCTCCCAAACTTTCTCAGTAGGGCCCCCCTTTTCTAGACAGGAACATTATTGAGCCCCCCCCATTCAAACTACACAGGTTCAGATTCAAACTTTAATCCAAGTTTAATCCATTGGTGCGCCCCTCTGCAATACCTCTGCGCCCCTCCTAGGGGGCGCGCCCCCCAGTTTGGGAACCCCTGGATTAAGTGAGCTTGTTCAGAAAATGAGTGCTGGTTTAATTATTTAAAAATCTATCTAGAACAAGCACTGTCACTGGCGGACTGGTGATCAATTATATGCCTGCCAGAATTCACAAAAGCACGCTTTACGAACCAGGCATCCATGCTCATCCTTTGGGCAGCAGACAAGTGAATCAAGTAAAATCACTATACTTAAAGTAAATATCCATCCATCCATCCATCCATCCATTATCTAACCCGCTTATCCCTAAACAGGATTGAGGGGGATACTAGAGCCTTTCCCAGCGATCATAAGGGGGAAGGCGGAGAAATAAATAATGTGGCCTAATTTGATCCTACATTGATACACTGTACTTGCTTTTTGATTGTTACTGATAAAAACAATCCAAATGATCACCTTAAAATAGATCACACAAAAATTATAAACAGTAAGTCTTAAAGAGGATTTTTTTATCTCTTTCATTTGGACTCTTGACTTGGACTCAATCCCCATTGAACTCAGTCTTGATTTGGATTCAAATCTCTTTGGATTTGGTCTTGACTCAAAACCCTTTGGACTAGGACTTGATTTGGACTCAATTTTGACCAGGACCCAAATTTCTTTTTGCTCAGTCTTGACTTGGACTTGGTCTTGACTTGGACCCAAACATCTTTAGACCCAGTCTTGACTTGGATTCAACTAGTCCTAGACTTGGACTTGACAATGGTGGTCTTGACTACAGCTCTAGATCACAGTGGTTAACGCTTATAAGCCTGGGGGTGATATCCTTGCCATGGGGCATTTGTAAGTGGTATATAGAGTAAGAATTTAGTGGACTCCATAGTTACTTCCATATATAGATATAAAGCACATATCTTATAGATAGTGACTGAACTATATGGGTATTAGCACACAGATAATTAAATACATACGGATGCAATCCTTTAAAATATTGAGGTGCAATTCAACGGTTAGCTGTAGTATCAGGGCAGCTCTAATTACCATATTCCTGGTACTGACAGTTATGTCTATGTGCATGAATACAAAAGTAAATAAATAAACAAAGATACAAGTGTCAAAAGGATCAATGCAACATAGAATTTTAATTTAATTATTAATTATTACATCAGCGTAGCACTAATTACCTTACTGCCTATAATGAGAGTCAGGCAGAAAAACAAGTCAAGGTAAAGTACGTTTTAAGAAGAAAGCCAGTAGATGTGATCATAAGAGATAAGGAATAGAGAGGGGAGAAAAAAAATTAAAGAAAAAAGCAAGGGGATTGAGCCAGACGGGCTGAACCCACAGAGTGGAGCCGGTAGCCTGTATAAATGTCACAGGCGCAGCTCCGCTGAGACCAGCAGGAGCACAGAAAGCACATCTGCAGGACAGAAGCTCATGTAGCTGTGAAAAGGTTACTGCAGTGCGAGGTGAACACCTCATTGATCCCAGTGCCACAGGCCCATACAGACACCAGATCAGTGAACTACAGCCTCGGAGGACCCACTCCCTCACATACTCTGCCAGTCTGATGGCCCTCCTCTCTCAATTACTTTCTCTTTCGAAAAATGACTCAACTGTCTTGTTATTTCTGTTTCAAAGCTGGAGGGACAGCCGGCCTCTCTCCGGAGATGCAGTGATGGACAGGAGAATATGATTATGATCATAGAGAATATGTCTTCCCAGCCAACTGCGGCTATTGTTCCGGCACATTGCATTTACTCAGGCTTAAATTTGAACCAGCAGTTAAACGGACTCAGCTGTATAAAGGCATCCTCTGAAAAAGACATAATTTCTGAAATCTGACAGATGAATGAGGTGAACAATTTCAACAATTGACCTAAATTTCCTTTTTTTCAGTCTCCTTTTTTACAGCACTTAATGTAACTGTTGGGTTCACTGGAGAGCAAACACAGAGAAAGAAAGAAAAATGCTACTACATCGCAATACTAATGGAGGTTTCAATAGGGGTGGGCAGCTGATGATATACATTGTCATTAATGTCATTATTAATGTTTGTGTCTTGGTGGAATTACAGCTGGTAATTGCAGATAATTATGACAATTATTGTTAAGGGGTGTAGTCACAACTGCAGAATGTGTAGTCTGCAACCAAGCTGCAACCCAAGCCTTACTGGTATTGCACTGGTGTTGCACTGGTGTTTCTCCCTGAACAAGATCCATGTCTCCAGTTTTTATTGCGTGGACATTTCCATCCATTGTATGTATCATAACTTTAATTTTGATTAAAAGTCTAGCTTTTGACAAGAACTAGATTAGTATGAAATTACAGCATTTTTTTCAATCTCTGGTGATAATTATGAAGTGGGGGAAATAATTATTTGATCCCCTGCTGAATTTGTAAGTTTGCTCAGTAACAAAGAAATGAACAGTCTATAA
>JBBPCZ010000002.1:4595911-4608032 GCA_037974445.1 Brycinus macrolepidotus | reverse complement strand
TGCCTGATTATGTTTATTTTCTTTTATTTCAGGTATGTTCTAATTTATGTATTTAATTAATGTTATTTGTACACTGTATGATGTTCAGCTAGCGAGCTCTTTTGTGACTGTCCTGAGGCAGAGGGAGCTGTGTGCGTCTGGCTCGCTCCGGTGCCTGATTATGTTTATTTTCTTTTATTTCAGTAAAAGCAGAATTTTTCAAGATTGGTTGTAGCGTCCATCCTTCATACAACATAACGCAGAGTAAATAAAAGTGAGAGAGAGAGACTACTCCGGTTACACAGTCATAACATAAACAGCTTCCTCTGGGATCAGTAAAGTTTTCTGATTCTGATTCTGATTCGGATTGGCTTCTTTATGTTATACCTCCTTCAGAATGCAGCCTGGATCGAAAGTTAAAGCTAAAAAGGTGGGATTACACTGATGTAGGCTGATTAAGTGGCTATACGTAAATGTGTTTTGTGACATCACAAAAACACATATTCTTCACCCATATGGACATAACATTTTCATGCATTAAAGGAGGATAATTAACCAACAGGTGTTAATAGTTTTTAATCTTAACTGCCTTTTTTGCTGCACTCCTGGTTCCTAATCTCAGTCCTGGGGCCACACTCCCACACTTTTTTGTGTTTTGCCTAATCTAACACACCTGGTTCAGCTAATCAGCTAATTATCAAAGCCTTCATGAGCTGGGCTAGGAAACCGCTGTGCCGTGCAGTCTGGGGCACATGACCGTTTACAAAGAGGGTTCTTTTATGACTGTTTGTTACACCCTGTTTTTGAGGATGCATGATGAGTGAACATTTATTTTTACCTTTAAAAGTGCAGTATTATTACTGGCATTTTGCTAATCCAGTCGATCAGCCAGGACATGCTTGGTGTCTGAATTTTGCTCCTTTACTTTGGAACTGGATCTACAAGCCTTCATAACATTTCCTCTGGATGTGGATCTAAAGAACCATTCATTAAAAAAGGTTCTTAAGAGAACAATAAATGCTTCTTCTATGGCAATGCAAGGCAAGAAGAGTTTATTTGTGTAGCACATTATCATGCACAGAGGTCATTCAGTGTGCTTTACAGAGATAAAATAAGCATAAAAAGCATAAAAGGAAAGGTAAGCAATAAAGTCAGTACAGAATTAGAGCAAAATAAGTTAAACAAAAAGAGAGAAAGCAATATAAAAGAAAAGATATATTTGAATTGAATCAGAATCAGAAAACTTTATTGATCCCGGAGGAAATACGACTGCTGATACGACTGCACTGTCACACAGAGACACAAAGACGAGAACAATATAAAATATAAAGATAAATAGATAAATAACTTACAGTTAAGGGAATTACTAGTAACACAAATAGTGTTTAGGAGTATGTTACTGCACATAATAAAGATCAGTAGTAGATAAGTAAAATGGACATAAATAGTGGTAATGGTGAGACTATTGTACATAATAATAATAAGATATTGCACATCATGAAATGATTTATCACCCAGTAAGAAAACTGCACATTATATTGCACATGGTAAGACTATTGCACATAATAATAAGATATGGAGACTATTGCACATAATAATAAGGTATTGAAGGACATACAGATAAAAGTGCCTGATTTTTGTGGCAGTTACTGGTTAACTAAAGACAGCAGAAAACAAGACAGTTTTTAGCTTCCTTTTAAAACTGGCAGCTGTTAGGGCAGATCTTATGTCCACAGGGAGCTGGTCCCTGAAGTGTGCACCATAATGACTAAATTCTATTTCACCCTGTTTCGATGCACAAAGAACCAAAGGAAGGTTTATTTTTAGTAGCGGACCTGTAAAAAGTGAATTTTAAACACCACAAATGATTTCTGACCTTGTGTTTTTCTGCCTAGCTGACAGCTTATCACATTAGGTATTGGCTAATTAACCACAGGCCTTTATAGCACTGCAGGCATCTGGGACAAATGACTGAAGACCATCTCATCCAATCTCTCTATTTTTGAGCTTTGTTTGCTTTACCAAGGTGAACTTCACTCACCTAATCTCACTGGCCAGGCAGATGGAAGCCTAAATCAGAAAAGAGCGCAGTTCAGTTTCCAGTCTGCAGAAACAGTGTGGTGCAGGCATGTGTTTGCATTGGCACTGAAAAAAAAGTTCTAGGCTATACGGTAGAATTTGCATAAATACAAACAGGATGTGTCCTATAAAAAATTGCCATGGTGATACTATGCCCTTAAAATTGGTAATGACCTGAAGAAAGTTTTTCTCATTCTTTTATTTGATTAAAGTGGAAAAAAGGTACATGGAGGCCAGAACTCAGTGCCTTTGGGTTCATCATATATTATAAGAGTGCAACACGAATAACATTTTGGATCACTTTCAGTTTTCACTGGGAAACTTTTATTTTGGAAAAAAATACAAATCAGGAGGACTGATTTCCAAGAACCAATAAAATGAATTCAAACACATCTGCTGGGTGTAATAGCTTTCCAGCCCTACTGTTTCATTATATTAGACCCTATTCCAAGAGGAACAGAATTAATGGCTATTTTGTTCTGTTTTGTTGGGCTCAGAATATAAAAGCATTAAGATATTGCTTCTGAATAGATTGATTTTTTTATTTAATTTTATTCTTGAGCCTTAACAATGCATCAATTTTTCCCAAATTTTCCACTACTTTTGACATATAGAAATAACAAAAAGAGGATTTTCCTTTCTGCATACTTTTCAAACAAATTATAATAAAATAACTTATCAGCTCATGAATATAAATGTGGTATGGAGTAAAAGGCTTTTGACTCAATTTCTCAGCTTATTTCAATGAGGTAAGACTGTGAAAATGTAAAAAAAAAAAAAAAAGTAGTGTTTACACCATGGGAGTCCTGGAACTTTTAAGCAGTTATTCCTTAAAATTAAAGATGGCAAATAAATTTAAACAGAAATAAATTATGGGCGTAAAATTGCATCCAAAGGTCAGTGATCGCCATATTGTTTTATGGGTTCTAGGAAGCAGACAAAAGAAATAAAAAAAGGTTCATTCGGGTGAATTCATGGTCCTCATTGAAGCCGAAAGCTAATTTCACCTTCTCACTTTTCTCTTCAGGGGGCCCCTGCTGAGGGTCAGCTCCCCTGCCCAAGGACAGCCAGGAGATCTAAACGCTTGTTTGATGGCATCGTCGCCACTGTTTGGCATCTCATGTTTTTTTTTTTTTTCAAAGGCTAGGCGAAAAAATATGGGGGATAAATGAGAGATTCAAAGTTTGGGTATCTTCAATTGAATTCCGATTTGAAGTGCTCCACTAATCTTGCTCTCTGATGTATTGCGCGGTAGGCTCCCATTCTCCTGGAGATTTGTCATAATACACGGCTTCAGGTAGATTCATTTCCATCCTGTCGGGGGCCTTTTGTCTTGATCTTACCTCTCTCCTTTGCACCATGCTGGTTCATTTCCATAATTGCTGAGAATGAAGGCTTTTTTTGTCCCCCTGCAACACATGACCGAATGTCTTATTACTCCACTGCACTAACAGACTAATCTGGACAGACGGGTGAACAGAAACGTCTACAGTGCTTTGAGAAACTATTATAGCTTTAATTAGCTGGTGGCCTGAGCACTTATGATTTGTATTAGTCAGAACGTAAATGATTGTATATACTTTCTTTTATGCCCATGAAGACCAATAGCATCCCTTAATCAGCAGTGATATGATTGATTCTCCACTGACCTTAGAACTGTCCGTAACTTGCCCAGTATGTTTAGCTTTGGACTACCCAGAGCAACTCTCAGTGGGCACCACACGTAATATTTTTATTCCTATTCCTCAAAAAGATGCCAGACAAAGCACCATGCTGTAGCCAGTACCAGTTGGCTAAGCTAGCTACATCAAGGGTAATATGTGATTTTAATGCACAGTCATGTTAACACAGTATAGATCCATGCTGGAAGCACAACAAAAAGTAAACTCATGACGGCCCATCCGCAAAGACCTCGTTGCCCATCCCCTCGTCCCAGGATGAGGCTTCTGGAGAGCAATACATGTCTGAAGTGTCCAAATTGAGGATGCCTACACCTGCAGGTTTCACTGTTTAGTGGCCAACGGTGGCCAAGACAGAACCAAAGAGTCACTCATGTCCCTTAAGAACCTTGAAGCAGAAGCAAAACAGCACTCCAGCACTAACAAAGGTGTTGCTGCCAGGGATGTGATTAAGGGATTTGTTTTCTCAGGGCGCACGAAAGGACACAGGAAAAGGGACACAGAGACAGAACTGTAAAACAAAGAATGTAATACAGTGCAACAGGTGAAAGTAAGTACAGTGGAGGTATTTTTTTCCCTATTAGCAGATAATGGAAATAATGAAGAGAACAGAAACTGGTGTCAGTGGAGAGACATAACATGAAAAAATATATATATTTAAACTACCGTGGGTGTTTTTTTATTAATATTACAATTATAATTGGCTTTGATATATGTATTTAAATGCTGCTAGCTACAGAATATTTGTTGATTTATTTACTGGTTTATTAGCTTACTTATTTATTTCATCATAATCACGTTTCTAAAAAAACATTAGATATTCTTGTAAATAAAACTGTATATAGCAATTACTTAAACACACGTACATTTGCTTATTTTTAAAAAATAAAAGATTAATGGATGTCAGACTCAACATTTCATAGCAAAGACACACTAAAGACAAATGATTTCATAGAAAACATAATTTTGGATGTTTAATTAAATATGTTATTTTAAATTTATTTCACATTTTTCTTTTTCCAAATAAAAAGAAAGAAAGAAAGAAAGAAAGATGTAGAAGGCACTATAGGCCTGCTGACACAATATGATTTGCCCGAGATTGGCTGACTGGCTGTACGAAAGAAAGAAAGCCAATCTGATTTCCTGTAGAATTTAGTTCCAACCTGCATCTATCATGTTAACCCCTTCCATTATCAATGCTTTTCTATGGAGATTATAAAAGCTGCATGTGCACAATGTGAACATCTGTGAAGGCAAAGGGTGCACCTGAAAGTAGATGAATTCACTCATTGTAAAGCCAGCCTAGATACTTTTGGAAATAACAAATCAACACAAAGGTAGCACTTACAACACAAACTACCTATGAAGATACCAAGGTCAGGTAAATTCACCCTAATAACGTTCCAATATGATTTAGCTGAGAATGGATTATCGTTGGATCCAGATTCTGCTAGAAGGAAGACTGTTACATGTTGGAACAAAATGTAACGTGATCCAAAATTAACCTATGGTACATGGTGCGTGTACGTGTGTTAGTGTTGAAGGGTCAGCAGCTCATATTCTTTGTGTCTGAAAATGCAGAAATGAAGCTAACTAAAATAGACGCTGGACCCCAACTGGATGGGCTACTGTCCTCGAGAAGAGGATGTGCCTCCTTGTGGAAAGTTTTGTCAGCAAGACTGGCAGTGCTGATGAACCCAACACACTTATGCTATTTCCTTTTTCTTAATATAATCATATTGTGTATTGTATCAGAGCCCTATATAAGGTCTGAGAAGATTCTGTATCACTGATCATTGGAGGCTTCGGCCCTCCACTGCTCCTTCTTGCAAGAATAAAAGTTCTACCTGCTGAAGAAGAGGTTTCTAGGTGAAGCTGTTAAGAAATGTCTGTAACAAAGACCTTCAGGACGAGGGTTGAAGACCGCTGGGGTCAAAGGTGACTGACAGATAATGCATGATGTAACATAGCATTTGAAATAAAGGTCTTAGGTCCAGCAATAGAGCCATGTGTGCAAGCTTGCTAATAATGAATGAAGATTAGAGAAAACCTGCCATGTTCTTGGCTTCCCCTTGCCAGCCTTCAGTCACTGTTATCACTGTGGACATTACTGTGTAAACTTGTTTCATTCAGTCACTAGTGATTGGGAAAAGTAACACTGCTGATAAAGTCCTGAAATGGGCAAAAATGCACATTCACTGAGAGACCAAAAGCAGCCCTTCAGTCTTTATCTGGACAGACAACACTGGCTAATTTAAAGTCAGAGTTAATCGAGGGGTTTTCGCAATCCGTTAACAAATTGCTCATCCATGCAGGCTGTAGCGCTACTTGGGGGACTAAATAAATTAAGTGTTACACAGCATAGCAGCCTGTGATTTCTTTTTGTTTCTTTCTCTGAACACTGAAGTAACTTGAGGTGGCACCAATCCAATGTGTTGGGACGATACCAGGAGAAAATGCTGGCTCAGGTATTTTAGAAAATAAAGACAAATTCAGTCTGATTTAGTAACAAATCTAGTTTGAAATATCACAGAACTGGATCATCATTAGGGTGAATTTACCTGACCTTCGTATCTTCATAGGTAGTTTGTGTTGTAAGTGCTACCTTTGTGTTGATTTGTTATTTCCAAAAGTATCCAGGCTGGCTTTATAAAGAGTAAATTCATCTACTTTCAGGTGCACCCTTTGCCTTCACAGATGTTCACATTGTGCACACACAGCTTTTATAGTCTCCATAGAAAAACATTGATAATGGAATGGGAGCAGCCACACAAGGTCACCATGTCCAGCACTGAGCATTGAGTAAAGTGTGAAACTGTGGAAATCTGGAACTCCTTCCAATACCTTTGGGATGGCTTTTGGTTTTTGTGATCCAGACCTAATAATCAACACAGAGCTAGTCACTAACACTTTTATGGCTGCAATAAAATCTTCACAGCAGTGTTTCACTTTCCAGAAAAGCAGACTGTTACAGCAGCAAACGGGGTACAAACTCCTCTAATAATATCCTTGATTTCAGAAGAAGTGGTTAAGCAGGTATCTACAAACTTTAGGACATAATATGTACTTTTAGATGTTTAGCTTACGCCTTAAAATCTGATTTCAACAAATAAAAACAGTCTAAAACTGGTGTTTGCTCCCCTCCATGCTGACCATTTGCTGCTTTTTCCCTCGGTGCGCCGCCCCTTGGCCACTCTTCAGACCCCTCTCTCTCTGCGAGTTTTCCTCACCCACTTGTGGGCAGAGACTATCCTGAAAGTTCTCCTGGGTTCAATGATCTTGTTTTTTCCATTTGTTTCCCTAAAATAAAATAAATTTGGGCATATTTGTTGTTTATAGACATTTGTGTGTGACGCCATTTTTAAAACCCCCGAAGTGGTTATTATTACATGTTTTTTTAAACTAACTTTGATTCTATGTGACATAGGAACACCAAACAGCCTGACACCTAGAGCATCAACACGCATCGGGTGAACTTCCATATGACAGTGATAGCATACTGTCTTGAAATTGGTCAACCCACCACTTAAAATCTGATCAGCAGAGGTCCTGTGGTCAAAAGTCGACCAATGAGTGGGGTAGAAGAGGGCTTACAAATTGTGCAGCAACAGATGGGCCAGTCTGTAATTCATTCATCTTAGCAAACCCCTTCAGTTCCCTAAAGTAACGAGGACCTCTCTTTCAGACGCAATTTCAAAATCCTCCATAAATTTTCAATGATGTTGAAGTCAGGAGATTGGCTCAGCTGTGCAAGCACCTTCACCTTTTTTTAGAAACTGGTCTTATTTTGGCTGTGGGGTCATTGTCATGTTGAAACATTCTTCTTTTCCCCTTTTTTAGAGAATGAGATTACATTTTCTTCTAATATCTCTCACTGCATTGATTCATTCATGTTTCTTTAATCACATGTAATGTTGAAGAACCATTTGTAGAGAAGTAGCTCCTTATCATAATGCTCCCACCTGTATACTTTACTGTGGGTGTGGTCTTCTTGGGATCAACCTTCCTTTCCCTGAACATGGTGAGCTGAATCATTGCCAAAAACCTCTATTTTTGTTTTGTCTGACCAGATTACATTGTCCCACCCCTTGCTTTACCTGAATCTCCCAGCAACCCATGGATAAGCAGGTATCACTTGGAATTAAGCTATCTTTCCCTGTCAGCAAGGTTTTAGGTATAGTGAAAGATCAGCCCAGTTTCTTCTCCACCCTTATCTACTGCTTCAGTGACACAGTGAACCTCTCTTCTCAAAGATCAAAGAAGCACCTCAAGACTTTTCTCAGCTTTGGCACAGAAGTGGTGAAGAACATTTACATTTACTTAACTAACACAAACTGTCCAAAAAAATGTCTTTTGTGTGTGACTTGATAGGTAGCTAGTGGAGTACCAACTTCTTCTCTAGTAGAATCTTATGGTGCTTTTCCATTTGCACAAGGAACCGCAAACAGTCAGAAAAGAATATATAAAAATTAAATCAGGAGCATGGTCTAATCATAGCACTGAGGCCATCATCTGTTCTTTATTATCTTTTCTATTAGTTCTCAATCTCAGTGCCGTTTTTGATACCACTGACCATATAGTTCTCCAAGATAGACTTGATAACTGGGTTGGACTCTCAGGAACTGTCCTAAAATGATTCAGTTCATGCCTGCAAAGGAGGAATTACTTTGTCAAAATAGAAAATAATGTTTCTGAGGGAGTGTCACTAATCTGTGGTGTGCCTTGGGGTTTGATTCCTGGCCTGCTCTTATTTAACTTGTACATGCTACCTCTTGGCCAAGACTAAGAGATATCTTACCACAGCTATGCAGATGATATTTAGATTCACTTGGCCTTTTCTCCAAACAATTATGGTCCCCTTGACTCACTCTTGACTCACTTTTCAAGTGCCTTGAGCACATCACTAACTGGATAGGAAAATAACTTTCTGCAGTTGAATACACATAAAAAAGATATTATTTTGAGGGGCACAGACTAGCTGCCTACCCGAATTCAAGATTCTTAAAGTCTAAAGAGCTAGCTTGTAACCTTGGTGTACTAATGAACTCTGATATCAGTTTTAGCAGTCATCTAAAATTTAAAATTTGATTTGAGATTTTCCAGACCTGGAGAAACACATTCATGTCTTAATTTCCAGCATGACTGATTATTTTAATGATCTTTTAACTGGACACCCAACATAAACAGTCAAACAGCTTCATTTGATTTAAAATGCTGCTGCCAGACTTCTCACTAGGAGTGAAAGGAATTCATCAGCCCCAGTCTAAAATCCTTACACTAGCTATCTGTATGTTACAGAATATATTTTAAGGTACTATTACTGACCTATGAATTGATTAATAGTCTAGGCTTGTGAACTTATCTGTTATGCTGCAGTAATACAAGCTGAATAGAACTCTCAGATCATTAGGAGCAAGTCATTTAGACCTGCTTAAGATAAAGACTGAACATATGGGTGTAGCATTTATCTATTATGCTGTTTTTAAGTGGAACCAATCAATTGAGAGCACCCGAAACATGACACTTTGAAATCCAGACTGTATACATATTTGACTACACTTTCAGCTAAGCTTAACACACAGTTAGCTCTGCTTCATTTGTATCCAGCAGTGGAAAGATATTCTGAAATAGCTGATTGCTATTTATTTTTCTATTGCCAATGTTTTGCCAATATTGTTATTATTATTATTAGTAGTAGTAGTAGTAGTAGTAGTAATAGTAGTAGAAGTACTAGTCTTTTTTATCATAATGTTGTTTTCAGTGTATTTACTAATAAAATAAGTAGCAATTTGCTAATTTTCAGTTATAATTTGTAATAATCATTTATGGATTACCATGAAAAAAGAAGTTATTGACACCATCCTCGCAATTCCTATTCAGGAACATGGTGCCATAACAACAAGACATGGAAAAAAGAGTTTTTAATTACATTAAATGACAGATATGAGAGGTCTGCTACAGTTTACAGAGAGGCACCATGTAAAAGCTGCATTTCGTTCAGATCTCCTCCAAGCCTCAATCCACTACAAGGACACTTTCAGCAATGCAATGACTGTCACAATGATCTTTCAACAAGTGAGCCCTTCACATGCAAGGGCAAACATGTAAAGTGGTACTGGCTCTGAAATTAAACTCCTTTTCCACCGTGTCCACATCAGTGTTGGCTGCTAGTCTTTCAAACAGGGGAAGCTCATTTTAGGCCTACATCATAAAATTTGTTACGTTATTTGTACATGAATTCTGCCCTCCATTCCTTTTTCAGAAAATGGTTTGTGACCCTGTCGTACTTCATCCACCTGCCATGCTAAAAAGGGAGCAGTCTGAATTTACCTTTGATATTTTCAGAAACAGTGGCTGCAAGAGCAGAGATCAAGTCATTTTGGAATGAGTGGGACATACCAGAAAACACAGCTGATGACTGAATTGTGTGGCCAAGACAGAGTCGTATTTAGCTGATGTTTCTGTAAATTCCCTGTAATTCCCCTTATTAGCTGATTCACTACTGTCATCATGCCCCCTGAATGCCAGCTCCTGGCAGCCTTGCAAGAAAGTAACATCAATTAGGCGGTTCAGAAAGACCGTGTTTTTTGTTTGTTTGTTTGTTTTACTGTTTCATTATGTTTTGCCACCTGAATGTGAAGACCTTCATTGATTGTATGTTCAACGATCCTGCCCAGACAACTTAACACTTCCAGTCAGCCAGTTCACCTGGTCATACCAGGAGAGCTGAAAAGACTTTTTTTTTCCCCTGATTTTGCACCAAATCAGTCTTGGGCGTTGGTCTGCCCTGCTTTTTAATTCTGAGTCTCTCCTCGTAAGGAAGACTATTAAATGGCTTTGCAAAAAGCAGGTCAACAATATTATGCACAGCTTGCCAGCTAGCTGGTTTCCCCTTTCACAAACTCCTTCAATGATATGAATGAATGAACTTTACAAAGCTGAAACAAGGAGCAAATTCAAGAACGCTATAATTGCTTTTTTTTATTTAAATAATTATATGTACAAATGGAAATGGTTTATATCACCAGCAAATAACACACTACGTGCAGCAGTTTGTCTCACGACTTCTCTTGCAGATCCGCCGGGACTGAGCTTGAATCGCTCCAGTACTGGTGTCAATTTAAAACATGCTGTCAATCAAAAAGGGGTCCCACCCTTTAGACAGTTCCTCCAATCAACATGCAGCAGCCCAGCGTCCTGCCCCGCCCACTGCTCCATTCACTCCCAGAGACGCTGAGCTTCCCTGGAAGTGACAATTTTGCTGCATTTACCTAATAACAGTCCAGATTCACTGCATTAAACAAAAGCTCTTCTGTGCCGGGCCATACAGGCCCAGTGAAGCTGCGCTTAAATAGGGTTTAGTGCACTGTGCTACACGGAAATGTATGACAAGAAAATCGTGTCAGACAATGTACGATGAACAGCTGATTCTGAATGAGCTTGTCATGAAGTTAAACACATTCAAGCTCACTTTTACTTAAAGCAATATAAATACGACAGTGCATATCTGAGCATTTATTTTCTGACATGTTAGAGGAAGTGGAGCTTCCCTTGTAGTCTTAGAGCAGTCACCACTGGCCCACATCCATGTTCAAATATAACTGACGTAACTGACACCTGTCAATCCGCAGTGGAATCAAAATAACAGACACTTAAATGAACACATGGACGGGTCTCCCATCTCAACCCTCTGAGTTAATGCTGTTGGCTTACTATAATATTTACAGGTAATAATATAATTACATAACATTGCACTGAAATTCTGTAACAACAGGTTCTGCACTTTTTCCTGGGTGGCACGACATCACTTTTTATATCTGATACCGTTACCGACATCAAATAACTTTGATAAATCCAACTAACCTTAAGAACATCTTGACTGTAAAATAACTTTTAAAGGGTAAAAACTTCAAATTTTGAGTTTATTGAACAGAACTTGCTATTTTTCTATTTTCTTATGATTAAACATTTAACTTGAAATTTAACTTTTTTCATTTAAATTACCATATTTTTTAAGACATGCTAAAGGTATGCTAAAGCTCAGTTCATTTAAAATATATCATGTCTTTTACTTACAAAAATGTATTATTGAGAATTAAAACTGAATTTATCATTTTGGTGACTATAAAATGACAGTTTTGTGATTGCTGGCAAAAATTTGAAATTTTTACAAATTTGATCAACACAAAATTTAAAAGTGGACTGGTAACTAAACCACCACATTTTTTACATGTGATATGATATGATATAGCTATGATATAGTTATGATATGAATTTTGGATTATTTCTTTTAAAGTCCTCACCATCTTTGTCAGGAACTGATCCAACTGTTTGCCCAGTGTAGCTTGGAGGATGAACCCAAACGCGGAGTGACACGTAAGAGT
>JBBPCZ010000002.1:4567407-4579946 GCA_037974445.1 Brycinus macrolepidotus | reverse complement strand
TGGTCGATTGGTTAAATAGTCCACAATCCAAGCTACCAGTGGGGCGTCCACCTGCATTTCCGTGAGCTTATTCCCCATCAGTGATGGTCTGATTGTGTTAAAAGCACTGGAGAAGTCAAAAAAGCATGACCCTCACAGTGTTCCCATATGTGTGTACATATATATGTGTATATATGTATATATATCCCTCGTGTGGTGTGTGCCGGGGCCTAGACTAGCACGCAACAATTGGGGGCTCGTCCAGGATAAGTTGTGCTTTGCTTGTAGTTGCTTTGCTGTTTTTTTTGGTGGGGCGTAGGGTGTTGGTCTTGCTATGGGATTTACATTGGAGGCTTTTGTTCTGTCTCTGGCCTTTGCAGACCTGTAAAAAGGCTGATTTGTTTTCTTTGGCTGAGTTTTATAATATACCAGTATCCCGCTCTGCTAGAAACGAAGGGTGCCTGCTGTGCCTGATGCTGGGGGTCTGGGCATTGCTGCAGGGGAGGTGGAGGATTTTCCAGGTGTAAGGGATACCATTGGTTCCCCACAGTCACCTCGTGGCCCAGAACCTGTATCAGCTGGAGCTTCTGTGCATAGTCAAGGTATGTCTGCCGATGTACTTGGGGCTATTAAACTAAAAGAACTGGAGCTTGCCATCAAGTAGCAGGAGCAGGAAACACAACAGCTGCGAGTATGCGCTCTGGAGCTTGAAACACAGACAGACAGAAATTTTGCTCACATGAGAAATCTGCCAACCAAACTTATGTGGAGTTTGCTCGTGAGAAGTCTGTCTTGTTTGAAAAATGGTGCAGTGCTTCTAAAGTAATATCAGTGGATCAGCTTAAGGAGTTAATCTTGTTAGAGGATTTAAAAAACTGTTTGCCTGAGGGTATTGTTGTTCACTTAAATGAGCAGAAAGTTGCTACCCTCTCTGATCCAGCAGTCCTCTCTGATGAGTTTGTTTTAACTCATAAAACTGTTTTCAGACCAGTATGATCTGGACAGTTTTATGTGCCTTTCACTGGTGAAAAGAAGGGCCAGAGTGTGAACTTCAATGTAAGATCTTGTAAGTCCTCAAAACGTGGCGGGTGTCTTATTCCAGCAATAGCTCGCTGCCACAGTCTCGTAAGAAACGTCTCTGCTTTTATTGTCGGCAGCCAGGAGTGTAGCGCATGGAATTAGACATCAAAACCTAAATCTGTTGGCACTGTGGAGGTCTGTGCTGATCAGGTTTATGTTTTCAAACCCTTTGTAACAGAGGGCTTTGTGGCTCTGTCAGACCAAGAAGATGCATGGGTTCCTGTGAAAATCTTGCGGGACACAGGCGCTGCACAGTCTTTCATATTACAGAAAGTGTTGAATTTTAATGATCAGTCATTTTGTGGCTCCTCTGTGATTGTGCGTGGCATTGACTTAAATCCTGTGGGGTACCCTTACTCAAAGTGTTTCTTAAATCACATTTAGCGACTGGTCTCACTCGTTTTGCTGTTTCTTCTCAGTTGCCTGTTGAGGGAGTGGATGTGCTTTTAGGCAACGATGTTGCAGGTGGCAGAGTTTTTCCTTTGCCTGAGGTTGTTACCAAACCTGTTTGGTACAGATTCAGATCATTTACAGAAAGATTTCTCCTCTGTTTTTCCAGCTTGTGTGCTGACCCGAGCACAGCACAAGAAATACGGGGAGGATCTAGACCTCCCTAAGCTTTTTGATGTCATGATTGAATCATCTCCACTGTAGTTGTCTAGTGCCAGTAGTTCTGAAGGTCATAAAACTACATCTGCCTTATCTGGGTTTTTGTCTTTGCCTATTAGTAAAGACAAATTGCGTGAAGCACAGTGTGTAGATTCTTCTCTGAAACAGTATTTTGCCTTGGTGGTGAACAGTGAAAAGATTACCTGCATTAAGGGCTGTTAATGCGGAGGTGGTCACCCTCTGTTGGCCAGGAGTGGAATACTGTTTATCAGATTGTGGTGCCAGTCGAATATAGACTTTGTGTAATGCAGCTAGCGCATGACCATGTTTTGTCAGGACATCAGGGTATCAGTAAAACATAAGCGCATATTACAGCACTACTTCTGGCCTGGGTTAAAATCTGATGCCATTTCCAAGCTGATTAAACATTCGGCGCATGCTTAGCGACGGGGCGGGATTACAGCAGCACGAGAGCGAAACTCCAGCTAATGGATGAAAATAGAAGCAGGATTCAAGGTAAATGTTAAAATGGCAATTACACCCCCCCCCCCCACTTCCCCCTACACCACTCCCTTCCCCTCCACAACCACCCCCTCCCTTTCCCTAACCCTCAAACACCCCTACCCTCCCGTGGGCTGTGGGCGAGGGAAGGAGAGCCGGCACAGGGGGAAAGAGTAAATGAATGTGCTCCCATAAGTGGAGGATCTGATTACAAGGGGTTATTATGTAAAGATGAAACGGCTCTCTAATACATCACCCTTCGCTAATGCTAAATCTCCAACATGCACGGATACATAACTAAACTGGGAGACTATATCTGTCTTATACAACACTCTCTTCATCACTTTTTTTATAATTTGGCACCACACGCACCTAGTGTTCAGCATCAGTGCTGGCCTTGGGAGAGCTCTCTGGAGCGTTGTGCCATGAGCTGCAAAAATAATAGGGCCGTTCAGCTTTCTTCCCAGTTGCTCGGACATCTCCTTTTGAGCGGCTAGCACCATTCTGTCCAGCAAAAGACGATATCTAGACAAGGACATATCTCCAGTTTCACTGAAGGAGAGGCTACATTACTCAGATTCAGAACTAAATCATCCTTTTTTTTGCCAATACTGAGGACAGCCCTTTGCACTAGGGCTCGTTCCACTGTTTATGCCACACATAGCTTTCTAATATAGCATAGTAAAGCCACAGTAAGGAATTTCTAATACACTGAATCAGAAAATTTTATTGATCCCGGAGAATCTGCACAGCCACACAGAGACACAGAGAACAATATAAAATATAAAGTCTAAATAAATCCAATAAAACCTCTGCAGAAAATACTCAATATGAAATACACTATGCTAGATACACAAATGCTGGACTATAAATACTATAGATAAGATACTCACAGTGAAGTGAATTACTAGTAACACAAATGGTGATTAGGAGTATGTTGCTGTATATTATAGAGATCAGAAATGCAGAAGGAAGCAACTGAAGTACACAGCCCATCAAAAGTTTGGGGATACCTTCAGTGCAAAGAATTGACCACAGAAACCCTTCAAGATTGTAATATATTCCATGATTTTTGCCAGATTGGTGTAAAGAATGGTGCATAATGAGAGTCCAACAGTTGGATTTTACAGTAATTATTTGCAAATTTATTGCAAAAGTGGCACTTTGTGTAGCCCTGAATAGCCCATCTCTTTCTTAGAATAATGGGTGTGGAGCCTCTCAATATTATTTGCTCATTTTCTCTTATTTAATTTACAGTTCATTTAATGGGAGTTAATTTCGTATCTTAACTGGAAAGGATAAATTTAAATTTATTATTTATGACGTTCACAACACGCTGGTGTTTCAGGTATCAGTCAGTTCACCCCATAGTGTTGCATTTACTTTATGATTGCCACAAGTGTAGCTGCTGTACTGTGAGGACTGATAAACAGTATGTTGCTGCTGAGAAAGCCAGCATGATTGCTGATGGATGAACAATCAAGCATTTGTTACTGAAAGCTAGCCAGATAGATTCATGATGGTTGCCTATAGCTTGTAATACATAATGTAGAAAAATGGATGTCCGTCTGACATCTGTGGGTGCAAACTGGAAAACATGCCGTGTATTAATTACATCTACCTTATATCTGCACTCTTTTTCCATTTAGCCAGATTTTTAAAATAAAGACCAAATTTATGAAGATATCCAAATGCTATTAGAATGTACATTTTAAACGATGACATCTGAGTAGTCTGGGGTTTCCTGAAAATTATAAGATGGGCATGTGGTCTCAGTAATTACTTCGTAATTGAAATTATAATTACCACATAATGATATAATTGACCACATAATGCAGAAAAAAATCAAGTGTTCTAATGGTTTAAATTAGGGTGGAAATTACTTGGACACTCCAAAATAAGGCACAGAGTTCCTTGTGTCATGCCTCTTAAAATTCCTACAGAATAACCAAAATACCTGATATACATCTTTTGAAATGAGTTAATCGAATTAATGCTCTTTACTTTTGTCAATAAATGGTCAAGAAACTTGCATTTGTAAATTATGTATTTATGAGAATGAGGAGTTGAAGTGTGGGCCCACATCCAGACCCTTTCACTGGCAGTAGGTGGACAACGGCAAACGAGATATTTCAAGCTTTTTTTTAAATGGAGCAGGGATGAGGTGCCATCGATGTTTCCAACTTTTGCAAGTAGAAGAAGCTCGAAGAGTTCTGTATACATTTAGGTTAACTATTAGCCTTATCTTAACCTGTTGCTATAGCCCTGCCTTTGCTTTGCCTAATCTATTGTCTCCTAACTGAGGCCTGGTTTGTCTTTTGTTTTGTTCACTTTTTTGTACTTTTAGTCAGCATTTAAGATGTATAGTTTCTCCTTAATTGTAGCATGAGGAATTGTGAGGTGGATCATGAAGGACTTAAAGCGGATGCACATGTAACTAGAGATCTTTATTAACTTAGATTTTAACAAAAAAAAAAATATATAAACAGAATAACTGGGGTAAACTGGTAACATGAGTGTCACAGTGAACCAACAAACATGGATTCAAAGTGAGGGGTACTTATACAGGGACAGGATGAGGAACACCTGGGAAAGGAGGGATGAGGTGAGAACACTGAACGGGGGCCAGAATGAGGCAGAGCTCAGCCCATAAGAGGTAGCACGACCAGGAGCGCTGATGGTCTGACACAAAGCAATGGCGGAAGCACCCTAGTTGTTGGTTGGTCCACTCTGCCTGACCATTTGTCTGGGGGTGATATGCTGAGTGGGAGTGAATTTTCTGGAGAAAAAGCAGCAAGGATGGAGTTTTTGGTCTGGACCTCATTGGGACGGAACAGCGCCAGTGCCCACATCGGACACGTCCACTTCCATGACGAATGGCTGCGCTGGGTCAGGATGGAGAAGAACAGGAGCAGTGGTGAACATTTTACAAAGAGATTAAAGGCTTTTCTGGCTTTGGGTGTGAACTGGAATGGTTGATTGGCTAGCTTCGTGAGAGTGGTTAACAGTGCTGCAACCAAACTGAAGCCCCAGACGAATCGACAGTAGAAGTTAGCAAACCCAAGAAACCTTTGCAGCTGCTTGAGACATGTGGGTAGGGGCCACGACGCCACTGCCTCCAGTTTCTTGGTGTCCATGGCCACGCCCTGAGGCGAGATGACAAAACCCAGGAATGTGGTGGAGCACTGGTGGAAGCGCATTTCTCCAACTTACAGAACAGTCGATGGGTGAGCAACCTCTTAAGTACCGCGCCCGGCAGGAGGTCAATCCTCATGTCACATTCACGGTGAGGAGGGAGTTCAGCTGCTCGTCTTTTGCTAAAGACCTCAGCCAGGTCGCAATAGCAAGGTGGAACAGCGTCGAGGTCGACTACTTCGGAGACCTCGGACTCCCAGGAGCTAGCCCCAGCCTGGGTTTGAAGACAAAAGACTTGGCAGGAAGACCCCCATTGAAGAATGTGGCAAGTACTCCAGGAGATGTGGGGGTCGTGTTTCGCCAGCCAAGGATAACCAAGGAGCAGGGGTGAAGTGGTGAGGGTGGTGACAAGGAGGGTGATGGACTCATGGTGGTCGCCAATATGCATGACCATAATAAATGAATGGTCAACAAAGTTCCCTGCTGCTCCAGAGTCAATGAAAGCAGTGGCCGCGACTTGTTTGCATCCGGCATGGTGGTAATGGCAAGGTAGCCAGGCAAGCATTCCCCACCACTTACCTGCCGTCGGCGTTATCCAGACGCAGGCGGAGAGGGCATACGGCATGATGGTGATTAGGTGAAGCAGAGCAGGCACATAACTCCTCTCTGTATCACCGTTCCCGCTCCTGCGGCGTCAGTGAGGTGCGTCCTAGTTGCATGGGCTTTCCTGGGTCTTCAGCTCTGCGTGGAGCCATTGGCAGCGAGACGACTCGGGAGGCCGATGGACACCTGGCTGGTGGAAAGGAACGAGGGGCTGGCAAGGGATGGGGGACTAATGATATGTGCTGATCAATCCTCATTGCCATCTGAATCATGCCTTCGAAAGTGGCTAGCAACTCCCGCTCGCGTATCTCATTTTTTATCCATGGGGACAGCCCCTCATAATAGCAGGTCCTGAGCACGATGTTGTCCATAGCCGTCTGCGCCAAAATCGTTTGGAAATCCGCCGTGTCCCTACTCACAGAAGATGACCCTTGGTGAATGTGGTACAGGTGGAACGACGCCTCCCTCTCACTATATGGATGACTGAATGTGGCTCGGAGCTCGTGGGTGAAGGCGGCGTGTAGGAGGTGGTGACATCAGAGCCAGAGCAGAGCAGAGTTGCAGCCTAGTCAGCTAGTTAGGAGAGAAATGGCTGGTTCTGGAGGGAGAAGGGAGAGGAGAGGGGAAATGGAGCAAAGAGGAACTGGCGGTGTGTGGTGAGCCCGGCACTCTGCTTGCTGCTTCCCGAGAGCTTCACGGAGGCTACGAACCTCTTGTCGAAGCTTCTCGATCATCACAGCCTGGCTTTGTACCACGTCATGTCCTCGCCTTTTGTTCTAAGGACACTACTCGCAGAAACCCACCCGTAACCCACGTTCTAAACAACGCACAGATCACAACAAAGACAGGTAAGAAAACCCACAACGTACTCATGGTACCGGATAATTCTGGCTGGAGACGATAGAATGGTGTAGAGTGGTTGACTCAATGACTGAGCGTTGTTTACCTGTCTGGCTACACCTTAAATAGTCTTCCGGTGATCACTTCCTCTTCCTTGTTATCACCCAACCTGTGCGAGGAATCAAAACAAAAGGCACATGGCACAAGGTGTATCCAAAAGGGGCAATACAGGATGGGAATTTACATCAATTAGTCGTCACCTTGGCCTTTTGTAAGCCCTACAATAAAGTTAGTCTCTTGCCTGTCAGCATTTAGCAGGGAAAGGGAAGAGTCTGAAAAGACTAAGCATTCAGTGAACATCATTACATTTACGGCATTTAGCAGACGCTCTTATCCAGAGCTCAAGTAGTCCACATTTGTTTTGCAACCTGAAATGCTATACTTAAATCATCAGCTATTCAAGTTAATGCCAGCTAGACACAGAGCGTGGAGACACAGAGCAAGGACATCAGGAGGTCTATGTAACTTTGTGAACACTGTCTGAGTCTAACATTAACTGAAATAGAACAAAAAGTCTACTGCAAGGCTTATCTCACAAACAGCATCTGATGGCAGAGCCTGAACAAAACACTTTTTGCCGGAAATGACCGAATGTGTACTAGTTTTTTTTAAATGACTATAACCATGTAACCACTAGTCCAGATATGGGAGGCCATGCTCAAGGGAAGCCTTCAATAAAAATATACAATCAAATATTAGCATGTGGTATATACACTTGGTACATAATAGTGGATAACACCATAACCACCCATACTGAAGCCACTCATCTTCTTATGGAAACGTTTGGCACCACATTCTTTCAATATCCTAAACCAGGGCCATAGGAGGCACTGGAGACTATCCAAGTGGTCATAGGTCAAATCCCCTGGACAGGTTGCCAATCCATCACAGGGAAGACACACAAACACCTCACACCAAGGAACAATTTAGCATCTCCAGATCACCTGACGTGCAGGTCTTTGGACTGTGGGAGGAAACCAGAAAATTGGCAAAAACCCACACAGACGTAGGGGGAACATACAAACTCCAAACAGAAAGAACCCTCAGCCAAACTCAGTACCTTCTTGCCATGAGGTGAAAAAAGAAATGGTTACAAATGTTTTACTGCGACAGGCTGCAAAGTGTCTAAAGATCCAGGGTGTCTAGATAAAGGTATTCCAACCACTCAGCATTTAGCACCACCAGCCTGATCGTTTGGAATCATCTGCACCTGTTTAGGAGAACTGTTCAAGACTACATTAAAAATACAAGAAAGTCTGACTCTTTGGAAGCAAAATTTGAAGACATAAGGAGTGGCTTAAGACTTTTGCACATTACTGTACCAAGATGTAATGGTTTTTTGATAAAGAGAACTAAAGAACTAAAGAGTTAGCAAAGTAATAGTGCATGTATACCCTAAATCTGATTAAATGCACTTTTCTACTTCTGAGAACAAACTGAGCTAGATGAAGGCAAGCTTCCCAGGAAACAATAAACACTAAACTAAACTAATTTCAAAGCTAAAATAGTGACAAATTAACACATATGGTGCAATTTGAATCCAAATAAACATCTACCAGTAAATCAGGACACGGTTAAGAAGAAAACTGGCAAGAAATTTGCATTGTCTGTCATTGTATATACATTTGTTGTATATACAAAGTGCTCATAAACATGTTGAACGGATTTGTGCCTCATTGTTACATTGAGATTTTGTCTTCGGTTCCAGAGTAGCTGGGGTTACATCCACGTTGGACAAAGTAAACTAAACTAATTTCAAAGCTAAAATAGTGACAAATTAACACATATGGTGCAATTTGAATCCAAATAAACATCTACCAGTAAATCAGGACACGGTTAAGAAGAAAACTGGCAAGAAATTTGCATTGTCTGTCATTGTATATACATTTGTTGTATATACAAAGTGCTCATAAACATGTTGAACGGATTTGTGCCTCATTGTTACATTGAGATTTTGTCTTCGGTTCCAGAGTAGCTGGGGTTACATCCACGTTGGACAAAGTAAAATGTCTCAACAATTTACAGGTCAGTAACCTGCAAACAGCTTTCTTTTTTTTTTCTTTTTTTGTAGTTATTTGTGTCGTACAATCCATTATACACCTTCATAGAAGGGCTCCCACCTGAGCAGCAGACAGTTAGCATCAGTGATGTTTCACAAGTGTTTCTGGGGCCCTGATCAATCCAGCCCACTTCGTGTTCTCTGACCTTTTCCATTAAAGAAGACTGAGGTATGGAGTGTGAGACTCTGTGAAATAGGTCAACACGCTGAGCTGTGAAATCTCACTTCAGAGCCTTTCTGATCGCTGTGTCATGTTCCCTCTTGCATTGCAGTGCCATGAGCTGTGTGTGTATGTAAGCTCAGGCAATGGGGGGGGGGTCCACAGTAAATGATGGAGTTGCAGAAATGTCTGCTCCCAGAGGAGAGAGAGAGAGAGCAACAATCGATGGTGCTCAAACATAGTTGTGAGCGAACGGGACGTCATCAAGGCCAGCTGCTCATGAATCATTTATCCTGCTTTTTGCTTTGAAACCAGAGATCAGTCTCGTCCATCCAGGTGATGGGCATATCTCAGCAACAGTGGAACTTGCCCTTTCACACTGATCCATGACCAGCTCAGGTTTCATTTCTTAAAACTGTGTCCTCAGACGCTAGCAGTGCGTGGAAGCTGATAGGGGCCTTGTAGACTATAATGGATTTGATTAACAAAGCTGTCATGAGTTCTACAGTGGTGTCCACCATCCATTTTATTAAAAATCTCTGCTCTTGCCACTGGTTTTCATACAACTGGGGAGAATTTCTCTTTAAATGCTAGCCTTGATAGCAAAGCATGGCAACTAGTGGAGGCTTAGTAGATTATTGATAAATACATACAGTAATGTGCGAGTCCTGAGCCACCCCTCATTTCTTTATATTGTGCTTTGAATCACCTTGTTGGTGCAAAAATACTGTTTTATGCTGGTCAAACTGTCTTCTCTTTGGCATATAGAGTAGATTAAACTGACAGAAACAGGAACAAGTGTTTTGCTGCAACAGGCTGAAAAGTGCTTAAAATACAAGGTGCCTAGATAAAGGTGTTCCAGCCACTCAGCACCACCAGTATACTGATCACCAGTCTAATCATCTAGAATCATCTGCACCCGTTTCTTCACTAGTTCAGGCCTTAAGTTAAATGTGCTTTATGATGCTTGAATGAGTCATACGTAGGTCACTGTGTGGCTCAACAAACAGAAAACATTCCTCTGAAACTGGTCAGGTTCAGGGACTAGTGTTTCAAAGTGGACATTGTGTGTGGATACCATTGCGGTACTTATGATTTCAATGTTGATGCAAAGCACTTTGTTACTAAATATGCTCAATACTCTTTGCTAACAAATAGATTTATAGTGTGCTAACCATTTGAGTACCTTTAAAAGCCAGCCAATTTAATTATAATTATGTAGATCACCAGACAACAGTTCTATAAACTATTAAATGAACATTTAATGAACTATAAAATGACAGTTAACTAGTGCATTTAAAGTTAATGAAAAGGCTCAATTTGAGACTGTCCTTTATTACTCAGGTGCTGTGTGTCTCAACCCTACAGTTTATGTTTACAGCATTTAGCAGATGCTCTTATCCAGAGCGACATACATCAGTGCTTAAGTAGTCCACATCTGTTCTTCATACCTATACTTAAATCAACATCTGCTTTTAACCAAGTTACTGCCAGCTAAGTTACGCACCTTAACAAACCCTATCAAAATGAAAAAAGTCAAAAGGTTAATACACAAGTAAGGAAAAACAGTTAAGAGGGTAAGTGCCCAAGGTTTTTTCTTAGTCACTGGTTAGTCACCAAGGTGCTCCTTGAAGAGGTGGGTCTTCAGAAGACGCTTGAAGACAGCGAGGGACTCTGCAGATCTGATTGCAAGAGGGAGTTCGTTCCACCACTGGGGGGCCAAGAGACTACTTGAAGCTCTGAGAGGACAAGTAGTGACACGCTGCTTGATCAGTGCTGATAAGTAAGGAGGTGCCAGTCCGTTCTTGGCCTTGAAGGCAAGTGTTAAGGTTCTGAACTTAATGCGAGCAGCCACAGGGAGCCAGTGAAGGTTCCGTAGTGGAGGCGTGGTATGTGAAAATTTAGGAACATTGAATACTAACCTCACAGCTGCATTCTGAATCAGCTGAAGTGGTCTCGTTACCTTCAGTGGAAGTCCAGCCAGTAGAGTGTTGCAGTAGTCCGGTTTAGAGATGACCAGAGACTGGACGAGTAACTGTGTAGCTTCAGTGGTGAGAAAGCATCGGAGTCTTCTGATGTTGTAAAGGTATCTGCATGTCCTGGAGAGGTGGTCAACGTGTGACAAGAATGACAGTTCTTCATCTAGCATGACACCAAGATTTCTTACCTTCTTTTGAGGAGACGATAACCGAGTCCTCAAAAGAAATGGTGAGGTCGTGGCTTGGTGATGGACTCCCTTTGATGAAAAGCAGCTCAAGATATCATCTGGAGTGTACTCAACGGGATAAGGTAGAGTGTAGATTTGGTGGGTTTGCTGGACATCAGGAGCAGTGATATCCTCGAGAAAGAGGTAGATTAACTGAGCTGTGGAGAGATGAGAGAAGGTCACTGGTAGCTGATTCAACTGAAGATGGACAGGGGTTAGTGGAGTTAGGGTGAGATGAGGAAGAACAGAGGAGGAGAGAGAGGGGACAGATTTCTACAGGTAGTTGTAGGTGTTACATGTGGGTGATGAGACGATGAGGTCTGAAGAGGAAATTTGAAAGATAGAAGATGGTCAGAGACATGTAGAGAAGTGAATATATTGAACACAGGAAGTGATCTGGTTGATATTAAGTCAAGGGTGTTGCCTGCTTTGTGGGTCAGAGGAGACTCGCAGAGGGACAGGCCAAAGGTCGATAGGAACATCGCAAGCTTGGAGGTCTGCAACTTGTCACCTGGAAGATTAAAGTCCCCGAGGAGGATGAGTGGATAGTCATCAACTGGAAATGAGCTCAGGAGGACGTCCAGTTCGTCGATGAAGTTACCCAGAGGGCCAGGTGGGAGATAAAGGACAATGATATGGAGCTTAGTTGGATATGTTATTGTAACAGAATGGAATTCAAAGGATGAGATGTTGAGCTGGGAAAGACTGAGAGGTGTAAAATGCCATCCATGTGAGAAAAGCAAACCTGTACCACCTCCTCTGCCTGTAGTGCGAGGAGACCGAGAGGAGGACATGGCAGAGGAGAGAGCATCCGGAGTAGTGGAGTTCTCCGGTGTGATCCACGTCTCTGTGAGGGCCAGGAAGTGGAATGAGAGGAGAGATGCCAGTCCAGAGATAGTCAGCTTTCTTGATGCAAGATTGGTAATTCCACAGACCACCATGAACCACTGTAGAAGGCTGTGGAGAAAAAAAAAAAAAAAAAAAGCAGCTGAGAGGGGTTACTGTGATTTCTCCCACACTGTTGGGGAATGTATGTTCTTGGCCTGCAACATGTGTGAACAGGTATAGGTGTGAGGCACATTTTCTGTAGTGGTAACAAAAAATAAGTTAATTAAACAGAAGGATAAAATAGGACAGAGAAGAAAGGATATTTAGCTGAGTGAAGGTGAAAGTATAAGGATCCCTTCCCTGAAAGTGCATAAGTGTTTCTCCTTAAATACTTGTGGGTGCATGTAAGCCACTCCCACTAATTACCTCTGGCCTCCCTAACACCAGGTGAGAATTATCTAGCTGATTGCAATGAAGCT
>JBBPCZ010000002.1:4555562-4567307 GCA_037974445.1 Brycinus macrolepidotus | reverse complement strand
TCATTAATAAACATAAATCTGCACAAAGCAAACATATTTGTCTACTCCTATGTTGATAAGAGTATTAAAAACAGTATTTTTAGGACAGACTTAAAGGTGCGATTAATCGTGATTAATCGCGAGTTAACAATGGCAAACATGCGATTAATCGCGATTAAATATTTTAATCTACTGACAGCCCTAATATATATATATATATATATGAGTATGACTTGAAAGGCACAAAACCTGCCCAACTACACCCTATGCAAATGGCCCTTCTGATAATTATACACATACATTGGGCATCACTGTGTGATTTTCAATTATTATTTTTACTTTCCAATCTGTTAAAATGTCTATGGTTATGCTTCCCTAAGTTGGGGTTTGTGTTCAAGTGTGTTATAGTTTCTAAACGGTTCATGTAATGTAGAAAGATATTTTTATTTAAAACCAATTAAAGTTGCTTCTTTTTTAAATAAAAGAAAAATTACAACAGTACCAAACTTTTGGGAGGAAAAATATTAGGCTGCATTGTATACAATGTGACAAAGAACAAAAAAGATTAAATAAAATTGGACTTTGTTTTAGGAGCTGTAGTAGAGATGTCTAAGGAAGGCTATAGAAGTAAAAAAGTAAAAGTAAAAAGTAAAAAAAAAAAAAAAAACATACCAGATGAATCAGCCTCATGTTTTTTTACACTCTCTTCTTCCAAACCAAAATGGTATCACTAATTTACTAATGTTGTCTGACCCTTGTGACAGTATCATTAACACATAAAAGAATAAAGTTTCTGCCAAAAATGTACAAGATGTACAAACAAAATGAAATGTATTCACATGTTCAACAATCTTCAGGCAATCAATGTGGAAATTTAATAAAAAACACGAAAATCTTAAAAAAAAATAACCATTAAAATTTAATAAGAACCACTAAGTTTAAATTCAGAGCCACTAAAATTTAATAAGAACCACTACATTTAAATTTAGAACCACTAAATTTTAATAAGAACCACTAAGTTTAAATTTAGAGCCACTGAAACCACTAAAATCACCAAATGAAATTAGCCGACGGCTCTTGTTGCTGCTTCTATAACACCTTTCTCAAAGGCCTTCCTCCAGTTTGGCTCTTGTCCAGTTTTAGTAACCTGTCAACCTGTTTGTGAAGTAGTCTACCAAAGGGCGTTCACAAGAATTGTTTAAATTCTACACATCAACCACATTACCTCACGTGCCCTGTCTAGATGGGAAAAATCTGCAGAAGAAGTTTAGATCACACAATAAAGAAACTTACAATATAAGGCAATGCTAATATAGGAATTAGTAGATTATCTTGTTTAAAGTTATATTACTGGTAGAGCTGCACAATATGGGCACTATATCAGTTTTTTAATTTTACTGCTACATATTGCGATTGTGATTCCTTTCATGATATTATAGGGTCCATATCACCAGTTTTCTGGAATTAAAGAGGCTTAAAGTCTGTAAATATTGTTTCACCTGGAGCTGTGATTGGTCGCCTTGTCAGAAACACTGAGATTGGTTAGAGACTTATTTACATTTTGCAGCTTTTTGTGATGTCAGTACTGCAGAGACTGATATTGTGATAACGATTAACAGACAATATAATGTGCAGCCCTATTATGTACATATTGTTATTGTTTCAAAATATATGTTCTCTCCCCCCCCCAGCCATTAAGTCCATATATGGAAACAAAGCCGCAAAACAGCCCTGCCCATTCATGCTGAAGTTCTAAGGAGTGTTTCAGCCCTGTGTTGCTGCAATATAGGGCAGCGAATCAGAAAATAGATCATTTTCATATATCATTATTAAAGGTACAGTAGCCAAAACATTAAAACATACACGGTATGGACAGAAGTATTGGGACACCTAACCATTACACCAACAGGGACTTTAACAACATTGCATTCAAATACATAGACTTTAATATGGAGTTGATCGCAGCTATAACAGCTTCTACTCTTCTTGTAAGGCTCTGCTTGGAATTTGTGCCCATTCATTCTGTGGATCATTTATGAGGTCAGACACTGATGTTGGACGAGAAGCACTGGCTCGGAATCTCTGTTCCAGTTCATCCCAAAGCTGTTGGATAGGATTGAGGTCAGGGCTCTGTGCGGGCCAGTCAAGTTCTTTTGGACCGAACTCATCCAACCATGTCTTTATGGGCCTTGCTTTGTGCACTGGAATAAAAGTCATGCTGGAATACAAAAGGGCCTTCCCCAAACTATGTCCACAAAGTTGGAAGCATGGCATTGGTATGTTGAAGCATTAAGATTGCCCTTCACTGGAAGTAAGGGGCCTAGTCCAAACCCTGAAAAACAGGTGTGTCCCAATACATTTGTCCACATAGTGTATCTTTTTTCAGTCTAGTGATACCCAGACTTTCACAGTATGGCACTGTATTTAAACAGCCTTCTGTCTAAAATAGCTTACAGAAGTCTGTAATGTAAATTAGTGTCCTCAGTTGCACCTGCTTGTAAGAGTGTGCTTTATCCCGTACCCAAACCAAAAGAGGGACAAATGTACTTGTATATTATTGTGTATTGCCCTCTTGGGGTGTACAAATCATGTCAATTGTCAAAGTTATTCACCCTTTGTGACTGCACAGCATTAAAGAGAGAACAGTTTCAGGAACTCCTGATGGCTACTCATCACAAAGGCATTTCCTACAGGTTTTCCTGGCCCTGAGGAGGTCATTTTTTCTCTCCAGGCCCTTGTTTGCTTTCACATTAAGAATTCCATTACTGAGTCGCTTCAGTTCTGCCTGTTGTCTGTTTATTAACAAGCTTCTTAATCTTTTTAGTAAAGCAGTAGTAGCATTCGCCAATGTCAAAATGAAATCTTTTATCTCCATTTTTCAATTTTTGTTTGCATGACCAGGCTGAAAATGTATTTTTACATTAATTTCCATTACAAGGTATGATTTTTTTTTTGGAAAATACAGTTTTGTTCTGACAGCGAGGATTTAAATATGGACTGCGGTGGTGGATCATCTCTTCAGGTCTTTCTCAGCTGAATGTTGATTTTGAGGTCGTGGTTTTGAAACTGGTCACAGATGTTTAGTAAAATTCTTCATTCATTCATTCATTCATTCATTCATTCACTCATTTATTTGGTGAATTGACAAAGAAATAACTTTGAACATAAGGAACCAGGCTGGCTTGATAAGGAGTGTTTCTTTTTACAGGTTTTCTTTTTAGTGGAGACGGAGTTAGCGAAGTACCCACCATAGAAGGTAAATCTCATCACTCAAAGACTGATTGATGGACTGGAAAGGGGGAGCATCCCCCACCACTAGTGTTTGGTGTTATTCAGTCACATTCCCAACACTTCCTTCTTTCTTCTTCAGTTTCCCACTGGAAGTAAGGGGCCAAGCCCAAACCCTGAAAAACAGGTGTGCCCAATACTTTTGTATTGGGTGTATGTCTTTATTCTGGCTGCAGCAGTTTAGCTCCACCCATTTATGCACCTAACCTTTACGGATTAAAATTTTACATTTGTTGGATTACATGAAGACCTCGATTCATCAGAACACCCAGTAACTCACCTGCAGCTGTGCTTGGTCACCCTGTCCGAAACACTGTGATTGGTTAGGGGCTCATTTGCATATTGCAGCCTTTTACGATATCAGTATTGTAGAGACCGATATCGTGATATGGATTTACCGACGATATATTGTGCAGCCCTACTTTATGGACAGTGTCATCACTGGAGAAATCCTTCTGAGCTCATTTTTAGAGCCTGACAGATTAGTAAAGCCAGTGAACAGCATTCGTGTCTGTCAGTATGTCAGTAAAACGACATTAAAGTCTGAAACTAGCCTGATAATCTCCAAAAATAAAAGTTTAAGGCCAGGTAGCGACGAATAAAGTGAATGAAAAACGACGATAGCCCACAGTTAAGAGTTGCTACACCCACAACAACGTTTTTCGACCGTGTAGACGGATTCTAAACGTTTCACTGAGAGGTTATGTAAAACTATAGATTCATAAATCAGTCTGAGAAGATTTTTGGAATTGACCGTTATAGACAACACCGAGGAGCATCAACAGTACTCTAAGTTGGTCAACATGGAGCAGAGAGGACCGTGAGGCAGCTTAACATGGACATGTTATTTAGAAGAAAAATAAGTGAAATAAACAGGTAAAACTCACTCCAGTATCGATAAATCCCCTCCAGTGAGTGAAACAGCAAACAGAATCCATTACTTAAACAGCCCGAGCTCACCTCGGACTCTACAGGACTCTCAGGGTTCAGGAGTGGCGTCACTGCTGGGGGCGGGGCCTCCCGTAGGAGCAGAGCTGGGATTGGTCGCATTATAATTAAACTGCTAATAGTGAAATAATACTAATGAATACTATATGCATTACTTTTATACAATAGTACGCTGACACGGCCTTAAAATAAAATTAAAATAAAAGCAACAACAACAACAATAATAATAATAATAATATTACTACTACTACTACTACTACTACTACCACTAATAATAATATTACTACTACTACCACCACTACTATTAACACTACTACTACCACTACTACTGCTACTACCACCACCGCCACTACTACTACCACCACTAACAATTATACATTAATTATACATTCATTCACCTTCTGCAAACGCTTATTCCGCACAAGGCTCGTAGGTACCTGGATTCTATACCGGGGTCAATGGGCAGGAGGCAGGGACTCACCCTGGGCAGGGCGCACACTCTACTCACTCACACGCACACAGTCAATTTAGAAACCCCAATTCACCTGACGCACATGTCTTTGGACTGTGGGAGAAACCCAAACCACCACGAGGAGAACATGCAAACTTCACATACACAAGGCTGGAGGTGTGAGGCAACAGTGCTACCCACTGCGCACCGTGGGGCCCAATGTTTACTGAAGAGCTGATAAAAGGCTTACAATCCTTATTTCTTGGGATCAGATCTGCTCAGTTGGACAGAAAAAATTAATTTGCCCAATTTGTGACCAAATCTGTATCAGAATCAGAAAACTTTATTAATGCCGGAACAGTTTTGACTGAACAGACACACAGATACAGAAATAAGAACAATATAAAATATAAAAAGGCTTAAGAAAAGTAAAAGAAAAACTCTGCAGAAAGTACTCAATATGAAATACACTATGCTGTATACACAAATGCTGGGGTATAAATACTTACAGTTAAGTAAATTACTAGTTACACAAATAGTGGTTAGGAGCCTGTTATTGCACATAGTAGAGATCCCTAGTAGATCAGCAATACAGACATAAGTAGTGAAATTTCACATGGTAAAATGATTCCATATAATAATAAGGTAATAATCCACATAGTGAATAATTTAAACCCAATAATAAATTGCACAATAAAGTAGCACCAGACAATTGCACAGATTATTGTGTAGAAATTTTTTTCTCTAAATCATACTGTATTATTTACACTGAAAGACCATTTTTTGAGTTCTTCACATTGGTTGGTTTATGGTGTCCTCTGGTGGACGTCAAGCAATATAACAGCATGGAAAATCATCCTCAAACAAAAAGGACTTCAAATGAGTGAATGGTTTCTTCAATTGAATTATTTCTTCAGTTTCTTCAGTTAAATTGTTTCTTCGTTTGAATTCTTCATTTGAAAGAATGGTTTCTTCATTTGAAAGAATGGCCCAAGAACAAGTAAATATAGACATTTGAAAACAATATGAGCTGTCCTAAAAACAGCTCTTCAAAGTTCAAGGTTCAAGGTTACTTTATTGTCATCAGCATCTGTGAACACATAGATGGTGTGATGAGACGTTTCTTCACGGACCACAGAGCAACATATAACAACATATACAATCAATACAATAAATAGACACCAACACAATGTACAGTAATGTAATGTAACAGTATAGTGTGAACGGGATGTAAACCTTCCAGAGTGATTACTGTTGCTCCATAATTGTGATTATTGCACAGGAGGCAGTTACAGCATTGAACAATGTGCAAGGAATCACAGGAACAATACATTAAATAGACATGGCACTGTAACAGTGTGAATGGGATGTAAATCTGAGACAATGCAATAAGTAGACAATACAGCAGTGTAACCGCAAAGTGTGGACAGACCATTAACCTTTCAGAATGAATAATATTGCACCATACATACACTATATGGGACACCTCTTAATTATTGAATTCAGGTGACCCCTTTTCCGGCTGTTAGCATTAACTGATGCTACAGGCTAAGACAAAAAAGAGATGTGAGGGGAAAAAAATCAAAAATGAATCTCCATAAAGATTCATATTTGTTTCCACCTTCTTGGTACAGACATGTTGAATTTCACAAGAGTGATAGTGAGGATGTGACACATCATGTGTTGTGAAACTGACAGTCAGGAATGAGGAATAACTTTGGGGAAAAGTCTGGACATGTTGATACCTGACAACTGAAAATGAAGGTATGTGCAGTTTCAGTGTTACTTCCACAGTATAAGATCACTCACACCCTGTTCACTTGAATAGGATCTCATACCTTATAATAATAGAATACAATAGAATAGAATAGAATGGTAACATTTTATTTGACAGTCCCCTACATGCTTTGCAGCTGCTCACTTCATAGATAAATAACTTACAGTTATTACTAGTAACACAAATGGTGGTTAGGAGTCTTTTATTGCACATAATAGAGATCAGTAGTAGATCAGTAATAATGATTTAAGTAGTGATATTTCACATGGCAAGACTATTGCACATTATAATAGAACAATGCACATAATGATAACGATTCAAACCCGGTAAGAAATTGCATAACAAAGTAGCATCAGGTTATTGCACAGAGTAGTATGTGGATAATTTTATTCTCTTATTCATGCTGGGTTAAGAGAATATAATTAGAGTGAAAAAACATTTTTGGGTTCTTCACATTGATAGGTTTGTAGATTTTGATTAAATGCAACTGAATATAAACTTGAATGTAAATTTCTTGACCTAAACCTAAACCTAACCCTAACTTCAAAACAAAACCTAAACCCAATCCTAAACCTTTTCCTGACCTTGATAAGGCTGCTTATAGAAGGAATTCCACTCATTTCTTGATCCACTACCAGTCAGAAGTTTTTGCACACCACAGGATTTTACCACTTACACTTTTATTTCATAAACTGCAGGTTTTTATTCTTATTAAACATTTGTTGAGTGAACAACTATAAATGAAAATATGTCAAATAAAACAAGTTTCCTTTATAACATGGAAAGAATGCACGATATTACAGAAAGTATTGGGACGCCTGCCTGTACACACATATGAACTTTAATGACATCTCATTCTTAGTACACAGGCTTTAATATGGAGTTGGCCCACCCTTTGCAGCTATAACAGCTTCAATTCTTCTGGGAAGGCTGTCCACAAGGTTTAGGAGTGTGTTTATGGGAATTTTTGACCATTCTTCAAGGAGAGCATTTGTGAGGTCAGACATTGATGTTGGACGAGAAGGCTTGGCTCGCAGTCTCTGCTCTAATTCATCCCAAAGGTGTTCTATCAGGTTAAGATCAGGGCTCTGTGCAGGCCAGTGAAGTTTCTCCACACCAGACTCGCTCATCCATGTCTTTATGGACCTTGGTTTGTGCACTGGTGCGCCATCATGTTGGAACAGGAACGGGCCATACCTAAACTGTTCCCACAAAGATGGGAGCATGAAATTGTCCAAAATGGCTTCGAATGCTGCAGCACTGAGAGTTCTTTTTATTGGAACTAAGGTTCCAAGCCCAACCCCTGAAAAACAACCCCACACCATAATCCCCTCTGAACCAAACTTTACACTTTGCACAATGCTAACCGTCAAACTCAGACTAATCCATTGGTTTGCCGGTCAGAGGAGCGTGATTAGTCACTCCAGAGAACACGTCTCCACTGCTAGTGGTGGCATGCTTTACACCACTGCATCTGATGCTTTGCATTGCACTTGGAGATGTAAGGCTTGGATCCAGCTGCTCGGCCATGGAAACCCATTCCATGAAGCTCTCTACCCACTGTTCTTGAGCTAATCTGAAGGCTACATGAAGTTTGGATGTCTGTAGCTATTGACTCTGCAGACAGTTGGCGACTTCTGCACACTGTGTTCTTCATTTAAACAAAATTCAAACATTTATCCCGTACTTTATTCAGTTAAAGTCAGACAGGTATGACCAACTGATTCAACACACAACCATCTCAGAAGAGACATACACTATATGGGGAAAAGTATTGGGACACACCTGTTTTTCAGGGTTTGGACTAGGCGTCTTACTTCCAGTGAAGGGCAATCTTAATGCTTCAGCATACCCAGACACTCCAACACTCCAAAATCTTGTGGGAAACCTTCCAAGAAGAGTGGAAGCTGTTATAGCTGCAAAGGGGGAAAAACTCCATATTAAAGTCTATGTATTTGAATGCAATGTCATTAATGTCCCTGTTGGTGTAATGGTCAGACGTCCCAATACTTTTGTCCATGTAGTGTATTTTATCTTTTTAAGTTTTTCGTGTTTTTTTTCCTTCCATAAGAGACTTGAATGAAAACAGTAGTGATTCCCAAATCGATCCCGTACATTTTAGTGTTTTACGTGCTCCAAAAACACATGATCCAACTTATCACCCAACTGTTCTTTAGTTGAACAGTCTGTAAATGTAAAACTGTACAGGTCAGGGGGGACTCCAGGACTAGTTTGGGAACCACTGTCTTACAATATTAAGGACGCCCTGTAAGGGAAATTTCCCTCCTTGACTGATGCCTTGAATGACTCTCCCAGCTAAAGGAGTGGAAAACTCACAATGTACAAATTACGGTGAACAATCACTTGAGGCAACTTGTGTCATTGAAGTTTACGTTTATGCTTACGTTTAAGTTTACATATGTTTGTGTGTGTGTGAGAGTGTGTGTGTGTAGCTCGTACACGCTGTGCAGACTCCTCCAGCCCCGGTGACACCGCAAGTGCCAGCGAAATACAACAAGATTCGCTGCCGGAAAGGTATGAAGGGGACCCCACTGCATGCAGGAAATTCCTTCTCACATGCGAGTTGTATTTCGCTGAGTACCCAGAAATCACTCAAGCACAAAAGATTTCTATGATTACGCAACGCTTATCAGGATGGGCTTTAGATTGGGCGACAGCCCTATACACTACGGGAAGTCAAGTTATGTCACAGTATGCAGACTTTTTCCAACTGTTTAAGTCAGTGTTTGATTACCCCGATCATGGTCGATCAAGTAGTACAAAACTACTATAGTTGAAACAAGGAACAGACTCCGTGGCAGACTACTCCATTTCCTGTATGATTCTGGCTATGGAAACGGGTTGGAATGAACCAGCTCTCATAGAGGTTTTTCATAGAGGGTTAAACAAAGAACTTCAGTTGGAGCTAGCTTGTAGAGATGAAGGAATGGACTTAATCCAACTTATTTCCCTAGCGATTCGACTAGACCAACATCTAAAAGCAAAAACTCCTCTTTCATCGGGAAAAACGGAGAAAACCAATAGCACAGCGGTTCGGAATAGCCCCTCTGAGCCAATGGAAATAAACAAGTCCAGGGTGACGCTTACAGAAAGGAGAAAACGCCTGCAAGAGCAACTGTGCTTTTATTGTGGAGAAAAAGGACACTTTGTGGCCTCATGTCCCATGCTGCAAACGAAGGTTGCAGCGAAAGAGTCAAAGCTATTGACTCTTTCGTTATCAACTGAGCCCTTGAAATTATTTTCATTGTCCATAGTGATTGCTAGTACTAACCTGTCTGTTTCTGTCTCTGCCCTTCTAGACTCTGGATCGGCTGGCAACTTTGTGTCCAGGGCCATTGTAACATCTGTCAAGCTCCCAGTGGACCAATTGCCAGATATTATCCCCGTCAGAGCCTTAGATGGGCATTTACTGGCAGGTCATTCAGTAAAATGGGTCACTAAACCCATACTGGTGCACATAGAACCAAATCATGAGGAAGAATTGAATTTCTTAGTCTAAGAACATCAGCAACCCCTAGTAGTACTGGGTTTACCCTGGTTACGGAGGCATAATCCAGTGTTAGACTGGCGTACAGCCACAGTTATGTCATGGTCGAAGAATTGTAAGGACCACAGTAAAGAAATCAGGCTACAGACTACTAGTATAGAGAGTCCATTAGCGAAGGAACCGGTGGACCCGGTCGCCTGCGTTGGCAAGTTTTTTCTTTATCGAGAAGAAGGACGGGGGTTTAAGGCCCTGCATTGACTATCGCGGGCTCAATGCTATCACCGTCAAATACAGCCACCCTCTTCCTCTCATCCCCCCGGCCATCGAACAGCTCTGTGGGGCGAGCATTTTCACTAGGCTCGACCTACGGAAAGCTTACAACCTCGTGCGCATTAGGGCAGGCGATGAATGGAAGACCGCGTTCAGCACAACATCTAGTCATTATCAATATTCTGTTATGCCTTATGGATTGGTAAATGCTCCGTCTTGCTTTCAAGCATTTATGAATGACGTATTCTGAGACCTACTGCAACGTTATGTTATCGTTTACCTCAACGATATTCTTATTTACTCAAAGAACCTAGAAGAGCATGTCAAGCATAAAGGATGTTAATAAATTTGAACATAACGCAAGGGCTAATACACAGTTTTTCATTATAAATTATTTTAACCAACAATTAAGCAGACAATTAGCAAACAAATTGGGTGAAAAGCAGAACCTGTGAAATGAGCAGATCAGATCCACCTGAAAACACACTTTAATGAATGGGAGGAGACTAAAAACACACTGACCTTTTTGTTCAAAGGCCTTAAGCTGGTCAGTGCCACAACTTAGCTTAAAATTTAAAAGTGACTGAAAAACAATTCGAAAACCTTAATCAGAACTTTTAATGTTTTAAAAATGTTCAAAATTTAAAAACTTAAAAAAAAATCCCAGATGGTCTCAGACTCCTGACCCCCACTGTATGCCATTTAAACTTACAACACTATTCACTCTTTAATTGTGTGAAGAATTCATGACCAATGGACCAATCAAAATGGCCCACACGTAATATAATCTCAGTACATGAACACAGGGTAAAAATTTGTCAAATCTCCTGTAAAACTACCAATTTGAATAGTATTTAGGTCAACACGTGATCTGTTTAATAAAAAGATGGGCTGCTTTAGACCTGTTTTCATCTTTGCCTGGAAAACACATGGCCTTATAATTTTGGCCCCTGCTTTCTGGCCACACTGTTGTCTCACACCTCACCTCTAAAAAAGTCTGCAGTGATAACGACACCTTTCCCTGGCCTGGGTTACTCAGTTTCTATCAACATTCCAACAGCTTGAATGCAGAAATGTGCAGTGAGTAACACATAAGAAGGCCACAAGTGAAAGCCCGGGTTATTTCATTTTCACTCTATGTGGCCTTTAAGGCTCGTATGCAAGGTGTTGCTTCCGGCACTAACTTAGACCCTCAAGCCAGGTGATGACCTCACAAACGGTGGGCAGAAAACGCAGCAACACTTTCTTTCTTCTCTTTCTTTCCTTTTTTTTTTTTTTTTGAACCCGCCTCCACCCAACCCCCCTCCGGAGGACGACTTTATTTATTTTCAATTAATTAAAATTAAAAAAACAGGATAAATAAAAAAGTTGATGGGAGAGGCAACAGAAGGAGGGGGAAAGAAGAAGAAAGAGAAAAGAGAAGAGAGGAAAGAAAAAAAAACAGATAATCTGCTTCCATATCTGCTGACAAAAATAGAAAACAACAGAAGACACAACAGCAGAGAATTTGCAGCAACAACCAAC
>JBBPCZ010000002.1:4543921-4555462 GCA_037974445.1 Brycinus macrolepidotus | reverse complement strand
TTGTCGGCGTTAAGTAAATCATGCGTTAACGCGATAACGCGTTAACTTTCCCAGCACTAATATATATATATATATATATATGTACACACATGCAGTTTATATGTATATGTTCCTAAGATCCTCCATTTTCCCTCCTCCAAGGCTGGAGAAAATGGTTTCATTCATTTTCATTCATTCATTCATTCATTTTCTGTAACCACTTAATCCTTAATCGGGTCGTGGGTACCCGGAGCCTGTCTACGGGCGCGAGGGAGGGACTCACCCTGGGCGGGGCGCCAGCCCACCGCAGTTGCATCATTCAAGAACAAATCATGGTATATCTAAGATGTGATGTGTTCCCCTAATGGAAACACCATGAAACACATTTACTTCCCTCATCCATATTCTAAATATGGAAAATATTGAACCATAGTTTTTGTGATCACAAAAACAACACATTTAAATACATCTCCTTATTCTGGCTACAGCAGTTTAGCCCCGTCCATTCATGCACCAATTCGCCAACACTTTTAATGCTTAAAGCACTTTTGTTGGATTACTTGAATCAGAATCAGAATAAGAAAACTTTATTGATCCCGGAGGAAATTGCTTAAGACCTTGATTCATCAGAACACCCAGTAACTCACCTGGAGCTGTGATTAGTCACCCTGTCAGAAACACTGTGATTGGTTAGAGGCTCATTTTGCAGTATCAGTGTTGCTGAGACCGATATCACCATTGCGATTTGGGACTCCATATATTGTGCAGCCCTAATTAGCACAGCTTTGCCGAAGCATCCTCTGAGTAGTAGTTGCTGCTCATGTATTTAAAGACAAAAAACTTTACATTATTACATTATCTCTTCTTGGCGGTTGCACCACAGTAATATAATGGTATCTATTGTTGCTGGTGCCTGTCATGACAGTGAAGTGTTACATGAATGTCTGTAATACAGATGGACTCAGTTTCAACCTGTTGCTTCAATTTTTACTTAAAGAAGATGCAAAATAAGGATCTCTAATCTACCTAATCTAGATGTGGAAAACATGTCTGTTTTACATGCATTTCAATCTGTGCAAGGAATAATAAAACCAGGTTTGTGTGAGACCTTCACAGTGATACGCTTTGCTATTTGTCTGAAGATACTCTTGTGAAAATGCCTCCCCTCTCCAAGGTGGTACCCATGGAAACCACTGATGTGCGCTTCTGAAAAGCTTTCTCCGTCTGAGTTTAGACTTAAGAAGACAAGGTTGCACCTCAATGATCAATCCGTGTCTGATCATTGAAGGCAAATTTTCAATTATGAGGACTGTAGCTGTTTTGATAAAGCCTTGTATCTACGTATTTGACATATAGCCTTGGCATGTAAAATCTGAATGTTCCACATAGTAGTTTACTACCAAATAATTCTGTAGTAAACTACATTAAAAATAAAACAATATTTTTTGACATTTCTTTACTCATTTACATGTTAAGAAGGTATCATAAATTCGGTATTATAAATGCCCTACTACATTCTTTGCACCCTCCATTTGAAAATAATACATTTAACATGCCTTATGCATCCTAAAAGCTTCAAATCAGAGTTCTGTGCTCTGGGTTTCTCAGTCTAACCTGTTAGTGTATGTCTAGGAATCTTAATAGGACCTAAGTATTAGGCAAGATTCAAATAAATGTATAAAATGAAAGAAAGAGGGTTTTTAAACTTAGAGCTTATTCAAGGAGTTGAGTGAGTTAAGTTTCCCTGAGATGAAGGCTTCTGTTCGTGCTCCTCTAAACTGGAGGACTTAAGAAACAAGCCAGGGAAACCTGTCTAGACAAGGAGAGGCATTTTTTTCTTTCTAGTTACTTAACATGACATGTCACAACAAAATGTGCCCTTTTTGCATTTATGGTTGCGGCACATTATATTGTGGTAGTATGGTATTAATGTAGAACACGATCTGACTGTTAATAAATGTGTGAAACCCAAATATAATAAGGCTATCGGAATTACTTAAGTAAAAATAACTCGGTTGTCTATAACTGAAACTGATTCTGTTTGATGGACACTGAGCTATCCTTCTTTAATTTTAGAAAAAGATACAAAGGAAACGACTTATTCTTTAGTCTTTTCAGTTAAATCACTGCCATTTTATGTAGTTAATACACTGTATCTGTACAACTCATGTTGCTGCTGTAATTAATATATGGTTCACTGCACCCATAATGCTATGAGTTATGTGCTTATCTTAACTCCCGATGTTAAGCTTTGTTGTTTGATTTCAACTTAAACCTCTGACAGTAAGCCTGTGGAATTGACCAATTTATTTCAATTCAATTCAGTTCAATTCAATTTTATTTATATAGCGCTTTTTACAACCGATGTTGCCACAAAATTGCTTTACAGAATCCAGATCCGGACCCTAGTGAGCAAGCCAAAGGCAACAGAGGCAAGGAATTAGGTGTGGAATATTAGAATAGTGGAAATTAAGTGTTTGCCCAAGATTTTGCTGGGAATATAACCCAGAAAAGATGCAGTAAAGTACTGCTAACAGTACAATTTAAGCTTTCAGATGATCTTTTACTGAGCACTTTTCTTGTTTTGGTTCTCAACAGACTGCTTGAAAATTTTGGGATCATTGTTGTCATTGGAAGATAGCAATGAAAGGATCACCTCGGAAAAGACTGTAAAATCCAACAAGAATACAAACCATGGCTGCCCATCGAATTCGCTCGACAAATAACAACAATGTGCTCCCTCGATGCAAGTCTGAGGGAACGCTCATCGATCTGAGTGAAGGAGTTTCAGAAGCCACCCTCAACGATAAAGGTTTGCCTCATTGTTCTCCCCTGTTTTTTTTGTACTAGATATTTTGAAATTTATCAGCAGTGCGAAAGTACATTTGTTCATTGTTTTTTATGCTCTCAGCAGTGGTAGTTCAGATCTATTGCTGATTTCATTTCCTCTTTTTTACAGCGCCCACCCCTAGTGACTTACGACTGGATACAGCTGCCTCAATTGGGTCTGCTCGAGAAGTTATTGCCATCAAGGATTACTGTCCTTCAAACTTCACCACCCTTAAGTTTTCTAAAGGAGACTGCCTTTATGTTATTGACACATCAGGTGGAGAATGGTGGTATGCTCACAATAACACTGAGATGGGATACATTCCAGCAGCATATGTTCAGCCTATCAAACATCGAGACTCTTCATTTTTCGATAGTGGCATGATCGCCAGCCTGGGTGACATTTCTAAAGATGGGATCAAAGAGTTAGAGCAATGTGGGGAGTGGTCAGGGTTCGTAAAACCTATGCCTCCTCAAAATGGAAATCCTTTTGTGACTAAGCGGATGTCTACCAATCCTTTCCTCGATGGTTCCCTGCAAGACACAGCTGATCAAAACAGTATGCAGAGGTCAACTGAACCCCTTGGTTTTGACATCTTCTCCTCTCCAGACTCAAAAACCAGCAGCACTTTTAACATCAGTAGTTTTGGAAGTAATATATTTGATACAAATTGCTTGACCCCTAACACAGGGAAGAGTCAGGTTCTCCGGAGAGGCAATCCTTTCTACAGGAGCAAACGCTGTTACAGCTTGTCTGAACTGTCTATTTTGCAGTCCCAGGCAGATGCACCTCAGGAATTCTTGAGCTTCTTCGGTGGCTTGAAAGCACCTACACCTGATCAGTTTCAAAGTAGAGAAGACTTTAAAAGTGCCTGGTTAAACCATCGAAAGCTTGCGAGGTCATGCCATAACTTAGATTCCATCGGACAAAACCCTGGCTGGGGTCAAACCCAGCCTGTAGAGACCAATATTGTATGTAAACTAGACAGTTCAGGTGGTGCAGTCCAGTTACCCAACACTAGTATAAGCATCCATGTGCCTGAAGGTCATGTTGCAACAGGTGACACTCAGCAGATATCTTTGAAGGCTTTACTGGACCCACCACTGGAGTTAAACAATGATAAATGTACAACCGTGAGCCCAGTGGTGGAAGTCAAGCTGAGTAATATGGAAACAAAAACCACCATAACCTTAGAGATGAAAGTGTCTGTTGTAATAAAGATGGAGAGTCGACAAAAGGCAGAAGTGATCTGTGTCAGGAGTGACTGCAAGGAGGGACCTTATGTTCCAGTTCCTCATGCTTATATGTATGGAGATACAGTCCAAGTAGCTTTGGACAATTTAGAGCCATGTATGTATGTGTCGGTTGTTGCCCAAGCCCAAGTTCTAGCCCCTTATACTACAGTTTGGGAACATGTTGTAAAGAAGATTACACTTGGTGTATATGGTCCCAAACATATCCATCCATCATTTAAGACAGTGGTTGCTATCTTTGGCCATGACTGTGCTCCAAAAACATTACTAGTAAGCGAGGTTAAGAAGCAGTCACACTGCACCCCACCCGTGACCCTTCAACTGTGGGGAAAACACCAGTTTGTCCTCACAAAGCCTCAGGATCTTCAGGTTGGTGTGTATTCCAACATGCCAAATTTTGAAGTGAAGGTCAGTGAACAGGCAAAGGTGGTGAGGGGGTTTCAACTCAAACTCGGCAAAGTATCCCGCCTCATCTACTTGATATCTGCTCGCGATACAGGAAACATCTCAGACTTCACGTTGCGGGTTCAGGTCAAAGACGACCAGGACTGCATCCTTGCCCAGTTTTGTGTTCAAACACCAACCCCTCCGCCAAAGGCAGCAACAAGGGGTTCTGTGCAGAGACGCTTCTTGAAGAAAAAGGAGGTGAACAAAATCATCCTCTCTCCTCTTGTGACAACCATAAAATACCCTGTGTTTCAGGACAGACCAGTCAAAAACCTCAAATTTGGAAAATTACTGAAGACTGTCATTAGACAGACAAAGAACCCGTATTTGCTGGAGTATCTGAAAGGAGATGTGGTGGCACTTTTGAGTGAGGAAAAAATCAAACTGAAGGGGCATCTGTGGACCAAAGAGTGGTACATTGGGTACTATCACAGCAGAGTAGGACTAGTACATGCAAAGAATGTTCTTATAATGGGAAAAGTTAAACCAGTTCATTTCAAGGGGACTGATTTAACTTCTGTTGTACTCTTAGACCAAATACTGAGGCCCTGCAAATGTCTAACTTACATCTATGCCTCGGTGAGGACTATATTGATGGAAAACGTGGGCAGCTGGAGAGCATTTGCTGATTCTTTAGGCTACGTCAATCTTCCCCTGACACACTTTTGTCGAACAGAACCAGACAGTGAACCCGAAAAAGTGGCCTCTGTTCTGGAGAAACTTAAAGAAGATTGCAATGCAGATGAGGGAAAAGAAAGGAAGTCCTTCCAGAAGGAGCTTATGACGGTATGTACCAATAAAGAAGTTTTGTGCTGAAGTAGTAGTTCATTGTGAAATGAGCATATAATGAGAATGAAATGTTTAGGATTTTAGATGGTTAACTGAGTGTGATTCATATATTATTTATTTTCTGTCACTCATGAACTAAAAAACTCAGGCTAAGCCAATAGTGAAAACAGATCTGACCCATTCCAACACTTTTTAGATAAACTTTTTAGGTTGGTGTGTCGCTGATACAACTGCATGCAATGTAGAAATATAAAATAAATATTATTTACATGTATTTCTTTATTCACCCAGTTTCCTTTGCATAATGTGTTCTGAATGTTTTGTGACAAGTACATTTTAAAACAAGCTGTTGTAATTCTAGTAAAAATAATTTTCATTGTACATAATGTTAATTTTACTTTACATAAAGTGAGCCGGCTAGGACATTTTGATTTGGTCAGAAAGTTGCCATAAGTCTCCTACCCCCTTACCCAACATTTTTACATGACTTTTTTCTTCATATATTTAATTGTTTGGGTTTTTTTCATATAAAGCATAGTCTACTGTTCTAATTAAAAAAAACAAATCAGTTATCCTTAATACCACATATTCGTCACAGATAGGAAAATGCACGTGTAGCTGTGAGCTACCTGTAGTTATGATATAATGACAAATAGACTTAAATAGTGATAATAAGATTGGGCACCCCGGGCACCCTGCTGTATAATATATTTCACTCTTTGCAAAAGATGTGGACTAGCATCTGCGCTGTGCTATTTCTAACTCACAATTAGGGCTGCACAAGGTATCATCTGTTAATCAGTATCTCAATATCAGTCTCAGATATCGCAAAAGTCTTCAGTATGGAAATAAGCCTCTAACCAATCACAGTGTTTCTGACAGGGCAACTAATCACAGCTCCAGGTCCAACAAAAATGTAATCTTTAACCATTTAACCATATATCTAGCCAGAATAAGGAGATATATTTAACTGTGTTGCCTGTGACATCACAAAAACTGTGATTTGAAAATGGTTTGTTTTTGTAGCTTATTCTCCATATATGGACTGAATGGATGGGGGGGAGTAAATGTACCATTTGAAACCATATTTACAGACTATAAGCCTTTTTAATTACAGTAAAAGTGATGATATGGGGTCTTTAATTTCTTGAAAGGCATCACAGTCGCAATATGTAGCATCATGCAGCTCTACACACAGTCCAACTTTGACAAAGCATCCTAGATGAGATCCACAAGCCTTTGGTCGAACTGGATTGAGAGAGTAGAATAGAATGACTGTTTAGTTGTCAGCTCATTTGTCTTAAATATGCTCAGTGACTTTCGCTTACAAACTCATGTCTATCTAAATCTACATGATTACCTGCCATCCATTTATAAGACAGTACTGAACATGAGAAAGAACCACCTGTTATTTCAAACCCGACACCTCATAGCAACCCTACTGAAAACCATATGCATATATACACACTTGGAACTCCTGTGTCAATAGAGTTTGGAAGCAACCCATGCTTGAACAGGAATCAGTAACAGGATGTTAACTAAGGGTTTTAACAACAGAGAAGCAGATCAGTGCTATTTTTATACATGCTTGAAAAAGGGTAATCTTGCTCTTATATATAACATTCAACATAACATAATCACAGGATTTGTGCTATTGTTGTGAAGGATAGCTGTGGCTTTTTATGCTGTTTAAATTAAGTGGAACAAAGGCAATATTCCACATGTTGTTCCATGCCTGCCATACAATTGTCAAAGGCTGAATCGAGAGAGAGCCCTCAAGTAGCCTACACGGCCGAGTGGAAAATTGCAAGCGAGAGAAATCCTGCTATCTGTAGCTCCATGATAGAAAGGAACAGTGATAAGACATTTTTTGTTTTTTGTCTGCAGTGATATTTTGCAGCTATAATTGTTTAACAGTGCATTGGCCATGATATCACACACAACAATTGCCTTTATGTTGCTATATGCCTTAAGGATATCTGAAATGAGGAATGTTCTCCAAAAAAACCCAAAAAGCCCATGTAATACTGCAAGCCTTGCTGTGCGTGGTCACGTATCACTTGGCTTTACAGCCTGATACTGGCAGAGGTGTTCATGCAGACTTCTCTGAATTGTTGTCCTTATATCACTGTAGATTGTCTTATTAATTTATTTATTAATTCTCTTTACATTTTTTAAACATTTCATGAGAAACAGACCCAAAAGACATAGTCCGAAATTACTTGGAAAAAATCTTTTTCCATCTTTCCATGTTTTTGTCTTCTCCTCAAATATATATATTTATACATGGTTTTCTTCCAACAGCAATGATACACATAAAATGGAATGTACTATTGTCTTGCTCTGCATTAAGGCTGATCAAATCGGTGAAAATGTCTTTCTGACCAATACTGTAACTTGAGACTTAAATTATTGAGACAAATTGCAGGCTTAATTTGCAATAACATTGAGACATAAATTGTAATTATTTTCTCTAAGGCGCAGAACAAGTACTTTTTCTTATGTGAGGCTGAACACAGTGGGTTAGAGTGCCAGTTAGGAGTGAGTGAATTGTCCTAAACATTGGTAGATCAGTGTTTGATTGCTTCTCATTGGTCTAACTCATCTACAGGCAGCTGCATGTGATGTATAACTATTAAGAACTTTAAACTTATGACAGTTTTGCTGATAATATAGACTTTAACGGTTTTATACATTATAAATATTTCATGGAATAAATGGAATTATAAATAATTGCAGCTCTTGCAATTCGAAAATTGCATTTTTTAAAAATATGCTTTTAATATTAAAACAATCAGCCCTACTCTACATGTTGGAAGAAGTACAGATAATTATCAACAAAAAAAAGAGTATGGCACATTGAGAGGCAAGGCTTAAATTTTTCTCCACATTGCCACATTTGCCCCATCATTTTCCTTTTAAACTATAATTTAAAAGGAAAATGATGGGGCAAATGTGGCAATGTGGAGAAAAATTAAAGCCTCGCCTCTCAATGTGCAATACTCTTTTTTTCCAGAAAGCTCTTTTTGGTCATTTGTAATTGTGCAGTGCTTTTTCATGCAAGACTTTATGATAGATATGCAGAATGTGGTAAAAAAGTGATGTCTAGAATTTTCTAAGTACCGGGGTGCATCTGGAAGTCTCATCTATGCGACCAGTCCAGACTGACTCATGATTAGTATTCTGTAATGTATTGGCGGAGGAAGGAAGAAGGCCAGAGGGTGTCTCTCTGTAGAGAATCTGAGCTTGACAGGTGTTTCCTTTTTCATTGTTTGCATCTAAACAGCCATAAGCAGAGGAGGCATCCACTACTCCATGTCCAGTCTTTAACATTTGGGCCGTGCCAGTAAAAACAAATGTATGGTTTGCATTCAGTTTAAGTTGTGATATATTCAGCAACGTCCCAATTTTGCTTTTTTTGGACACCATTCCAATCTAAGTGCTGTAATGAGTTACGCCCATGGTTACATGGTCAAAACACAGATATGCGTGATATAAGCTTCAAAATCTAAGGACATGCCCCGTTCATATTTTGAAATGGCCAGTTTTGTCCCCATCAGTTTTTGAAAGTGTAGTTTATTTTAAATCTTTTATAGAATAATGTACTACAGAAGACTTTTTAGACATTCTAAAATCATCACTAAAAACATGCTGAGAAATGTCTTTGGACATCCAAATTTTTCCAGTTTAACTCGCTGAACGCTGGATGTATTATTACTGAATGAATCGCTTTAAAATAGTTCCATACTGTAGATATTAAATCTGCTTTTTTAACTTCTGAATATGTCACACTGCCGCAGGTGGTGGATAATGTCAGTGTGTAGCACCTCTGTGACACTGGAATGGTATTGCAGTTACTGAACTTGGAACAGGATTTTTAAACATTTTGGTATATCGTGTTACTGCCTTACTAATAATGTTCACAGTGTAAAATGACAGATACCAAACTACTAGTCGCCCAGGTGTAATAAAATGTCCCCAGTATGGTAAATTTTTTGAGTGTTTTGATTTCCTTCATTGTCGTAGGACCCAGTGGCCTAAACTACAATTTTCACATTGGAATTTGCATGCAATAGACAGATGCAGAAATATGAAGCATAAAAGAGCCAACAAATAAATATGAAGCATAAAAGGACCAACAACAATCAAAACTAAAAAAAACGAAGTTTGTAAGTCATTTGAGCAATCAGTCAAACCATCCTATCATTTTTCGATCATACTCAGCAAGTCATCACAGATTCTTTTGAACCACAACAGCACTTAGCTACAAAGTGGCTAACACCATTTCTTTGACTAGAAAGTTTCTCCAGTTACTTTTGATTACAGATAATGACTTCACTCTTAGACATCTCTAATATTAACTTAAGCTTTAAATTAATTAAAGAATTATATAATAATACATAATTATCAGTAGAGGATTAGTGTATCAGGGCCAGGCACTGACAGCCTTTGAAAAGTGTTAATCCCCTCGTTTCACTCAGCACTCTGAAAAATTTCAAAATCAGAAGGAGAAGTTTTATGAGTAGAGAACTGATCTCTGACACCTCAAAGATCCATGGAAACAGAATTCTGGGTAAACAAGTATTGATAGATTTGTTTACCAAGGCCAAACACTACTGCTTTACATTTTGGTTAATGTTAATGAAGAATGGCCTCCCTCATTTCACTTTTGGAAGTTTTTTGCACTTTTGGTGCACTTAATAAAGTTGCAACAGTTCATATTTTATTGGGGACAAAAACTTGTATAGCGCTTTTCCACTGGAACAAGGAACCGTGCTGTACCATGAATTTTTTTTTTTGTATTACAACCCTGAGCCAAACCCGAGCTGCTTGATGGCAGGGCTAAAAGCGGGCCGCTGATTGGTCGAAATGTTGTCATCACAAGATGGAAAGAGGCAATTGTTTTTTACTGTCCGCACAAAAAACAACAATGGAGATACAAACTAACAACTGGGAAGTCAAAGAAGTACAAGTACTACTGTCTGTTTGGGAAGAAGATAAATTTCAGGTGATTCTCGCAAATTTATTTTTAGCTGCTCTGCTAATGCGTCAGAAACACTGTTACTGGGCTGAGATACAGTGGAAAATAAAAGCGTGCTGCAAGTTCCGTGCCATCGCAATACAGTTTAAATACAGCACGGTTCCTGTACACCTATGGAAAAAGTGACTTCAGATGATGCCTGTAAATGACAGCAGCAACATTCCTTGCAGTCAGCCGAAATGCTGCCTACTTTATCTCATCTTTGTTTGTCTGGCTGCTATTCTTGAACAGTTCTTCTGGAGTATTATAGCTTCCTCCCCCTCCCCTTTCATTTCCTCTCATACCGTGCATTCCAACCCATGGAACTGCACTCAGAGATTAGAGAGCCCAGAGGGTGTGGAAGGGTGCTTGCAGGAGTATGTCTATGCTAGCATATGCAAACACATTGCATCATTTAACATTTGTACAAGGTTTGAAACTGCTTTCAATCCTGTCATGGCTTGTCTTTAAAACCAGCTCAAGATTGTTTCCCTTCTCTAAAGACTTACTTCAGTCTGCCGTATCTGAATTTCCAGATACTTCATTGAACCTTAGCATAAATCACAGAATGCCAGCACTGAACTTTAATGAACTTCACCATTAACACCAAGGAGGACAGGGTGGGAAAGCAACAGGCCGGTTAAACCAAACAGAAGCCCCAGCCTTTTCCTACACACCAGCCGGATGTTCCTCTTTCCTAGTTTTTTCCCGTTTAAAAAGGCCTGCATGGCCTTTGGCAAATTATGCTCGTAACAGCACGTACTTCCCTCACTCCATGACTATCTGCGAATTCATCAAAGTGCTCAGCATGTAAACTCGAACCGCTGACTGATCCAGGGGTTTCAGTGTTGTGTTTAGAAACCGTGCGTTAAAAATGGACATTGGGCACATCGGGGAGGATAAACAGTACAGCTTTATGTTTAAGTATGCAAAGCACCCCTGGTGCTTTTTTTGCCTATGGTTTTCTCCACAATGTATACAAAAATAAAATAAAACACTGTTCATCAGCTTTTGTATTATATAACCATGAACATTCTCCATTTCATAATATAACAGTTTTTAATCTTCATTTTGTTAATAGCCATTATTTATCCTGTATCCATCGTTTTCACTTTCTTTTCTACAGTTGTGTTCAAAATTATTCAGCCCCCAATGCTGTAAAGGGTTTTAGGGAATTCAGTGTACATTTGTAATTGTGTTCAGAATGAAATCTTACAAGGACT
>JBBPCZ010000002.1:4530255-4543821 GCA_037974445.1 Brycinus macrolepidotus | reverse complement strand
GATAGATCTGAGTGTCATCTGCATAGTTATGATAGGACACATCATTCTCTTTAAGAATTTGACCCAGAGGAAGCATGCACAGGTTGAACAGGATAGGTCCAAGAAGGACCGGAACCAACTAAGGACTGTACCTGAGAGCCCAACTCAGTTCTCAAGTCTGTCTAGCAGAACAATATGGTCAACAGTGTCAAAGGCTGCACTAAGATCTAACACCACCAGTACAGTTATTTTACTTGCATCTGTATTCAGGCGAAAATCATTTAGTACCTTAACAAGAGCAGTTTCTGTACAATGATGTTGACGGAAACCTGACTGATAGTCATCAGATAATCCATTGGTGTCCATGTAGTTACTGATTTGATTAAAAACTACTTTCTCCATAATCGTGCCTATAAAGGGAAGTCTATAACTGTTAAGAACAGAAGTGTCTAAATTACGCTTCTTCAGGAGGGGTTTAATAACTGCCATTTTCAACAGTGCTGGAAAAATGCTGTTGAAAACACAGTTCAGAGAGTCTTTCACAATATGCAACAGATCTTGTGCTAAGCTACTAAAAACACTTTTAAAAAAGCTTGTAGGTAGAGCATCCAGGGAACATGTAGATGGTTTAAGATGAAGCATTATTTCCTCAAGAGTTCTAACATCTATGGGATCAAGCTTGGAGTTTGTAGGTCCAATGTTATGTCTTATATTTTCAATTTTGTGATTAAAAAAAGATGAGAAGCCAAGAAACTGGGCGGCACTGGCTGGCAGGCGGCTTGATGAACGGCGGGAAGGATCTACTAATGTCATCAATCTTCTCATTAAAGAACATGGCGAAGTCTTCTGGTGAGAAAGCTGGAAAAACAGGGAGAGATGGAGATTTAAGAAGAGACAAAAAGGTGGCAAAGAGCTTGGATGCCGATTCTTCAAACTTGGTTCTGTAGAAGGAAGACGTTGCAGAAGTTAAATCAGTGGCAAATACGAATAAAAGAGAGCAATAAGTGATAAGGTTGCTGTCACAAAGCGTTTTCCTCCATATTCTTTCGGCTGCTTTCAGTTCCCTTTGGTTATTTTGCAGGACCCCTGACAGATTTATTGAGCTGTGGAGAGATGAGGTCCTGCGAAATAACCCAAGGGAACTGAGATATGAGGTCATTGGTAGCTGATTCAACTGAAGATGGACAGGGGTTAGTGGAGTTAGGGAGAGATAAGGAAGAAATAATAGATGATGAGAGAGAGGACAGAGACAGAGGATAGATTTCTGCGGGTAGGTGTTCCCCATGGGTGATGAGACAAGGAGGTCTGAAGAGGAAATCTGAAAGATAGAAGATGATGGTCAGAGACATGTAGAGGAGTGGACAATATATTGAACATAGGAAGTGATCTGGCTGATACTAAGTCAAGAGTGTTGCCTGCTTTGTGGGTCGGAGGAGACTCGCCAAGGGACAGGCCAAAGGACGATAGGAGCATCGCAAGCTCACAGGTCTGCAACTTGTCACCTGGAAGTTCCCGAGGAGGATGAGTGGAGAGTCGTCAACTGGAAATGAGCTCAGGAAGATGTCCAGTTTGTCGATGAAGTTACCCAGAGTGTGATAAAGGACAATGATATGGAACTTATTTGGATATGTTATAGTAACAGAATGGAATTCAAAGGATGAGATGTTGAGCTGGGAAAGACCGAGAGGCGTAAAACGCCATCTACGCGAGAGAAGCAAACTTGTACCCCCTCCTCTGCCTGTAGTGCAAGGAGAGCACCCGGAGTTCTCCAGTGTGATCCAGGTCTCTGTGAGGGCCAGAAAGTGGAATGAGTGGAGAGACGCCAGTCCAGAGATAAAGTCAGCTTTCTTGATGCAAGATTGGCAATTCCACAGGCCACCATGAACTACTGTAGAAGGCTGTGGAGAAAAAAAGCAGCTGAGAGAGGTTACTGTGATTTCTCCCACACTGTTGGGGAATGTATCTTCTCGACCTGCAAGATATGTGAACATGTATACGTGTGAAGCACATTTTCTGTAGTGGGAACAAAAAAATTTAATAAATAAATAAAAACAGAAGAATGAAATAGGATAGAGAAGAAAGGATACTTAGCTTAGTGAAGAAGTATGAGGATCCCTTCTCTGAAAGTGCAGGAGTGTTTCTCCTTTATACTTGTGGGTGAGTGTAAGCCACTCCCACTAATTACCACTGGCCTCCCTAACACCATGTAAAACGCTGTGCATAGAATAATTACCTCTGGACTCCCTAACACCATGTAAAACGCTGTGCATAGAAATCACACTAAAACAGAGCGTACGGACAAAACTAAAAATGTGCGTACGCCAAAAAAATTCCATATGCACAAAACTGCGCTCTTTCTCTTTATAAATCCCAATCAACGTGAAATTGTACGCACATGCACGAACCTACAGTCATGCCCCGACTCCTCCTATAATTATACATATTTGAATATGCAAATCAATATAAATACCCGCTTTGTTCAGGGTTTTGTTAAAAAACAATGGCCAAGGCACGCGGGAAAAAGAAAAATTTCAGCGAATGCGAAGTGGAGGTCTTGCTTACTGAAATTGAGGCAAGAAAAAAAATTATACTTGGTGGATTAAGTAGTGGCATCAGCAACAAAAGAAAATTCATAGAGTGGCACAGCGTGGCGGAGGCACTTAAAAATGTAAGTTCAGTCTCAACACCACTGGAGGAGGTAGCGGAATTCCGGGGCTCACACCTTTTGAGCAGCGAGTTGCTGCAATTATTGGGGACACACTTATAATGGGAATTTTGGCAGTGGGTGAGGGGGACTCCGACATTTTTTATTTATTTATTTATTTTTTTTGTTGTACTGTACTTGTTTGACTTATTTGCATGGTTAAGGTGAACAAGCAGGCAGCAGATGCGGCATTACTTAGGTTTATTCTGTTTCAGACAATAGTACAAGAAGTGACCCCCGTGCTGTGGACGAAATTTCTCCTTACCGAGAAGTCAGCCATCACGCACCACACCATTTTCAAGTTTGTTTCCAACACTACTATTTCTGAGAATTAACGAATTAACGGTTGAGCCAGGCTATCTCGCGACTTAGAAGCCAGTCATCATCATGGGCCAGGAAATCAGTATGATCCCTGAATACACGCTCTCTTCTGATTCTTCCATTTGCGATATCTTCGAGGACCGCAAGAGCAGTCATGGTATTTGCAATAGTTTGGCCATTCTCTCAGTTTGTTTAATAGATTACAATCAGGTGTCCACGATATACAATTAAGTTTGGTGTCTTTGATAAAGACCGTGTCATTAATGCGAGTATACAAAAGGGAAGACATAATACCACTGATTAGCCACTAGGTGCCACCCATTTACAAAACCGAGCAGAAACGTGCGTATGCATTGGTTGGGGTTGCCATGAAAATGTGCGTAGCGGTACTCCAAGTTTAGTGTTTATACATCTCGACGTGATCGTGGAAACGGGCGTACGCAGCATTTTTGTGCGTATGCTCCGTTTATACATGAGGCCTCAGGTGAGAATTACCTAGCTGACTGCAATGAAGCTAATGAGCTTACCCAACCAGGGACAAAGGCAGCCAACAACAAACAAAAAGCACACCACAAACAAAATACTAATCTAGAACAAAGGAAGTCTAAGTGGAAAGCAAAAACAGCAGCACAACAGTTAACCAACAAAAGAAACTCAAGCTAGCTTACCAGATGAAGAAACAGAGAAGTATAGAACACAAGCATACTGTACATAAACTATACACTAAACTGTACTGTACATGTACTACACACTAAACTATACTGTACATAAATGCTAAACTATACTGTACATAAACTATACACTACCCTATATTGTACATAAACTATACACTAAGCTATACTATACATAAACTAAAAGAAAAAAAATGGGGCAGCTGGTGGCCTAGTGGTTAGGGCGATCAGAATGTCCTTGGTTCGAATCTTAAGACTGCTAGTGGCATGTCTGAGGTACCCTTGAGCAAGGTCCCCACACACTGCTCCCCGGGCGCTGTGTTCCTGGCTGCCCGCTGCTTCAGTTGGTGAATGGGTTAAATGCAGAGGAAGAATTTTGTGCTGTTCACACTGTGTGCTGTGGTGTGTTCACGTATGACAGAATGGTTACTTTATACACTAAACTGTACTGTACATCAACAAAACTGTACATAAACTACATTAAACTACACTGTACATAAATTATACACTATACTGTACATAATCTATACACTAAACAATACTACACAAACTACACACTAAACTATACTGTACATAAACTATACACTAAGCTGAACTGTACAAAAACTATACACTAAATTGTATTGTACATAAACTCTACACTAAACTATAATGCACTTAAACTATACACTAAACTGTACTGTACATAAACTATTCACTAAACAATATTGAACATAAACTATACACTAGACTGTACATAAACTATTCACTTAACTATACACTAGGCTACACTATAAATAAACTATACACTAAACTACAGTGCACATAAACTTACGGAGTGGTGGTGGCCTAGTGGGTAGGGTACTTGCCGCTGGACCAAAAGGGCATGGGTTCGAATCTTACCTTCAGCATGCTACCACCGGATTCCTGAGCAAGACCCTTAACCCCAACTTGCTCTAGGGAGACTGTCCCCTGTAATTAGGGAATGAAAGTGGCTTTGGATAAAAGCAGCCGCAAAATGCCATAAATGTAAACTTTACTGTCCATACATTATACCTAAACTGTACATAGGCACCCCAGTGAGTAAAATGAAGTAGTTTTCACTGGAGTTGAGTGAATGACATTTGTAAAGACGCCCAGAACACTAAACAGCATTTTACAATCTTTCCCAGTTTTTTTCCAGCAGGGGGAGGTGCAGGCCTTTTTTAATTGAAGTCTTGCACTAGAAACTCTTTCAGTCTGGGTTTTATTTCACCCATTCAGGTTTATTAACTATAACAACTTTAATCAACATCAGCATTACTGTTTAACAACAACAACAACAACAACAACAACAACAATAATAATAATAATCATCATAATAATAACCATAATAATCATATTGAAAATATATTTTTCCAATATAAAGGCATTTAAATGGCCTTGTTGTGGGCTACAAGTTATAATGTGTCTGTACTGTAATATATATTTTACTGTATTGTTTCAGTATTACTGCCTTTGTAGGGCCTTGCTGAGACTGGTAGCCTATTTAAGTTACAGTTATAATGTGAAATGCATTCACTCGTTAATTAATTAATTAATTAGTTTATGACGAAGCGATCTACAGTTTTTCCAACTGCTTTAAATTCAGTTTGACAGGATTTGTGTATCATCCCTTTTCCCAAACTTTGATCCACGATTTGAGACAAGACCCGCCCCCTCCAGCCAGCATGAGCCAATCCCAGAGCAGGATAGTCCATCGACCAATGAAAGTGCAGGACTTGTGATACTACTAGCCAATCGCCTGTAAGTGTCTTAATAAGGGTCAGAAATAAAGCGTAAATAATAATATCTAATACGAATTCTGTTTGAACATCAAGAAAAGGATGTCTTCCCAAAACTGTGTGTTTACGTACATAAAACTGGATATAAAATATAAAAAATCAAAACATTAATAAGATTAATAGGATTAATAAGAAAATATTCCTCCTTTTTTTGGAGTGCCCTCATAAAAAACAGATAACTCATCCTTATAAAATGAAATAAATTCTTTACAATATATTCAGCAGAATAAAATGGAAATATAAATCTGTATATTTTACAAATATGAAATACTGAAGGAAACAGTGTTGGGGCAAAAGTAATAATAAATACATATCAAGGGTTTCTATGTGATGACAGTATAAGCAGCCTGTGTTAGAATGTAAATAATAATGAACTGCTTGTGAGTCTGAGCAGATAGTCAATCAGAGCGCAGGGGGCGAGGCCAGTGCTAATGTAGGAGGGGAAAGACGCGCCGTTTGTTTTCCCACAGCGCTTGTGGGCGGAGCTTGAGCTCCGAGCACAGGGCTTTTGCTGGGCTCTTGTCGATTTGCGTTGACTGCGAACGGATTTGCAGCCATCAGGGAGAGTCGACCTGCCATCTCTGCCCTTCAGCACCGGGTTCAGGAGGACCAAGTAGGAAGACAGCGGGACCAGAACTATGTGAATGGACTTGTGTGTGTTTCTGGAGAAAAGCAGCTGGGTTTGGACTGTCTTTCGGATTCTCTTTGAGACCCTTAAGGGGCAGGGGATCAACACGGGTGGATTTTTCTTGAACCGGTCGGGCTGGAAACCGAGCCGCAGCTGGGGGGGGGGGAGGGGGGGTGTCGCAATGGCATTTTGAGGTGGTCGTGGGGAGAATGCTAATGTGAGCCTTGGTTCTGGGTGGCCGTGCCTTACTGCGGCATTGGAACTGCACCATAATTCCCCCACCCCAAGGAATAAGCGTTTTTCTACGGATACAAGAACAAAAAAAGCCTCTGCCTTATTCATGATTGCCTCCATTGTCCTGCTACCTGCTGGACTGTTAGACTGATCCCTGTCGAAAGAAAATAACTAAAAAAAACAATGGGGAACAGTTTTTCAAACATCTCTGCGTTCCAGTCCCTCCACATTGTCATGCTCGGCTTGGACTCGGCTGGCAAGACCACTGTGCTCTACAGGCTCAAGTTCAACGAGTTTGTCAACACGGTGCCTACCATCGGCTTCAACGCTGAGAAGATCAAGCTGAGCAACGGCACAGCCAAGGGCATCAGCTGCCACTTCTGGGATGTGGGAGGCCAGGAGAAGCTGCGTCCGCTCTGGAAGTCCTACAGTCGCTGCACGGATGGCATCATTTACGTGGTGGATTCTGTGGATGTGGACCGCCTGGAGGAGGCCAAGACGGAGCTGCACAAGGTGACAAAGTTCGCCGAGAATCAGGGCACGCCACTGCTGGTCATCGCCAACAAGCAGGACCTGCCCAGGTCTTTGCCCGTGGCAGACATCGAGAAGCAGCTGGCCCTCAGTGAGCTGACCCCCTCCACCTCGTACCACATCCAGCCTGCCTGCGCCATCATCGGAGAGGGCCTGCACGAGGGCATGGACAAGCTTTACGAGATGATCGTCAAGCGTCGGAAGGCCCTCAAGCAGAAGAAGAAGCGATAACCAAGGGTCACGTCAGACTTTTTCATCCTCCAACCCCCCTTCCCTATTTGATCATGGCTTTATGCGTGCTTGTAGCCCTTGGTCTATTGGGTCGGCCAACATGGCCAAGCAACGTTGCACTGGTGACTAGTGACCTTGTTGACGCTGGGTTGGATTTCCAATCGAGTTGGAGGTGTCTTGGGTGGCTTTGAGTGGAGGATGCATGGTTTTGGCTGTGAGGAACCCAAGAAACAAACTGAAAATCTGCAAACCGAACACTGAAAACTCATTTGTCGAGGGGCTGGTCCCTTCTCTGCTGCTGTCAGTCATCCCCTGTATACAAGTAGCCTCGTCGTCATACTGAAGGACTGAAGGAGTTCTCTACTTAAGCACTGTGATAAAAACTACAACACTGCAGTTTTGGTTCATGGAGTGCTTGATTTCTGTTTCATAGGCATAAATACTGTGTGCATTACAAAAAAGAAACAATCCTTCACGAACAATCCCAGTTGACTCCTGATTTGCATGTGTTGAGTGAGTGAACGAGTGAGCGAGTGGCTGAGGTTATGGATGCTGCAGTTCTGGCCTGCATAAGAGGTGGAAATATTGGATGCATAAAGTCTCATTTAGCGCATGGACTTTGGCCTACATGTCCAGGCTCCTGAAGACATAACAAAAAAAAACCATCATATGTGGTGGAGGATGCTCTGCCATCCATATATGCTTGCAATGCAGTCCACCACTTAGCACTTTTTCTTACCAAAACAGTAGAGTTCAACACTGTATTGCAAAAATCAGATTATTGTATTACATCGTGAAAAAAGGTCAATTCTGAAGTATTTTTCAATTAAAATGTAAAGAGAAAATCCATTGTATCTGCATTCTTTTGCTCATCTGAGTTCTTAAGTTCAAAAAAAAGAAAACATTGATGGTGAGCAAGAAGCTTTATTTATTGAGGGTGTAAGTTCATTTAAGGGCTTCTTTATTTAACGTCTTTGTTATGCATCTGCTATTGTAATCGAAAGGGAGGGGGGGCAGTTGGGGGACAGGCAAAGCTGAGGCAAGGAGATGCACATACTGGTGGGGGATGGGGTCAACAAAACAACGCATTTACCCTATATTTAGGCTGCATTCAGTGTTATGCCAATGACACACTTAATAGCATTGCACCATAGAAACTGTGACATCCTTGTGACAATCAGCAATGTGACTTTAGCTTTGGGAGGTGAATTTCATTATCTGGCCTTGCTGTGTTTTGATGATGCCCATGCTTTTCTGACCTACCGTGACACCATTAAAAGGGAATTACAACATTTCTGCATAATTAGGTGGTTAAGACATTCAAAGGGGGTTTGGGAGAAGAGAAATTTACTGACTCAGATTACTTCACAGTGGTAATGAATGGAACCAGGAGTACAGTGCAAATATATATTTGTAACCATTTCTTGCAGTAACTTTCTGAGGTGGCTGTTAAAGCCATTAAATGCTCTGGACATCTGGTTCTATTCACCAGCGCTGTCTGACTCACTTCACGTCAAACCACTCTGAATGGTTTGCATCTTAACCATTAAATTTTGCAGAGAATGTGAAAATATGACACTTGTTTGTTGCTAATGGCTGTGTTGCACTCCCAAACCGTGCATTTAACTAATCTTGTTGTGAGTCGTGCTCGGAGGGGTGGAAGACCACCAGTCCATCCACATTCCTGTTATGGTTTGGCTTGCATTAGTGGGCCTGAAATACAACCATAATGTTTTGTAAATAGCTGCTTTTGAGCACTTCTGCTTTAACGTGTCACGTCTGTGCAGTATTCTCAGTGGCCCTTATCACATTTGTTTATTTAGATTTGCACTGCATTGCTGATAAGGTGAGGAGGTGTGTTTAATGGCAACCCACCAGTCACAGCTGGTTGTAGCAGCAGGTTTCAACATGCAGCTACCACCACTCAGCACACGCAAATACGCATACATATCATTATCCCAAAGCACCTTCTTCCAGAGCAACAACACCTCAGAAAATACTTCAGTTTTGTTGACCCCAGTACACCTTCATTTGCCTTAAGTGGTGACCATCCTGTAAGGGTCACTCTTGTGGTCTTCCACGTCAGAGATTTGTTTTAAGCTAACAAAGGTGCATTTAACCCTCCTGTAATTCATCTTGTTAGGTTGGGAGGCATTAACTACTGGAACACAAGCAGCATGGATCTGTGCTAGAAGTGCAACAAATGGTAAATTGTCATCATACAGCAAACAACTCCTTATATGGAAGCTCCCCCGGTTTGTGTTGATGCTCAAGGTGTCAGACGTAATGCTGAGCTTTGTTTGGTGTTCCTATGTCACGGAGAACCAAAGTTATTGTTATTTATTAAACATGTAATATTAATAACTGCTACTGGGGTTTTAAAAATGGCATCAAATGCAAATGCCCATAAAGAACAAAAAATATCAAATTTCTATTATTTTAGGTCTTAGAAACAAACAGAAAAAACACAAGATCTTTAAACCCAGGAGAACTTTCAGGATAGTCTTTGCACACAAGTGAGTGGGGAAAACCCTCAGAGGGAGGGGGTCCGGAGAGCTGCCGAGTAGCGGCACGCCGAGCGAAAGAACAGCAAACGGCGAGCTTGTAGGAGCGCAAACACCAGTTTTAGACTGTTCTGCACCATTTTTATTTGTTGAAATTAGATTGTACTAATACACTCTGAGTTGCAAGGGTTAAGAAGTGGGGGGTGTTTGGCTGCACGCAACCTTCGTTTCAGGAACTTGCATGATCATGCCTGGCCACCAGCTCCAAACGTGGCCATGTGCTCTCGAATCTCAAGAACCAAATTGGTTTGTAATCATTGCTTAGAATAATGCCACTTTGCCTTCTCAATTTGCAGAGTTGCGCCGAGTGGTGAAGAAATGACTTTCTGTGGTCACAAACTGTGGCAAAATATCTGTTAATGAGGGGAAGCACGTTTAAATGAGCAGGGGGGTAATTGGGGAATGGCATTTGCCGTCTTAATTTGATACCAAAGATGATGCAAGGAGGGTGACAGGCGCGAGAGGCAGTTATTCGGGGGGGATTGGACTCTCGGGATTAAACTTTCATGAAGATCGATTGCTAAACTTGGCCGCACCTCCGTGCCTCTGGGAGATGACTCATTTGAGCAGTGCTGGGTGGTGGGGGTTGCTCTGGAGGAGGTGATGATGCTACACGTGTGTCTGACATGCAGTAATTAGCTTTCAGTATTGACTAGTAGTTACTTTCATCTGAATACAGATCCTACAAAAAACATTCAGGATGAAATGCTGTAACCATCCTTTCTTTGAGAAGTGCAGAACATTTTGGAACAGCTGGGAGAAGCAAATGTTTGGCCTTCTAGAAGAAAAAAATCCAGTTGTTGAAAAAGCATTTTCCCCACTGCATCGTCTCATGGAGGTTGAACAAATCTTTCAGATCTCATCTCATCTGAATGTTGCCTATCCAGACATACACACCTGGTACCAAATCTGAATGTGATTTTAAGTGGTTGAATATTGAACATTACTTTGGTGGTTAAGCACACCAGGAATGTTTAAATGGAACCCATATATTGTTGTTTACACTATTGTTTATGGACCAGCTCATCAAAAAAACACTGTACTGTGAATTGACTTTTACTAGCACGTTGATAGGTGCATTTAGAACCTAGTCATTTCTTCATTAAACTCTTTATTTTAATATATTTTCATTATTATCAGACCCAAAACTAAAACGCTCATGAAATGAGTGGAGTATACAAAGTATACAATGGTGGCTTGGGGAAATAATGTTTAAGTGAAGTGAAAGTGATCATTCATGAACACACCACAGCACACAGTGTGAACAGCACAAAATTCTTCCTCTGCATTTAACCCATTCACCAAGTGAAGCAGCGGGCAGCCAGGAACACGGTGCCCGGGGAGCAGTGTGTGGGGACGGTACCTTACTCAAGGGTACCTCAGAGGTGCCTAGCAGTCTTGGGAATCGCACCCACAACTTCCTGATCGCAGGGCGAACGCCCTAACCACTAGGCTAGCAGCTGCCCCGACGCCCATCTGATTCAGAGTCCGGGGCTTTACCACTGGACCCCTGGGGGGGGGGGGTCCATTATTAATTGCCATAATAATGAAAAACATCCTAAATTATGTATATAAAATGAGTGTATTTGATCAGATTTTATGTTCTCGCCATTTTATAGTAGCACTACTGTAGTTTACATAACCTTTACCCATGATACAATCTTGGCATTTTGCTTTATTGTACAGCTTCCTACAAATTATTCCACAATATCTGAACTCTAGTGTAGGTTGTAGTGAAAATAACCCCATACACTGAGAAGAGTAGTACTTCAGTTGATCCCAGTTCAATGATCTACATTTTAGCAGGGAGTTCACCATTCAAGCGTAAACTGGCCAATATGTTGAACAGCTGGAAGCAGGGCATGTGGTTTCCATCAACGTTCTAAAAGGAAAAAAGCCTCCAGATGTTGTAAGAGTAGAAGCTTGCTGTATTACTTGCTTCCACTGCTCTGATTCTTGCTCTAATTCTAATTCTACATTGTTTTTTTTTAAATATTACCTTTATCAGTGGGGAATGACATCAGGATACCTTAAAGGTGGACATAAAATGTCACCACTCACCATCAACCTTGCAATCATCCTTACCTATATGTACTGTTCATATTACAAACCGTCGAAAAATAAAACACAGGAGTCTTAGACATCGCATGACATCCCATCAAGTCCATGTTAACATTGAAGCGTCGGCTGATAATGGTAAAAATCTAACAGCAAATCCAAAGATGGCACTTTTAAATGTTAGAGCATTAGCAAACAAAATGTTTTTAGTAAATGATATCATATGTGACCAAAAACTAGATTTTTTTTTCTTAACTGAGACATGGCTAGACTTAAATGGAGCAGCTTCTCTTATTGAAGCTACTCCACCAAACTATAAGTTCTACCAGGTCACACGTGAAGGTAAGAAGTTTTCAGCTGTAGGAATATATCATCTGGTGTTTTTTCATCTTTTGAATATCTTGCTATTGTATTAAAAGATGCCATGCCAGTACTAATGCTCACTGTATATCATCCCCCAAAGTATTCACCCTCATTCTTACATGAATTTTCAGAGCTCTTATCTATCTGTATCACTGATTATGATAAGATTATTGTGACTGGTGATTTTAACATACATGTCGACAATAACCTTGACAAGAAAGCCATGGACTTTATCCAGCTCTTAGATTCACTTAGTTTTACACAAGAAATTTTAAATCCTACACATAATCAAGGACATACACTAGATCTAGTTATCTCCCATGGCCTACATCTAAACATAGATAAAATTGTAGATTTCTCAATATCTGACCATTTGTGCATATTTTTTTACTGCATTAATCAAGCCTGACAAAGCAGACAAAAGCCAAAATGTTAAGATGAAATGATACTTTACTGAATCAACTCTAAATGATTTTATTAATATTTTACAAGACAGATCCCTTTCTAGAGACATTCAATTATAAGATGAGATTCACCTTAGATTTAGTTGTACCAGTAATGGAAAAAAAACCATCTAATCCTAAAAAAGTACCATGGAAGAATAATGAAGTACAAAAACTCAAAAGAAAATGTAGGAAGGCAGAAAGGATGTGGAGAAAAAGTAAACTGATAATACATCTTCAAACTCTAAAAGATTGCATTGTTGATTATAACAAAAAAATACGGAACGAAAGACAGCAATACTTTTCAAACATAATAAATGAAACTAGTAACAAGCCTAGAGCTTTGTTTTTAACTGTTGATCACCTGTTAAACCAAATTACCATGAATGATGGGTTATTATAAGCTTCCAAACCAAAATGTGAATCTTTTGCTCTATTCTTTATTGATAAAATCACTAATATAAGAGTAAACAGAACAAAACCAAATCCTGAAGTACAACCAATCACTAAAACTACATTTATAATGAATACTTTTAAAAAGATATCCGAAACGGAAGTGAATGGCTTTATTCGACCGCTAAATTCATCAACATGTATCCTAGACCCTTTTCCAACTACATTCTTTAAACAGGTTCTAGAATATATTATTCCTAATATATTAGAAATTGTAAACTGCTCATTAGAAAGTGGTGTTTTTCCAGATGCCCTAAAAGTAGCTGTAATAAAGCCAATATTAAAGAAAAATAATTTGTATCCCTCAATCTAAATTTTAGACCTATCTCAAACCTACCATTCTTAAGTAAAGTCTTAGAAAAAGCAGTTTTTGCACAAATTAATGAATACATAAATACAAATAATATACAAGATAAATTTCAGTCAGGTTTCAGGGCTGGCCACAGCACTGAAACAGCTTTAGTAAAAATAGTAAATGATCTCAGAATCAGTGCTGATGAAAACAGGGTTTCGGTTTTGGTTCTTTTAGACTTAAGCTCAGCATTTGACACAGTAGATCATAACATCCTCCTGAACCGCCTAGA
>JBBPCZ010000002.1:4491057-4507173 GCA_037974445.1 Brycinus macrolepidotus | reverse complement strand
ATGTCCAAATCAACACAAAAATGGTTAGCTGACCACAGAATCAAGCTTCTGCCATGGCCATCTCAGTCCCCTGACCTAAAGCCCATTGAAAACCTGTGGGGTGAGCTGAAGAAGAGAGTGGACAAGAGAGGGCCTAGGACCCTGGATGATCTGGAGAGATTCTGTAATGAGGAATGGTCTCAGATGCCCTGCTCCGTATACTCCAACCTTATAAAATGTTACAGGAGAAGACTCAGTGCTGTTTTATTTGCAAAGGGAGGTTGTACAAAGTATTAAATGCAGGGGTACCAATAATTGTGCCACATGTGTTTTTGTTGAAAATAATAATTTCTTGATGAGGGATTTGTTTTTCTATAAATAAATTTATTTTAATTAAATTTATTTAATTAAAAACATGTCTCCCCCTAATATAATGGTTCTGGCGCCCATGCATTCAAGGCAACTCAAGCCACAATTATAACCTAGAAGTAACTATAGAATAACACCCCTTCACACTATTTCCCTAGTACTATATGTACCAAAATAAACTCAGCAACAGAAACCATTTGTCAGTTAGTCGGTCACAGATAGACTTGCTCAGTTTGGGTCTGAGTGCCTGGTCGAGTGTGGCTGGCCGAGGCTGGCCGCTGGAGCTGGGATCGGGCTGTCCTGCCTTGGACCGCCGCGTTAGCTACTAAACGCTTTGCATTGAGGTGATATTTTAGACTTGATGTACTCCGAAGGTACGAAATCTCTCTGAATTGCAGATAACGATACTCTTATCAACCGTTTGTCCGTTTTTTAAACATAAACTTTCTATTCACTGGGCCAAGCAGCGCGTTCTCGTCTCGTTCTGTGGCCAGAACCGGACCGAGTCGAAGAGTCACCACGGCATGCGATTAATCCGTTTTTGTTTAATGCGTTATTTTTTTCCGTGATTAATTGATCGAAATTAACGCATTAATTCGACACCCCTAATATATGTATTGTGTACATAATTGTATGTATTTTATATACATCATGTGTTTATGTTGTAAATACTGTAATTATATGATATATAGTTTAATACAATAAAATAAAAAATACACACACGCACACACAGACTCCAAGACGCCTAATGCTGTACCTGTTATTTGTGTTCTACATGATGTGTGTAGTGTAGAGCCATCCTGTGGTGAGTCCTGAGAACTACACTAAAATCACAATTACTCTGTACAGTGAAAATTGTTTCTTTTTCTCATCTTTTCATTCTCTTTCTTCTCCTAGTGGTTTTCTCCCAGTATGAAACTGAATGTAGATGTCCTGTATCGTAAATATAACCAGACTTGCCCAACTCCTACTAATGAAAAAGGTACCCTAAAATGAATATTTTTTTGCACAAAAAAAACATTAGATACATTAATCGCAGTACTGTGATATTTAGGCTCCAGACATATCAACACAGAAATTATGTCAGCAGGAACCACAGGTAAAGAGACCGATAATTTACAAATTTCAGTTACAGTGGCTAATGGGAACCACAGAATGATGTCTATACAAAAAGCCATTTTATTTACTACAAATGAACAGTGAACCTGTGTTTTTTGACTTTTTAATATGTGATGCTGATAATGGTAAAATAGTGGTAAATACAGAAAAAAGAAAAAAAAAATCTTTCAGTACTCTACAATGTCACGCCATGCTAAAAAGATCATTAGAATTATGATGGCTTTGCTACTTAATGGGAACTGGTTCAATGGTTACCATTAGAGATCACTAGTTTCCCACAGAATACCTTTTGGCTCCATTAGAAAAATAACCATGCATCTAGAACCAGTCATGGGTCACCTGTTGCACCATTAAGATCCTTTATATATTGTGATATCAGTCCATCAAAACACCACTACAACCCATTAGACATAAACACCAGAAAGAGACAGAAAATTTAAAAAATGTTGTTTGTTTGGTTGGTTGTTTGTTTTTTTTAGCTGGATGCATGTAGTTTTAAAACTATGTTTTGGGGTAAAACCTTCCCAAAACCATGCAAAAACATCATAAGTAAGCTTTTAGAGACTGTTCAGCTAGAGCTTATAACCTGTGATAACCTGAAAAGAAGTAATATCACTTCTCTACTTTTAAATTTTTTTAGATCAGGTCCAATTTTAAATGTTTTCCCCAGAAGAAAGTGGTGTATTTGTACCGTTTCATAACTTACTGTTTTAAAGTAGACACACAAAATTGAAAGCCTGGAGTCAGTGCAGGTGTATGGAGTCAGGACAACTCAAAAAAATATAACTGAAATGGAACATGTTCATTAACTGAAGGTAGTGAAGTCGTACCCTTGAGGCGTCACACCCCAAAGACAATTTATTATCTTTGTTTTCTGCGAGTCCCACATTATACTCTTCAGTCATCTGGTTCCCATCACCACCATTGAACAATTTTCGAGAATGGTGCGCTTCGCATAAAAACATGAATGTTTACAATTTCATCAGTAAGTTATGCAGACGTGTTGAGAAAGCAATGGAATTCCCACTTAGAGACCAAAAACTACACCTCGAAGGAAGGTAGAAGATGATTCCCAACCAAACACCAGATTATACAGAACACCATGAGTACACTAAAGTCCCTTTTCCACACTGTTGTACCTAAACTGTACTGTAATGGTACAGAACTTGCAGCACGCTTTGATTTTCTCAGCCTGGTAATGGAGTTTCTGATTCAGTTCTTTCCCTACAGTTTATGGCTGGTCGTCGTCCCAAAACCGCGTCCATCAGTGGAAAGTTTTTCTGTCGGAGCTGCTTTTGTTATTGTGGTCTTTTATTATTTGTAGTCTTGTTTGAGTTTTTTTTTCAGCACTGTTTAGTCGTGTGATGAAAACCTAACCCAACTTGTTAGCGCTGTCCTGGTACACCTTTGCGTTTCTCACAGCATTAAAGATAAATTTGTTAGCTTCATAGAAAACTCCCACTGAAATTTATCTTCAGTCCAAACAGATAGTAGTGCTTGTACTTCGTTGACTTCCCAGTTCTTAGTTTGTATCTCCATTGTTGTTTTTTGTGTAGACAGTAAAAAAACAATGGGGTCTTTCCATGTTGCGATGACAACTTTTGACCAGTCAGAAAGCAGTGATGCAGTCAGCTCAGCTGCGGCCCGCTTTCATCCCTGCTGTTGGGCAGCTCAGGTTACGGCTTGGGTATGGGTCCCTTTATTTCTAATGGAAAAACATTTGTTCATGGTATGGCACGGGAGTGGCGGCCTTGGTCTTCTTCTAAACCTGGCAATTAACTGGTGAGGTGAACCAGGTGTTTTTGAGCAGGGAAATCACCAAACTGTGCTGGAAACCGGTTCTCCAGGACTGGAGGTGGGTACCCCTACCTTACAGTATGGGCTCAAATTGCATTACATTACATTACATTACATTTATTTGTCAGAAAAAGCGACCTGCAATTCGCCTGTTTCCTACTGCCTAAGAGATGCCATCTCCATACCCAGGCCTTGTGATTAAACATTTGCTCTATACCATCCTATTTTTGCTCAGGAGATGAAAGAAAGCACCACTGGATAAAACAATCTATGGTAAATCATAAAAAAAATTGTCTCTAGAGGATACCAAACAAAACAACTTGGTAAAAAAAACCCCAAAAAACATGCATTTCCCACAGAACTTCAGGACATGGAGTTTCTGTCCCTATAGCAGCTGATGTTTGTTGGGCTCTTTCTAGGGTCATTTGGGTTCAAAATAAAATGCAGAGGCTCCATAGTGACAGATGAGAGTTTCTTTGGAATTCTGGAATTCAAGTAGATGTAATAGAAGGTAACATGCTAGGAGAAGAACATCAAACACTAGGAATTAAGTAAATATAACTGGTGTCTATTTCAGCTTCTGTCCTGAAAACACTTACGTTTTATGTCCAACAGATGGCAGTACAACCTTATTTGATTCTTGACCTCTTACCACCCAGATCTTCATGGTAGTGATGAAAGGGTCATTTAGTTTCACCAGGACATCTACAGCACATGAACCAAAACAGATGACCACACATGCAGGGATTCGTCTAAAGCGGCTTTTATTTTCCATATAATAGTCTGGTCAAGACTGTCCACCTTAGTTACATATTCTCCTCAAATTTTTACAGAGGCCCAAACCTTCCCCTCTTATGCATTTCATGAGCTATGTAGTGTACAAGGGAATAGGGAGCCAGTTTCAGGAAATAAAATGTCAGTAGGAATGTCTGTTGCGCATGCACAAGCAAATCAGTTTCTACCTCCCTGTATAGTAAATTAGTAACTCTTGGGTCAGAAAGGGAATGATAATTACTGGAACACTGAGATGTAAACAGATTTCCACAAGCATAAACATGCTTCTGTATGTTTAACAGATCATTGCGCAAAAGCCTCAACAACTAAATGTAATATAGAATCATTTTAATCTTATTTCTATTAATTTGGCCACTCTTTGCTTTTGTGCCACACTATTGCCTCTTTTATTCTTCCATCCTTCCAATAATAAACCTGCCCAGTCACAGGTGTGTCAGCAAAAGCTGTTCCCAAAGCTCTGACAATAAGTTTCCCCCTCAAAGAGACACACATAAACACATGCAACTACCCCAACACACCTCACCTGCCACACACATTTCTCTGTCATGTACAGTGAAACAGTCTCCGAAGAGATTTTAAGCTGTAGTTAAGACAAGGGTACACATTAAGTACTGAAAAATATATTATTAAAGTTCCAGTAATTTTCTCTTGAAGAGTTTCTTCCTTTTAAGTTTTTCTGTCAGAGCTGCTTTTGTTATTGTGGTCTTTTATTATTTATAGTCTTGTTTGAGTTTTTTTCAGCATTGTTATTCGCGTGGTGAAAACTTAACCCAGCTAACTTGTTAGCGATGTCCTGGTACACTTTTGCGTTTCTCACAGCATTAAAGATAAATTTGTTAGCGTCATAGAAAACTCCCACTGGAATTTATCTTCAGCCCAAACAGATAGTAGTGCTTGTACTTTGTCGACTTCCTAGTTTTTAGTTTATATCTCCATTGTTGTTTTCTTGTGTAGACAGGAAAAAAACCAATTGTCTCTTTCCATGTTGTGATGACAACATTTGACCAATCAGAAAGCAGTGATGCAGTTAGCTCGGCTGCGGCCTGCTTTCAGCCCTGCTGTCGAGCAGCTCAGGTTACAGCTTGGGTGCGAGTCGCTTTATTTCTAATGGAAAAACATTTGTAATGGACTGTGGGATCCATTAGGGGGAAAATGTTTCCATGCACTAGCATATTTACAACACTGGGACACCCATGAATCCCATTAGTTAATACAAACCGAACAAAGCATTGGTTTGAGACAGTCTAGAACAAACTTGCCTTTTTACTCATGCAAAACAAAGTAGATGTTTTTTTTACACAAAGTAGGAGTGAGCTGGTCAAAAGTGAAGACTGTCCAGTAAGAATGTTCCTGACTTTTTCTTCTCCAGTCCTGGGAATCCACTGCCCTGCACAGTGAAATGGTGGAATAGTTAAGTACTCAAGACTGGAGCAGAAAGCCACTGTTGTACTGGACAGCTTTTGCCAGGGGGTGGCGGAACTGAGCTAGCTCAACTATATAGCTAAGGCTTTCCAGCATGAATGTACTGTCTGTGTGTAAAAGCTGACCTTTAAAGGTCAGTTGTAGCTCAGATAGTATTTAACATTTTCACAGATCCTCTTTGGAGCCTGGAAAGAAGGTTTGTACAGTTGCAGCAACGACCATCATGTGTGACCATCGTAAACTCTATTAATACACATAGTAACTACACAACTAGTCCATAACTAGCGCTTTAGTTCACAGCTGGGCCTATCTACTCCTGTTTTACAAAAGAGCAAGAGAAATATGCATTTGTAAACCTTCACTAAGTTACATACAGTGTTCAACCAACAACAGTGGTTCTTACATTAACAGACAGTGGTTAGTGGTTAACAGTGTTAAATGATGTAAACCAATATTGCAACATTTGATGGTTTATCAAAAAACACATGAAATCAGGCTAATTGGATTATTATTCATTCTGCAAGAATTATATTTGAACTAAAAAAAACAATTAAAGCAAATGGTCAAGAAGAAAAAAATAAATAAACACAAATAAACAACCATTCAAATGAGACCAATACATGTGTAACAGAACAAAACTCTTAAAAACAAAGATGCCACAACATTAACATAACACATAATGTTACCAATGTAAGAGCTCTTCAAGGTTTCTATTATATGCAGGATCTTTAAGTTTAAAAAGGTTATTTACACTCGCATCTCTCATTTACAAAAATGCTTCCGTTATAAACCAACTTCTGAACAGATTGTTCTCTAAAGAGTTTTTTTTAGGGAGATGTTTTAATGTTTTATGAGAAGGTTGAATGTGAAGAACCTTTTGTAAGGTATAAAGAATCTTCACAAGCTCTTCCAAGAAGCTTTCACATTATATAGAGGCTCTTTAAACTTTAAATTGGTTCTTCACACTCACACATCTAATTTCCAAAAATGTCTTTTAAGAACCATCCCTATAGAAAGTTTCAATGGATGGTTCCCCAAAGAACCACTTTTGTAAATGAGGTGTGGAGAACCGCTGGAAAGTATAAAGAACCTTCACATTATATGAAAGTTCTTTAAGAATGTAAGGGCTCTTCCAAGAACCTTTACATTATATGGAGGCTCTTCTACATTTAAAAAGGTTCTCACACATCTCATTTATGGTGCTTTTCCACTAGCACAAGGAACCGTGTTGCACCGTGAACAAATGTTTTTCATTACAATAAAAGCGACCTGAACCTGAACCACTCGACGGCATGGCCAAATGTGGGCCACAGCTAAACTGACTGCATCACTGCTTTCCAATTGGTCGAAATGTTGTCATCACAACATGGAAAGAGGCCATTTTTTTTTTACTGTCTGCGCAAAAAACAATGGAGATACAAACTAAGAACTGGGAAGTCGACAAAGTACAAGCACTACTATCTGTTTGGGCTGAAGATAAACTTCAGTGGGAGTTTTCGATGATGCTAATAAATTTATCTTAAACGCTGTGAGAAACACAAAGGTGTACTGGGACATCGCTAACAAGTTAGCTGGGTTAGATTTTTGTCACATGACTAAAGAATGCTGAAAAAATGTAAAAACTCAAACTAAACTATAAAAAATAAAAGACCACAATATCTAAAGCAGCTCTGAAAGAAAAACTTTCCACTGGTTCGACTCCATGGACGTGGTTTTGAGATGACGACCGGCCATAAACTGTGAGGAGAGAATTGCACTGCTGACACATCAGAAACACTGTGACCGGCCTGAGATACACTGGAAAATCAAAATGCGCCATAAGTTCCGTACCATCGCAGTAGAGTTTAGGTACAGCACGGTTTCTGTATACATATGGAAAAGTGCCTTTACAAAACTGACCGTCCATTGAAAGCCAGAAATGGTTCTTCCTTGGTATTGCACAAAGAACCTTTTCTAGCACCTTTAGAGAAGAGTGTAGCTTTGCTACAGTGTGCAGGTGGCAGTTGTGAGGTGGCCTATGATTGTCTTTCAACAGTAGTGGGGATACATATCAGTGTGCTGTAGGTGAGCTGAGATGCTGAGATGCTGAGCTGAGATCAGATCACACTCAATTCAAATCCACATCAGGTAATAACATCTTACCTTTCAGTACCAAATCTACTGGGTTCACTGACAGGTGTGTTATTTTGGAGATGAAGGTGACAACTGTCAATGACAAACCCTTTAGACATTACAGTAATGTCAAACCCTTTAGACATTACTGTTGTATTATATATCTGGAAACAAGATAATTACACTCAGTACCTATACTGTACAGGGCTATATTTACCATATACACAGTTATATAAAGATTTACATGGAACCGATATCCAGAGTGGATTTTTCACCTTATGAAAGCTGATGATGGTTTGCATGTGCGTGTTTAATGTATATACAAATGATGCAAAGGGTGGAAATGAATCACTGTATGAGCCTCATTTAAACCAGACCATTTAGAGATGGCACGACTACCACTTTTTCATTTCCGATACCAATGTTAAAACTGATACCTATCAAATATATATATTAAACTATTTAGGTTTAAAGTGAAGTGCATCACTAAATATGAGCATCTATAAGTAGGCCAACACAAACACTCTACTACTCCACACTAAGACATACACAGGTAACAACAGGCTAAATTTGTGATGAGACTGGATCGGATTCAGTCTTTATTTCCTCCAATTTCTGATCCAATTGTGCTGATATTCCTTGATACTGATACCGATAACTGGTATTTGATCAGTGCCATCTATATTTCCATTCAGTCAAATAGAGCGCATTCAGTTTCTTAGGACTTAACACTGTATTGAACTTCATTAGGCTATATGATGCCTACATAAACCTATAGACACTTATTAAAGCCTATTCCAAGTGTCAACTGTCCTAACACTTGCTGAGATGGTATAAAATGGGCTAAAGCAACATTTAGGACAACTGACACTTGAAATAAGGCTTTATAATAGTTAAAGTAGGGTTATGTCATAGGTTTATGGCATTTGTCATGAAAGACTTATGTAGGTGTCATGTAGCCTTATGAATGTTTTGTTAGTACAACATAAAACAATGACATCAGTTTCCGAGGGTGCCGTTCATGTACACTTCAGTAAATATATCAAGTGAATGTGCTTGTCTGAGCAATGTGCTTATTCATTATCAGAAATTCTGTGACTAAACGTAGCACTTGTGGCGTTACACTTCCTGTGCAAAGTCCTGCTGAACTGAACCTTCTTGTGCATTTGTTTACTCCACCTAAAACCCTCTTCATGGAGCCTTTAACCCTTAGAGGTCTTAGTTATTACTGGCAATAATAAAAGCATGTCAGATATTAATTATTTCCCACTTGTAGCTTGAAGTTGGTTCAGCGTTACAGATGTGATGTCTGGTTTTAAATAAGACATTGTTCATATTTTCACTATGCTTTTGTCATTTCTTGATGTTTATCATATGTAAATTTAATCATTTTTATAACAGACAAACTATGTCATTCAAATATTATGGCATAATGACAACACAAGTTGGGGTGACAAATGTAGTATAGTTACAGTTAAAATAGAGCTAAAACTCTATTGGACCTAGACTGGAACCTGTAAGTACTCTGTCTGCCATCCATTGTCTATGTGTTTTTTAAGCTCCCCATACAAAAAACCAACGTGTTATTTCTTCTCTAATACTTGATTAGGCATTCCTCACCTTAGCACCAATTTCGTCAGGTGAGGATAATGCAAGTCATGTGACTGATATCCTTTACAGGGTTCTTTCAACAGACACAAACAGCATGGCAAAGAGGTGTGTAGTTAGACTGAGATTTTAAAAGAGATATGTCTAGAAAAGGGTTTAACTTTGGTAAACACAATGTGCTCAAACAGGTATTTATGGCAAAGAATACCTGGTAAAATGGTAAAATAGTAATAACATATTACATTTTTTTTTGCCAAAAATTAGGTCATTAAACATAATTTTTAAAAAATGTTGTCACTAAAAGTAAGTTTTATGGAAACAAGGCGCTGTGTGAAATTTTGTATGCATTTTCATTTTATCAGAAGTCAGTGAAAATGCATTTAAAAATGCATTTTTATCGCTAAAAGTTCGGTTTATGGAAACGAGCCACTGTGTGATTTTTTTATGCATTTTAATTCTATCACTTGCTTTTGCCTGTCTGTCAACTCACCCACATTTCATAGGTCCCAATCTGTTTTTGACTGGTTTGACATGGTGGAACACTGGGATTCTGACCGACCAGAAAAATCACTAAAAAGTTCCAAATTCTCAATTTTGGACGGCAGGTGAAATGCTGAAGTAGGTTTGCATGGACTAAAGGAACTGGTGCAATCCTTACCTGACAGGACTGATGCTGTTATTAACCCTTAGAACTCAGAGTGTATTAGTAAAATCTTATTTCAGCAAATAAAAACGGTGTAAGACAGTCTAAAACCGGTGTTTGCACTCCTAAACATTGCTCTTTCGCTTGGCACGCCGCCGCTCGACAGCTTTCCACCCCCCCCTCCCTCAGCGGGTTTTCCCCACCCACTTGTGGGCGGAAACTATCCTGAAGGTCCCCCAGGTTCAAAGATTTTGTGTTTTTTCGTTTGTTTCTAAGACCATTTATTACCTGTTTTTTTAAATTACAATAACTTTGGTTCTACGTGACATAGGAACACCAAACAAAGCTCAGCATGACATCAGACACCTTGAGCACCAACGTAACCTGGGCAAACTTACATATAAGGAGCTGTTGTGCTTCCGGCATGGATCTGTGCTGCTCATGTTCTAAATGTTAAAGGAAGAAGAGGCACAGAGAAGAAATGACACATGTAGCTAATTGTGAGCTTAGTGGTTAGGACAACCTTTCCTTAAGAGGCGACCAACTGGATGAGTTTCTTAGATCAGAGCATTGAGACTCATTTTTGAGATTGCTCTTGTGCTTTTCAGCCATTAATTGGCTACTTTCCAAGTCAGTCTATCCATAAAGGGGGCAGCTAAACCCCAGGGTCTACCACAGTAACTCTTATCTAAACATATACAGCTACATTAGATGTTTTATTGGTGTAGACTTTGGAATTTCAGATGAACATTTTGAAGGCTCCAGAAATGTGCTTTAAACTGAAATAAGTCCTGTGTCCTGACAAACCCTCCTCTAGCCCCCACCTCTCTAAATTCAACTCTGTTACATTAACTGACCTTGCTCATAGCCACAAGCCTCATTTTATCAGGGTGATTTTGAACGACGGCATTATAACACTGTAAATCTTATATTACAAAAACTGATTTATAAAAAAAATCACTTCAGCACCAGCAGACCCTTTAGTCTGTTCTAATCTGGATTCCTCTTGGCACAAAAAAGAAAGTCAGACAAATCCTGTTGATTTTGGATTCAGGCGTAGCAGTCCATGCCAAGCAAATCGCAGATTAATCTTAACTGATCCCCACATTATAGCCCATTAGGCATCAGATTTAGAGATATTTTTTTTTCTCTTGTAATGAAATATGTGGCACTGCTGGGTCTAGGAACATAATGGCATCCTACACCAACAACACAATCAAGTAATCCTGTTAATTGCTGGCTATGCACTTGCTTTAATGCTGCAAACTACACTGCTGTAGATTATGTTCATCATTTTGCTTAACACTAACTTATGCAGTTTTTACAGTAATATTTTACTCATCCGAAGATGTGTTAAATTACCGTTTTTGTAATTTCTTGAGGTTCAAGTTTGGGACTTTTCCAACTTTGTACATTCTGGATGTAAATTTTTAAAATTTAAAACACAAAAAAATTCTGAAATCATATTATCCACATACAGTAACATTCAAAAATTGGAATCACTTGTATCTCAAATTTTTTGTTTGAAAAATATTTGAAGAACAAATAAGTGGTCCAAAAACATTTTCATTGACTTCCATTATAAGTATGTTTTTTGTCTTTTCCTGAAAAGTTATCATTTTGGAGATTCAAGGTTTTTTACCAACAGTGACAATCTTCAATCATAATGTATACAATGTAGATATAAATATTACAAACTATTTGCCCAAAGTTGCTTTTCTTCAATATTATAATCAATATTGCTATAATTCTGTAAACAAGATGTGAATAAAATTATTTATGATCTAATGGAACTATCAGTTTACACACCTTTTTGGCAAGTTTACTGCTTTGGAAATTATGTATTTTATTGTCATTTAATTCTTATTGCTACACTATTTAAACTGTGTGCAAAAAAGGACTCCTTTTTGATGATGCCACAGAAGAACCATTTTTGCTTCTCTAAAGAACCTTTCAATGAATGGTCCTCAAATTTACCATTTTTGTAAATGGGATATGTGAGGTTGAAGAACCTTTTCAAAGTTCAAAGCTCTAATATGAAGGTAGTCATAACGGGTTCTTTATGGGTTCTCCTAAATGCCTTTACAAAACATGGAGGTTCTTGCTTCCTTTAAAAGGTTCTTCACACTCACATCTCTTTAACGGATTTTTTTTTTGGGAACTACAATGGTTCTTCTATGGCATCACTCAAAGAGTAGTAGCATTTTTAAGAGTGATACACATTTCTAGGTCAATTTAGAATCTTTACCATTGATTTTTCTGGACACATCTTTGAAGGTAACACTTTAGAATCATTTTATTCACATATCTCCTACTACATTTGTTTTATATTACTGATAATAGTGATTTCTTTTGAATGTTGATTCTAAATATGTGAATGGTAGTGATCTGAAAACCTTGGACTAAGTGCTAAAGCATAACACTGCTTACGTACAGCTCTGGGGTTCTATGACGGCTCCCCAATCTATAGTGGTCCGTGTTGCCCATATCTCAGCAGTTTTTCAGGGCTCTCCAGGCTACTTTCTTGTTTTGCGCTCTTATTATGAGGGACATACTGGTCCCTCGACCCCCATTCTTCTTCAAAGAATAGACCCCGCATGGACCTGACAGTAAATGTAACCTCTTGTGTGCTTTGCTGTTGAACCCTCTTGGGCTTTGAGTATGAAAGGCTGTTTTTTCAAATGCCTGGTTGCATGATCAATTAATATTTTTAAGATTTAAATTTTCTCTGGGGTGACAGGGTTTAATTAGCTGGAAAACAGAATCAAAGAGTGGTGATATGCTGGGGTGTCAGGTTAGAAACAGCAGAACTACCCATATGACCTCCACCTGGAATCCAGCTGCATTGCAGCTAAGTGGAACAACAAATTGGCAAAACTGGGCTTTTAAAAAAAGGATGGCAGAACATTGATGGAGAAGAACTTCAGATAATCTCAAATATTTCTGAATAACACACTAGTCAGTTGGGATCAATGTAAAGAAAAGAGTTTGCCCTGTCAAGGCTTCCATCGAGTGGCCCGGATTTCCTTGTTTCGAGATCCAGTTAAGTAAAAACTTGAGATTTCCAGCTCTCAAAAAAACATTTCCAGCTCTGTCTACCATCGATTCAACTACCTCTTCTGCTGAGGTGTTGCTGGCTGACAGATTGAGTCGTGATGATTAGTCTTGGAGCCGCTTCTCAGATGGAGATGGTGTCACTGTGGAAATCTTCTTGCTTGGATGTGATTGTATGTAAATGTGTGTTTTTTTGAGTGCTGGAGGAGTGAGAAGATGAAGATGATGGGCATTTCAGAATGAAACCATGCCTGTACAACTTCCCCCTACTTTTGTATCTCCTCCATCATGCTCACTCGAATCGCTCGTAGTTCCTGGTTTGTCTTACTCGTGGTACCATATCTAGTAGCAACCTGTAGCAAAAAAGTAACAATGACATTGTTATCTACAGTAGTCTTGTTTGTTAGGGTAAAAATGCAAGCTAATTTTCATCTAGACCTCAGTTTGATTACTAAAAAATCAGTTTAGCCAGAAATGTAATTCATCAGCCAAGACATTTTTGCTGTCTGAGGTTCAGTTTAAAATGAAAGATAATTTTCATCTAGACCTCAATTCAATTACTGAAAAATGAAATATGTACAGTTTACCTCAAAATGTAATTCATCAGCCAAGACATTTTGCTGTCTGAGGTTCAGTTTACTTGAGGCTAATGTAGCTAACAAGTAATGGAAGCTTATCTTCACGCTTAAATCATCATGCGCTCTTCTAAAACCATGGCAAGATGTTAAGTAATCTCAAATAGACCTTCTAATGTGGACATACTGTTACACTATGTCCAAAAGTGACAAGGTACCCTTTGTAATCAGCACCTTAAAGGTCACCTATTCTGGTGTTCAATTGCACAAAAAATAAACAAATAACAGAGCTAGTAACATTGTGAAGGACTGTTCCCACCCATTATAATACGTCTTCTCTTTTCTATCATCTGGCAAACAGTACTGAAGCTTCTGCTCTGGCTCTGCAAGACTGTGCAAGAGTTTCAAACCGCAGGCCATCAGAACTCTGAATGTCCCTGGATAACCAAGTCTCTGAATAACCAAGTACTTTCCAGTGAACTATCCCACCTTATACCTTAAATACCTCTCAGATTATACTTTGGACCCTTAATAGCACCTGCACTTTCTGTTTACTGTTTACTGCCACTAGAGACAGATTTATGTCCTGTTAGTTGATTTGATAAGCTATAATTAACAAGTGTGCAACACTAGTCACTCTGAAAGATTTTCATCCCATTCACATTATACTGTTACATTACTGTTACATTGTTGTGCCTCTTTATTCTGTTGTTTGAATTGTTTCTGGCGTAATCGCACTCTGAATGTTGTTATATGTTATACCGTGGTCCGTGGAGAAACGTCTCATCGCACTATGTACGTGTCCACAGTTGCAAGTAACCTTGAACCTTGAATTTGTACAGTTTTCATAAAAAAACATTTCCAGCAAAATGGAACGGTCGTCTCTGGAATTCTTTTCAAAACCTTTGAAATGGGTTGGAGTGGTGTTTGAGATCTAGCGCTAATATCTAACATCAGTAGCTCAGTAATGCTCATGTGGGTGAATACAATCAAATTCTCACAGCAATGTCCCAACATCTAGTTTAAAAATTTACCAAAAGAGTAGAGGTTGATGCTACAGCAAAGGTAAAATTTGCAATGAATGCAAATATTGGATGAACTTACTTTATTCCATAAGCTAGAATGATGAGCCCAATCAGAACACCAATGGTGCCATCCAAAAACCAGACGGTGGGATGATGGCGGAAGACTTCTGCACTGATCAGGATGGAGAAACCCATAATCCCTCCAACCATGGAGTTAAAACCTACAGAAAGTGACCAAAAAGGACATTTGTCAGTTCCTATCCTAGCTTCACCTCTGGCTCCACCTTCCTACTTTAACCATTAGTCCTCGGAGTGTATTAGTAAAATCTGATTTCAACAAATAAAAATGGTGTAAAACAGTCTACACGCTCGCTGTTTGCTGCTCTTTCGCTCGGCTGCTCTCTGGACACCCCTCCTTCATGGTTAAACCCTGGATTTCCAAAGGTCTTCAAAAATGCTTAGAGCTTTTCCTTTGAGTTCCCTTTCAAAATTATGGCTTACATAAACTCCTTACAATTAATGGACATGGCTATTTCGCTCATTTACTGTACTCTTACAAAATAAAACAACTGTACAAAATATATTTCCCTAAATCTAAGCTGAAGATGCGTGTGTTCAAAATGACTTTTGTTTGACAGGTTTGATGTGGTGCAGCATGTAACTGGCCCAAATCACATGGGAACACACTGGTCATCAGTAAGAATCTCAGTGTTCCTATTGTGAAGGTTTAACCCTTATAACCCGAGCGGCACAGATCCGTGCCAACAGCGCAACAAATGGTAAATTGTCATCACACAGCAAAACAACTCCTTACATGGAAGTTCCTCCAGTTTGTGTTGATGCTCGAAGTGTCAGACGTCATGCTGAGCTTTGTTTGATGTTCCTATGTCATGTAAAACCAAAGTAATTGTAATTTTAAAAACATGCAATAATAATAACCAATACTGGGGTTTTAAAAACGGCGTCACATGCAAATGCCCATAAAGAACAAAAAAGCTTTCATTTAAGTTCGCCCACAAGTGAACAAATAGCAAGTGTGTAGGAGAGCAAACACCGGTTTTAGACTGTTTTACACCGTTTTTATTTGGCGAAATAAGATTTTACTAATACGCTTTGAGTTCTAGGGATTAAGGACACTTTCAGATCATTTCTGTATTTTCTTAGATTGGCTTGTTTTTCCACTCACCCAAACTAGACCTAAAACTGTCAAACAGAGGGACATTAATAAGAATATCAGAGCTTTATTTTTGTAAGCCGTGTTGGGGTACCTAGCATAACAGAAGAGTCTGTGATCTGTGAAGGCTATGTAACAGTGGTCGTGAATCAGAAGATACTATGCAGAAAGGCCAATGGAGAAAAACTATGCTTCAGAAGAAGAAGGTCTCTTAACTCTGAGCTCGAATTAACATCTCAGGGATAGACGATCTCATTTCTCTATAATCATCAATGAGAACATTAACAAAAACTCCAGTGTGGATAAGTTAACAAATCCCTCTATGCAGCAGTGGTGGAATGTAACAAAGTATTTGTACTTTGTTACTACAAAGTATTTGTACTTTGTTACTGTACTTAAGTACATTTTTATGTATCTGTACTTTACTTAAGTAAAAATAATAAT
>JBBPCZ010000002.1:4468445-4490957 GCA_037974445.1 Brycinus macrolepidotus | reverse complement strand
TGTGTGTGTGTGTGTGTGTGTGTGTGTGTGTGTGTGTGTGTGTGTGTGTGTGTGTGTATATATATATATATATGTGTATATATATATATATATGTGTATATATGTGTGTATATATATATATATATATGTGTATATATATATGTATATATATGTATGTATATATGTATATATATATGTATATATTTATTCACGCACATGCATACACACATTTAATGATTTAAAATAAAATTAAGTTGGTTAAAAAGAAATGTTATGATTTTATGGTTGGTTAGAAAGTATGAGAAGTAAAGGAGCGTGAGGAATACAGTATAACGTTGCCCTGTTTATCTCTTCGATAGACTAAGTTCTCAAATTTTTCATCTAACTTTAGATGATATAACTGATTTTTTATTTTTTTTTTTTTCCCCCCCTCCCCATTCAAGATCATCTCTCCAACCACATTGTTCCTTGCTGCGAAAGTTGAGGAGCAGCCACGAAAACTTGAACATGTCATTAAAGTGGCGCATGCCTGTTTAAACCCTCAAGAGCCTCCATTAGATACAAAGAGTAATGTAAGTCTGGGTAATTCTGGGTATTGTATTTATTTTCCTCATTATGTATTTCAACATGTTTCTCCTGCCCCAAACTCCTGCATGTTAAAGCTCAGCTTGTGTAATGCTAACTTGTATGGGAACTTAAATTTCAGGGTGATGTGTAATGGACCAATAACATCATTGTAAGTCATCGGGGTCTGAATAAATGAACAGACACCCCTTCACCCATAGTTAGTTTATAGAGGGCATACATAAGCTGCCCGAAAATGTCAACCCATGAACAAGAGTGGTTGATGATACTGTGGGTTCTAGTTTATGAGGAAAGACACATTACAAGCACCATGTAATGATTGTCTATTGAACTTCAGGCGTACCTCCAGCAAGCGCAAGAACTGGTGATACTTGAAACCATAGTGCTGCAGACTTTAGGTAAGTGTAAGACTGTCTAAGGGTATGAAGTATGTTGAAAAAGTCCATTACTGTCAAAAGAGCAGCAGCTTTTGTGAGCACCCACGTAATAGTTGCCCTGTTACTGTCCATTTGAATGAACCATCTATGTTCTGACTCATGTACTCATTTACTTAAATGATCAGAAATGGGTTGAGGTGATCTTTGAGGTCACCTACTCTTCATTATCCTTAGTTTTCTTGGCTTTTCTTGGATGCTGCATTCACTGATTGAGAAATATTAGCCAGTGAATTTGAGCCATATTTGATTCTGATGTGCTTTCTGTTGCAGGGTTTGAAATAACTATTGAACATCCTCATACTGATGTTGTGAAATGTTCCCAGCTAGTGCGAGGTAGAGACTTTATTCGTTACTTATGGTCTCTACACTATCCCTATAGATGATAGGCTTAAGAATGTTGTTAAAAGAAGAAAAGCGGGGGGGGGGGGGAAGAGGGGGGTTTTTTTTTTTTTTTTTTTTTTTTTTTTGTGTGTGACAAACAATTGACCTTTAAGCTATGGCTAAGCATGAAGTACAATACAAGGAGAGGTAATATATGTATTAATTATAGTATTAAGTATTTGCATCATTGTTTTTTTTGGGGTTTTTTTTTTTTTTGTTTTTTTTTGTTTTTTTAAGCCTAACACTTTCTCCCTCTTTGTTTTCTCTTCCCATCCACAGCAAGCAAGGATCTGGCACAGACTTCCTATTTCATGGCTACCAACAGGTTGTTATCCTGAACCTCATTTGTTGCACTGTGACTGCACACTATAGCTTCCTTTACTGCAGGTTCCCCTTGCAGTGTCCAGCACCCTCTTTGCGCCGGCGGTTACTGGGACGCCACTCCCTCTCCACAAGCCCTCAGTCGGGGCCAGGGGAGGGAGCCCTGGGCGGTACCGGCCCCGGTCGCAGTGCGGTGTATTGTACGAGGGATCACTGTTGGCACAGAGGGGTCGAATGCACAATGTGAAGTGTAGTGGTGCTCTTGAACCTCACTTTTGCTCGGTTACAGAAGTGCATTTGTCTAAAAAAAGACACTTTGGTAGCCTGAATAGCAGCTAAAGATTACACAGATGTAAACATTACATAGAAGTCCTCAAGGTAAGTACCTAGACCCCGTTGATTTTTTTCTTTCTTACTTTTTTTTTCTTTTTCATAAGAAATTGAACTTGCCTGATTTTTGTCCACTCCCAGTTTTTTTAATGATTTGTGCCTCTCATTTATTTATTTATTTATACTTTTGAGAACCCTTTAAGGACCTGTATTTAACCACTCTTCTAAACAGCCAATCTGAATATTGGTATGTTGTGATTAGATTTTTATTACTGCAAACCTTTTGAAAGAGTGAAACTTTAGAATATCCTGCTGAAGTGAAAAGGTCCTCAAAGGGTTGGTTGTAGTGCTGTCTGTGTTTGGATGTTTGCATTTTTTTATTTTTTCAGAGGTCAAGGCTTTTGTCTGTTTCTTTTTTTTATTGTTATTATAGTAGTACGGCATATAAGTAAGTTAAATTTAGTCAAAGATTTGGCTGCATTACTTAGAGACCGGATTAACAATGTTTGGATGTGGGACTGTAAGCACTTTAGCATATTTGTCTAGTTTTATTCCAAACTGAGTCTTGTTCTCCATCAACAATTCTTTTGTAAGAAGAAATGTCTGATTATGTAGTGTAAAACGGAAGGTTTCCAGATCAAAATTAAAGCAGGTTTGTGTAGACAGGCCTTAGTGTAAAACGATGTAAAAAGTTCAGTCCAGTTGTCTGACCATTTTCCGTTTCACATCCCCAAGTGTCTATTGATTGTGGTCACATTTGCAAATCAAATTTACAGCTGCAGTTATATTCATAAATTCCTCTGCATCTACCTCAGTTGCTACAGTCTTGCCTGGATGTTGTTACAGTTGGGGGAAAATGAACTTTTTGGGAAGCATGTAAGGGTTTAAGAGCAAATTTGTCTGAGATGCTCTAGTCCCTGTTCCAAACATTGAACTTGTTTCATGGCAGAGGGTTACCATCCAACCTTTACCATTATTTTCTCCCTTAAAATTCTTAACACGTAGTTGTATTGTGTGGACTACAATTAATAATCCTAATTGTTTCTGAATAATCAATCAAATAGAGTTACAATATCCAATATATCTGATTATTTAGAGCTCAAAATTGTCTTTTGTGTCTCTGCATTAACATTGAGAAACAAAGTTTCATCTGTTTTCATTGTACACTACAGGTCAGTAGTTTGGGCCCACCCCTGGATTGTTTTTTAAATAAACGACTTTCTGCTCTTTCAAAATTATTATGGGAAAACATTAGAAATAATTCAACGTGACTGAGTGGTTTTGAAGTTTAACAATATACGCTGTAAGTGCAGTTTAATGGATGTAAAAGTTTCATCAACCCCCCCCCCCCCAGACAGCAGCACAGATTCACCACATCCTTTCCAGCAATTTTCAGAAATAACATGCTCAAACCCTCCCAGCACCTTTTCAAGCCTGCAAACAGTTTCATTTGCTGGACGCTCGTTTTTAACTTTTAGAACATTTGCAGTCTCCCTGCAGATCTGGAGACTGGGAACACCAAGACATCATTCTCTAAACTTTTGGACTGGATTTAATGTTGGCACAATTTTGAAGAACATTTGGGATCAGAATTGAGTGATACTGTTTTCATGATCAACACGAAGTGAATGTCAGTGTGCTAAAGACAGACCTGATATGTATCTTCAAAACCAATAATTTGAGTCTTCGTGGCTAAATACTACAGATTATGAAATTGAAAATCAGGCAGTTACATTGAAGTATTTCTAACATTTTCTTGTAATAATTTTTAAAAAGTGGCATAATGTTTATTATTATTTTTTTTTTAATCTAAGGGTGGGCCCAAACGTCTGGCCTGTATGTTCCAAGTTCTGCAGTGTCTTAGGAAGATTAATGTTTTACCAAATGACTGAGTGACCTTTTGATAAAGGAGTCACTTTAGCACTTTGGTAAATAATGGGTGGTAACCATGTGCTCCTGCACCATCTCGTCTGTTAACCTGTCAACACTTTGTCCCATTCAGGTTTTAGTAATTGCATGGCAATGGAAAGACAGTGTATTTTGTTTGATTATTTGATGCTATCATTTCATGTGTACACTTGATTTTATGTGGCAAGTCCCTCATGTTGCTTGTATAGCACTAAAATGACCAAACTTGTCAAACTGTGCCTAATCATCCCAGATAATACTTTCATTGTATGATCAAAAGGAAGTTACGACATAAACTTTCTCATGGCACTCTAAAAACAGTAACTGTATTGAATTGTACAGTGTACGCCTGGGCCGTGTGGAGTCCCATAGTTAAATGCATCTGTGGTGTTTCTGCCGTTACATTTTAAGCTTGGCCTTGCAGATTTGTAAATGTGTAAAAGTGCATTTGTGTCCACCATGGCTGATGAATGTCTGCCCTCTTTTTTTGTATTTCTACTTTCCATGCAGCCTCCACCTCACCACCTTCTGTCTGCAATACAAGCCCACAGTCATTGCCTGTGTCTGCATTCACCTGGCCTGCAAGTGGTCTAACTGGGAAATCCCTGTGTCCACTGATGGCAAACATTGGTGGGAGTATGTGGACAGCTCAGTCACACTTGAGTTATTAGATGGTGAGTAATGGATACTAGCTATACACTACCAGTCAGTTTTGGCACACACTGATGTCTACATTTGCACGTTGCTCAGTATTTAAGAAAAATATGCTAAATATTCTTTCCTAACAAATAAATGTGCAGTGTGTTCACCATTTGAGTTCCAAGGTATCAAACCAGCGCTTCTTCTGACTGTTCATTCAGTGCGCCATGTTTTACTACTGAACCATGGAGGGGGCGTTGACTTGCTGTCTATTACCAAGCAATTAATGGTTAAAGACGACTGAAAACGGATGGGAAAAGCGCATGTAGCTGCATTCACGGGCTGATTCAGTACATGTTCAGACAAGAATTGGTGGCAAATTCCAGCTATAATAATATATAACGTTTAAGAACAGTAGTGTGATTGTGTCAGGAATTAAAATAAGTGGTAAAAGCCTGTAGTGTGCAGAAACTTTTGACTGCAGTGTATCTTGGGAACTACTTGTAATACTGACTGTGGCCATACTGATGCTGTTGTCTTCCACAGTAGAGAATCTTTGTCGTGTATTAGGTTTGTTTTCTTTTGTTTTTTCAAAATTGAGATGTTATACTTACTCTTGCAGAGTTGACGCATGAGTTTCTACAGATTTTGGAGAAGACTCCTAGTAGGTTGAAGAGGATTCGGAACTGGAGGGTAAAGCTAATGAATCTAACAAAATGCATGCTTTTCAGTTGTGCCATGTGTAATGTATTGATTTATTTAATCAGCATTTAAAAACTCATGTTCTGGTTGTCTACAGGCAACACAAGCTGCCAAGAAACCTAAAACGGAGGGACAGCCTTCAGAGAGCAGCTCCTATTCAGTTCCTTCATTAACCCAAGACCAGTCTGTGGTAGATGCCATTGCAGGGGTGTCTGCAAACACTGCTTTCACCAAAGCCTCCACATCATTCCCTGTTTCTCTGCCTGCTAACCCAGGCAGTTCTCTTACTTTGGAATCTGTCGCCAACATGCAGGCCGCTTCTTACACTTTCACTGCCCCCACTGACTGGCCCCAGGACCAAGGACGCTCGGACTCGTACAAACAGCTTCCCTCCCACTCCGTGCTCTTGGGTCACCCACACCGGCCTGACAAGAGCATGGAGTTCAATCCAGTCAAACACGAACACAAGGCCAACAGCGGTGGGAAGCACCAAGCTCCCGTTTACCTTCCCCCTGCACCTCAGACACAGAAAATGTCTTTAGAGAAGTACAAGGAGAAGCATGCAGCTGAACTGGCAGCGCAGAAACGCAGGCAAGAGCAACAGCAGCAGCAGAGCACAGAGGTCGAGGGGAGGGATTCATTCACGGGCTCCAGCCAGGCCGAGCACCGCAAGCACCCTCAGAGCCACCATGTTCAAGGGTCCAGCGGAAGCAGCACTTCCTCAACTTCTTCCCCCCTTAAGATGAAACTGCCCTTGCCAGCCCAGGACAAGCCCCAAGGCGACAAGCGGGAGAAAGGAAGCTCGTTAAAGCTCCGCCTCCCTGTTCCTGCTCCTCCAGCTGAGAAAGGTGGAGCGAGCAAGGAGGAGCTGAAGATGAAGATTAAAGTTTCCTCCGACCGCCACAGCTCCTCGGACGAGGGCGGTGGCAAGAGCAAACATTCCAGTCCTCTGGTGAGTAAGGAGAAGCACCGGGACCACTCGGGCCACCGGCACCACAAGCACGGGCACTCTCACAGTGGCAACGGCCGGAGCCCCCTGGCAGGTGACGGATCGAGCTCAGGCTCTTCACGTAAGAGGACGCACGCTGACCCAAGCCATAACCACCACTCGTCCAAAAAGAGCAAAAGCTCCAAGAGCGGCGCAGGTAGTTCCTCTCATTGTTCCTCTGTACAGCAGTGTGTGTCGTCTCACAGCTCTGTTCTTAACTATCCCTTCCCCCCTCCTCCTCCTCCTCCTCCCCCTCCTGTCACACACCAGGTGGGCTTCGGACATCTCAGCACCCTAGTGAAACTGGACAAGAAGCCAGTGGAGAGCCAAAGCCATGAGGGTGCTGTTCGGGCCCTTAGCGCTAATGGCATACACACAGACTATATAGACTCTTTCGATATGCTTGATTCGCTGTTAAGTGCCCAAGGAATGAACTTATGAAACTATAGAGAAATAAATGGGGATGAGGCAAAAATACGACAGAATCTTCTTAGGTATCATTTATAAGAGAAAGGAAAAAAAATCCAAATGTGATTGAGAGTAAAAGGGGAAAAATAATAATAAACCGCTTCATGATCATCTGATCTCTTGGCAGTTCGGTTCAGCCCTGCCTGTTGATGTATATGTAACTGCTGCTTTGTCCTCCATATTTTCAAGTGCGTGTGTGCGAGTGTGAGAAAGATTATAGGGCCATCCTATTGCAAATAAGTATTCAATTTAACTCTCCACAGGATAAAAGTATTATGAATGCTCAAAAGCATGAAAGGTGCAATTTCTTTTCCTTCCCTTATATATAATTTAAGCGATATTTACTTAAGACACTGAAGAAACATTATCTCCTTTTTAGCCAACACTTGCCCTGCATTTTGTTCGGAAGTGAGGTGTGGAGGCACCGAAATGGGCAATTGTGTGTCTGTTTTTTTTTTTTTGTTTGTTTGTTTTTTTTTAAATTAATCTTGTGTGGTTTTGAAAAAACTACTCTTTTTTTTTTTTTTTTTTTTTTTTTTTTTTTTTTAGAACTTCTGTTGTATGTGTGATGTGCATGTTTTAACCATCAAAGGGACGAAGTAGAATGCTGTTTACAGAACGTGGAGAGAAATGTACATACATTTTTGTATGTTAAAAGCTATACCATAAATACTCAGGTTTGGAGCTGCTTGTATTACTCATATATGGGGGGTGACATTAGTGAATTGCTAACAGAATCGTACATTGGTGATTCTAACTGCAGCATTCCAGCTATGTTTGAGAGCCTGTATTCTGCATGGCTGCCAGGAGGGGGCGCAGTCCCATCCTGGGCATTTTAGACCCTAGCAATCACCTGGCATGTTGTCAGAGGCCATGCAGTTTGTATTAATTTTTTTGTTTGTTTTGGTTATTTTTTTTTTTTTTGGTTTGTTTGTTTTTGACCTCCAAGATGACCTTAAGCTGGACGCCAAAGGCTGTGCCTAAAAAAAACCAGACAGTGTAGTACTATGAAGTTTACATAACTTTTGCTGTGAAGTGCATTTCAAATATTTTCTTGGCTTGATGCTGTAGCCTACATGTACAAACTTGTAAATCGATAATGGATGTGTTCATAAATCATATGTTGGATAAGAGGCAATTAGATTTGTTTCATCAGTGTTGCAGCAGTAGGTCTCATGTGTCTCAATCACAGGTCAGTTTCTTGTTTTTTGTATATGGGACGTTTTTTCTTTTCTTTTCTCCTCTGCAAAGTGTGTGATACGTGAGGCCAACAATCGGACAATAGGAGCAGTTATTTTACTCTTGGGCACAGAATTACAGTTGTTTAGGCAAAACATCTAGTTTCTTTTGATCCCATGCTCCTCATTTCATTTAGAGTCTAACAATAAACCCCAAGGTTTCCATTACTTTAATCTTAACCTGTCTGTTTTTTTTACTAATTGGGCAAAGGTTGGTTGTTTCTGGTTAGTAATTAGGCGTCTATTTTCTTTGTGTCAGACTTCGGTTCCATAAGGCAGTGCTGAGCATTTTTAGAAGATGACATGCATCAAATGTTTTCAGGTTTATTGTAGTGAAGTGAAGTGACCATTCTGTCATATGTGAACACACCACAGCACACAGTGTGAACAGCACAAAATTCTTCCTGTGCAAGTGAAGCAGCAGGCAGCCAGGAACACAGCACCCGGAGAGCAGTGTGTGGGGATGGTACCTTGCTCAAGGGTCCCTCAGAGGTGCTATTAGCAGTCTTGGGATTTGAACCCATGACTTTCTGATCGCCATGGTCTTTGATGGTACATCTTAAGCTGCCATAGGGGCTACTCTTGTTGCATCATTATATACCAGCTGGAAATGCAACTTTCACTTAAGATTCTATGGCTGGTTTAAAGAAAAAAAAAAAAAGTATTGGCACACCATATGAATATTCTTGACTTTAGGAACAGTTGATTGGAAGAGAGGAACGGGGTGGGTTTGAACAGGCCTTGTTGCTCTTAAGCTGCTTGATGTGAAAGATGAATGGATGCCTCAATAGGTCTGCTGCTGATGGTCTTTGTTTCTGATTGCTGCAAAGGAGAGACAAAAATATTAACTTTACACCAAATCTGGCTTAAGATGACTTATTCCTGTTGTCAGGTTTACACTGATCAGCCCTAACATTAAAACCAGCTGCCTAACATTATGTAGGTCCACCTCGTGTCGCCAAAACAACTCTGACCCCATTGAAGCATGGACTTCTTTGAAGGTATGCTGTGGTTCTGCATCAGCAGATCATTTAAGTCCTACAAGTTGCAAAGTAGGGCCTTCGTGTGTTAGACTATTTTGTCCAGAACGTCCCCACAGAAGCTCAGTCAGATTGAGATCTGGGGAATTTGGAGGCCAAGTGAGCACTATACTTTCCTCAAAATGTTCTAGAACAGTGTTTGCAATTTGGAGGGGCAACATCCTGCTAAAGGAGGGCACTGCCTTTAGGGAACAGAGTCTCCATGAAGGAGTGAACTTGGTGAGCAACAATGTTTAGGTAGGTTTTATGTGCCAGAGTAACATAAACATGAATGCAGGACACAAGGTTTCTCAGCAGAACATTTCCCAGAGCATCACTCTGCCTCTACCAGCTCACCTTCTTCCTATAGTGCATCTTGGTGCCAGCACTTCCCCAGATAAGTGATGCGCACACACCACATGATGTAAAAGAAAACATTTTTCATCAGACCAGAACACCTTCCAGTGCTCCATGGTCCAGTTCTGATTCTCACAAGTCCATTGTACATGCTTTTGCCAGTGAACAGGGGTCAGCATGGGCACTCTTGACTGGTCTGTGGTTTTGTAGCCTCATACACAGCAAGCTGTGTTCTGACGCCTTCTGTCAGAGCTAGCCTGAACTTTTCAGCAGTTTGTGCTACAACAGCTCTTCTGTGAGATCAGAACAGATGGTCTATCCCTGAGGTGAGGAAGTAGCTTACCAATACTAAGTTACTTCTCAGACTTTACTGGGATTACTTTATAACTTTCTGCTCACTGCTCATTACATTAGATCAGGAAAACAAATTCATTGCCAAGTTTGTGGTGTTTGCTCTGCAGCATATGTGCATGCATATTAGGTAGAAGGACATGCACAGATAGACCATCTTGCGTAATTACATTTCAGTAACTATATTTGTTACATATCATTACAGGAACACGTAATCACATTGCTCTAATGCATTACTTTGTACCCCCTTACACTGGTAATATCTACACATTATCTGCTTCTCAGATTTTATTACCAGTAAAAAAAAAATCAGTAAAAAGGAAGTTTCCAAATGACTTACCTGACAAAGCAGGCTTGTACAAAGCCCTTTGCTTCTTCCGAGAATTCATCAGGCAGCGAGGGCATCAAACCCTTACGGACTCCTATGTAGAAAAGAGCTGCTATCTTGCCCATGTGTGCAAGCGGTGGCTTTCCAGTGGCCATCTCAAACACAGTACACCCAATGCTCCAGATGTCTGATTTCCTGCCATGGCCAGTTTCATTAATCACTTCCGGAGCCATCCAGTATGGGGTACCATGCACGGACTTCAAGAGATCACTATTGCCCCCACTGTGCGTCAAGTGATTAAGACGACGTGCACAGCCAAAGTCGATCAGCTTAATGATACCTGTGGGCATAAGCATGATGTTGTTCCCTTTCAAGTCCCTGTGGATGACTCTGTTTTCATGAAGATAAGCAACGCCTTCCAAGATCTGTCTGGTGTAGAGGGCAAACACCTTCTCTGGCAAGGGTCCAAAGCGATTGAGGATGCTGTAGATGGAGCCCCCAGGGACATATTCCATGAAGATGCTTATTACGTTATCAGCAAGAGCTGTCCCCAGGAACCCCACTATATTTGGGTGATTGAGATTTTGTAGAAGATCTACCTCCCTCTGCAGCTGATTATACTCCTTTTCTGCTGTTTCTGAAGTCAAGACATCCAGCACCACTTGTTTAACTGCTATCAACTGTCCTTGGCTAGTGAGTCCACAGTACACCTGCATTTTGGAAATATTTGGGTGAAACAGGGTTGGGAAGCAATACAGTATAGAGTATATCTACCTTTAGGATCACAGTAAGATTTTACTTCATTAGTGTGGCACATTCAGTTCCATTTTCTCCCCTCAGCCAGACTGTGTCAGAGGGGTGGGATACTTACAGTTCCATATGCTCCTCTGCCCAGAACCTCTCCTTTGGTCCATGTGGTGGTGGTATCATCCACACTGGACTTCTCAGTGCAAGGACGTTTGTCAGATAAAGTACCCTGTCAAAAAATAAAATAGTCCTTGTGTGTATATAGACCATTTTGGTGAACATATTATTGTGTTGTAATCCTGAAGTACTTGGTGTTTTACCTCTGGCAGACCTTTCGTGAATTCTGGCTGGTCGGATATGATATCTTTAGTCCTTATATCTCCAGGCTTTAGTGTCTCCAACTCTTTCTCTTCCAGTGAAATTAGTTCCTCAGCTAAACATCTCAGTAGGTCATCTGTAACAGGCCCCTCTTCCACTTCATCCAGAAACTTCTGGTACGCAGGAGACATCCCATCACTTTTGTCAATCATGGGCAACTTTTCTGCAACTGGGTCCTCAATTTTGCACAAGATATCCCAGTTATCTTCATGAACATCTGATGTTAGTTGAACAATTTGCCCTCTAAGAAAAGGTGATATGGCTGAAAAAAGTGAAATGGGTAAATCCCTTTGTTCATGATTGCAGAACATCTCTGTTGCAGAATTTGAGAGAACTTCTTTGATGACCGACAGCACATGACTACGCCCACTCTCTACTCCTGTGTCACAAACATCCCTTTTGTCATCCTCAGTGGTCAGTATTACATGATTCATCAAGTGGCAGTTCCCATCAAGACCAGAGATTACAACTGCTTTTTCTTTATGTCTGTTTTGTGTTCTTGTTGGTTGGATGTCCTTTCTCTTACATGGTTTGCCCTTGCATTTCTGATGCTGTTTCCTTCTGATACCTTCCGCAGCTTTTTGAGCTCTTTGTTCATTTAAGGATCTCTTAACTTGTGGAACTGGCTGCACTTGTTTGGCTCTCTCAGCAGAACTGCTTACTCTAAGATTTTCGTATATTGGTGTGGCAAACATCTCAAAGATAGACGGTCCTTTTTCTCCCTGATGGATTTGCAAAAACATGTCACTGTAACTGACAGAGTCCAGGGCTGATTTTAGTCGTTGCAAGCTTAAATTTCCAGGCTTTTTAGGTTGTCTTGCAGTCTTCCGTTCCCAACTGAGAAGTTGCTTTTGACTTTGACATATGTTCAAGATGTTTTTGTCAGCCAGTTTTACTTTATGTGGGAACTCTGGGGTTCTCCTCTGAGCCAAGTAAGCATCTTTGAGTTTGGGACTTTGTTTTGAGGGTGCTGTTCTTGGCCAGTCAAGTTTGTAGGTGGCCTCCCCCTTAACATCATGATCTGTGAGGTCCATGTCTTTGCTTTTCCCTTGAGAAGAAATGGATGAATTCCTTCTATTCTTTTTGGGGTTATCAATGCCCCAGTTTGTATTTCTGTAGGCCAGTGTGTTAAATGACTGATTGGTGTGAAAAGGTCTGCATTTTCTTACTTTGCTTTTGGTCAAATTCATAGGTTTGCTTTTTTCTTCTGAAGCGGAATGCAACAATGTGACATTCTCAGGAGAACGATCAACAAAACAGTCAGACTGTCCTCTTTCAACTGCAGGACTGATGCCTGTGCCTGCACCCCCATGTCCTTCAAGGTCATTTGATTCAACAGTTTTGTCCATTTTTAAAGATTCCTTTGAATTTTCTTCTTCATTCTGCTCACAGTTATATACAGGGTCATGGTTCATCTGTGACTCAAACTCATCACCCCTGTTGGATCGAGATATGATAGGTATATCTTTATCATTTGAATGAACATGCTCAGTTGTATTTGTTTTTCCCACATTCACCAAATGTTTGGAAGATGTAGGGGACCCCAGGGATCTCTGCAAAGTGCTAAACATCTGCTCCTTAAGTGGGGCATTTTCTTCTCTCCCCTCCTCTTCCTCGTCCAAGTCCACAGAGCTACAGCTGCTCGAAGCACCTTCTTCACTTCCGCTTTGTGTGCCTCTAGACTCTCTAGACCCCAGTCTTGAAAACATTTCTCTTCGTTGCCTGCAAACTGAGCTAGCAGGTAAGTTGCTGATTGGCTGAGGCAGCAGTGGACGCTGGAGACTTGAAAGCACTGAGCGGTCCCTGTATCCACCATCAAGTGGAGCCAAGTGTTTTGGAGTCCTTGGGCACAGAATAGGTGGTGCACCCTGATGATTCAGATATAAAAGGTAAGCTTTTACCATAAAAGCATTAGCAAAATAGAGGTGCAAGCAGAGGAACTGATATATTAGGCAACATGTTACCTTTTGTCCATTCATGTCACTGTCTCTTTCACCACTACTGAGCCCTGAAATGAGAAGTTAAATAATGATTATTTAACTAACAATCAGTTTTATGTATAGTTTGTAGTCTTGACAGTTTTAAGACACACCTCAAGAACTTTGTACCTACTGTTGTATATATTGGCCCGTATTTGTAGTTGGACACTTGCATCAAGGAGACCCAGACTCGGAGCAGACTGCCTAAGGTGAGAGAGCTGTGGGACTAGAGGACACTCTTGCAGGACTCTACTCTTTTCTGTGATTCTTGGGGGGGTGGGTATTACAGATGTTTTAATAGTGCAGCGAGGAGTAGCAAGTGTGTCCCAGCCTTTATTCCTGTCCCGCAGGTTCGGCAACGATGATGTCCAACTGGGGAAACAAGATCACTTCTTTATATTCTAAATCCAGACATTTTGAAATTGGTAATTTATCCTAAAATGTGCCGTGACTGTAATGAGTTCAACACAGACAAGGCCCTCAGCCTTTCCATTCTCTCTATTTCCCTCTCTCCCCTTTCAGGGATAATGGCATAACTTGGAAGCATGGTGTTATGCTGACAGCTGGTTGATCCTGTAACAGTATTCCTCTAAGCAGTCTTTGTTTGAAAGTGAGAGCGAGGCACTGAATGTACAGAAAGAGACCCGGCTTTCTTGAGCGTACAGTGCAAGGTATTTGTGCAACTGTGGAATTGTTTGTCCACTAGAAAATAAGGTGCTTTATTTACTTGTATGCTAATTGAGGCAATTTGGCAAGTTGTCGTGTATGTGCTCAGCTGGCTCACCCAGTTGCTTTGCTCAGCTGTGTGACGCCTTGCCTGGTGTTGGTCTTGGACTCCATAGCAGCCCGGAAGAAAAGAGTGATGAGCTTATCTGTAGACACATCAAGCAAGGTTACAACAGGTCAAGGGATCATTCACATAATACCACTGGTCTTTGCCAGGAGGTTCATTCATCTTACAGTGTGGCCAAAGCACAATTTAACCTATTACCTAAATACAGTCTTAACTAGCTTTCACTGATGCAGGTCAGACATAGGTCATTGTTAACCCCATGTTTAACAGTTTCTTTCAATGTGGTACCAAAGTGACATATGAAATTTAGACATTCTAAGAATGTTACCATGCATAATAAAGACTAAAATGCTACTGAACAGTTATAGCAAGTAAAACAAATGTTAAAAATAAATAGTAGATCAGCCTTGCCTCTTTGGTTGACAACTGACCCGTTTCATGATTTAGAAAGGTCAGTTTTTCCCCCAAGGTTTTCCGAACATCTTCATTTGTAAGTATTATTTCTCTTTCAGCCACAAACTGTCCGCAAGTGATGTTCTCTGTGCCGTCTGCTTGTGTGCTCCGAGGAGTCACTTAGCACAAAAATGGACCAGTCAGCTCAGATACACCCCCTTCTATTGTCACTGGTGCTTTATGGGATGGGCCGTGTGTGTGTGTGTGTGTGTGTGTGTGTGTGTGTGTGTGGACAGGGTAGGCTTGTGTGTTTATTGCAGCAGAGAGAGCTGCCTTAAGGGGCACCCAAAGGACAGAGCGCTACTGTATTTCTGTTAAAGCTGCACAGGTGTATCTCCAGCATGTCTTTTTAGATATCACTGAGGTACAGTGAATGTTCTGGAGAAACTCACCTTGACTGAAATCTTTGCTGCTCTCTTGGACAGCACTGCACTCATATGACTTCACTGCATGCTGTAAAAAAACAAAACAAAACAAAAAAAAAACCACAAAAATACTTTCTATACTCCAAGGTTCTTCAGTTCCATTCCTGAAGAGCCAGTGTCCTGCACAGTTAGGATCTACTAAACCTAGCAGTTAACAGAAGAGTTGAACCAGGAGTTGTTTGAGCAGGAAAATCACCAACTTGGTCTACACTGCAGCCCTCCAGGGCTGTAAGTGAAGGCTAGTTTCTCACATGCAGATAAAGCCTAAGCCTCGCCATTAGTATTGCATCTTTGTCCAAGTCTAGGCTTAACCCAGTCCCATAACTTTATATAATAAGCAACATCAGACTTGGTCACATTATTATAGAAAAAAAAAACTTCCTTGATTGACTTATTTAGCCTTGTTGGTGCTGAGCATCTGGGACTCATCTATCCAATCAGTGCGCTCATCAGTTACCTGACAGCTGTGCTCCCTGAAACATCTCTTAACTGTGACTGAAGCCTATCCACACAGAAAATGCTAATTAATTGCTTGATCCCTAGGGGCTTGTGGTTGTGCCCACACTTCAATTCCCCACTCTCATAACTTACATATTAGTTTAATAGAATGATAATAGTAAATAGACAGTTTAAGGAGTAACTTGATTGATACCTGATGCTGAAGATTACTCAAGATGGGGTTTCTAAACTCGACAGTTTGAATGCATTTTTTCCTTTTGTCACTTTTTAAATGCTTGTCTTTAGTTGCCACTTGGAGTAACAGCAGTCAGTGGTGTTGAGGCAGGAATACTAGCACCATACCCTGATCCTGGCTGGTGTAGAAGGGCTGTGGGGAGGAGAGCAACTAAGGGAATTGGTAGAGGAGTCTGACAGGAAATAACCATGTGGCTCCATGAATTGGGGCACTGTTTTTCAAAACACAAGACAAAGGACAGAGTCAGCAAGTAAAAGAACAAGGGACTCTGGAGAGGTCTTTATAGACTTTATACGTGTCAACATGCAGTCTTATGCAAAAGTTTGAGCACCCCCTTAAACCCAAGACTGCTAGTGGCACCTCTGAGGTACCATTGAGCAAGGTACCGTCCCCACACACTGCTCCCCGGGTGCTGTGTTCCTGGCTGCCCGCTGCTTCACTTGGTGAATAGGTTAAATGCAGAGGTAGAATTTCGTGCTGTTCACACTGTGTGCTGTGGTGTGTTCACGTATGACAGAATGGTCACTTTACACTTTTTTTTTTTTTTTTTTTTTAACCCTTAAACAACTAAGCTGTTAACACATCTGTCTGGGTGCTCTTTGAATAAGAACTTGCTTCTTGTTTCCTTTAGAGGGCACTATGCAAGTTATAAAATTCCAGTTTCTACACCCATATAGTGCAAGAGTTTGTCCATTTTGGAGTTCTGCACACATGGCTGTAAGACATATGTCCTGTTTGGGTGCAGAAGTCTGTATTTTAAGTGCACTATGTAGGGAGCAGGGAGCAGTTTGAGACACTCTTGCTGCTCATCTTTGTGTCTCTTTACGGTGCATCGCTCAGAGTTTAATTAAGCATTTATGTGATCATTCAGGCTTTTGCCAACATCCGATTCAGTGATTTTGACTCAGAATGGGCCGATACTGAGATCAGATCAGCACATCCCTAAAATATAGATTGGGAAATCAAAAAAAATATGCATTTTGACCCAGGGGCACCCAGACTTTTGCATACAACTGCATCTTGCAAACCAGAATCTGAAATTCTTCATGGTCATTTACAAGAACTGGTCGCATCCCACCTCTTTGCAAAGGCAATTCCAAAATAATTTGAAGTAGCTCATCTTTAACTGGACTCTTTATCTGAGAGGCGTAGAGAAGAGCAGTGTGGCCTTTATGGTCCTCCACCTCCATGCTCCTGGAGAACAGAGCAGCAAGATGAGGAAAGATTTATAATTTGCGTTAAAGCCACAGAGATCTGTTCTACTGTGTGCATTATCGGTCACTTTCATTTTTTATGACAAACTTTGTGTCCGAAGTTTCCTTCTCTAGTTCTGCACTTATGAGAATTTTCATAGCTAAATGCATCTAAGGAGGAATCTTATACCAATGAACTGATCTTTCCATACTTGCCTTAGACCATCTTATAGAAATAGACCTGTTTATGTGCTTTCTGACATTGGATGACATACTGCCTTGTATAAAAATGGATAAAAGTATTCCACAAGTCTTTTTATTATGTGAATATTAAGCATTTTATGAACTGACAACCCATGAAGATGTAGTTCATGGGTTCCCCAACAATGAGATTGATAGTCTGTCTAGGACTCTATTTCCCAGCATTCAAGCCTTGGTATTAATTCTTGGAAATAGAAATTGTCATTTCTGAGCTACAAAACGGGGGGAAAGCACAGCAATCTCCCTGAAGGTAAGTATCATTATTGTATTTTTGTATTTTTTTTATTTTATTTGGTTTACTATTACGTAAAACCAAAATGAGGTTGGTTTGCTTACGCAGACTGAGCCAGCAGTGTCTTCACTGTTTCAGTGGGATCGTAGTCCCATGCCATGATTTCCTTCAGGCCTTCAAACAGGTCCACATCCCTCACTGCCAGCATCAGTGGGGTCAGTCCATTCCGGTTCTGGCTGTTCACATCTGCCATGTCTGTTTGGGTCTAAAATATAAACGCATTGGATAATTCTGTTTACCAGAATTTGACAGTGCCATTTTAAAACAGTTTGGCTAAAAATGCACATAATTGTTTGCCAAACATTTTCTTTAACTCTAGAGCTAGGAGGCTAATGTTGCTAACACGAAGTCAATAGTCAAATAGCCCAAAATGTTTCCAGAATAATACATCACCAAAATCTCTCTCAACTTGCTCAAATTGCATGCGGCTCTTTGTAAAGGTGGCATAGACTTCTCTTCATGAATGAACTAAATTTCTCTGCTACAGACAAGCCTTTCAAACACCACCAGGGCTGGTTTGCATAAAGTAGTCATAAATGAGAAGAATGTGTCCTAGACCACATTGACAAGCCTATGCCATCTTAATGAAGAGCTGGTTGTAGTTTGAGCAGGTTGCTTAGATTTGTTGATGTGGTTTGGGACCCAGTCTTCTCATTGATGACTGCTTTGTGAATACCAGTGTTGGTGTTGTCTGAAATGGCTATTTGTAGCAGTGAAATTTAGTTTATATTTATAACCTACAGTAAGTCATACAGAGTCCTAAACCACATCCACAAGTCTGATCCACCTTAAAGAAGAGCTAGGTGTGGTTTGAATAGATTGAGAGAAGTTTTGGGGATGGAACCTTGGTAGTGATGGTTTGGTTATGCACACAAACTATACATAGCTTTAAGGCTATTTTCCTTTTGTTGTCTTCCATTTTGGGCTTTCCAACACCCCCGTCTGGGAAAGGGATTTTTTCTTCTTAAATGTATTCACCTGGCTGTCACTGAAAGTCCTTCTCTCAAAAGGAACTTCATTATATGGAGTCACATTTCCTACATGTCACCGTTCAGCCCCGCTTACCAGCAGGTTCTGCAGGGTGTTAATGTCCCCCCTCCAGGCGGCTTCCAGGAGCTGCCCTCGGTGGCATAAAGGCCTCACTATTGCTGCCAACATCTCCCCTTGCAGGTCTGATGGACTGATATGAAGAGCTGTCTGGTTGCTATGGTTACAGAGTGTCACGTCTACGCCTTTCTCCAGAAGAAAATGCATGACCTGCATCCAATATGAGAAAAGGGAAATATAAGAGCACCCGAGTCTTAAGGCCTTGGGTGGTTAGAGATTTGTCAACAATAACAAAGGCTTCTCAACAATTATACACCACAGGTGAAAGATTTGGAATCAACACTCATATAAAGGCTTTAAACAGAATAAACTTTGATTTATTAACATTGACTAAATTCAACAAGTATTGCTGTACTACTCTTTCATTGTTAAGCTTTGGTTTGAAACAATTGCGTTAAATTCTTTATCCAAAATTATCCAATCTGTTTTCCTCTCTGTGGTATCTAGGTAGATAAAGCTAAGCCAGGTCTTCTATTGGTTGGGCCCCCAGGCACTGGGCTATCATTGGCTGTGTCAGATTAGCCAGCATTAGAAATCAAACATGCAAGGAAATAAGGAGGGTGGCAAAAACATAAACATAAACACAAGCTAGTGGTTACCACAGGTGATTTAACAGCAACATTAATATAAAGACATTAAACAGAATAAACATTTTAGATTGATTTATTAACATGTAGGCCTGCACAATATAGACAAAATATCAGTATTGTGTTTTTACTGCTACGTAATGCGATTGTGGTGCTTTTCAATATATAAAAGAAAACAAAGGTAGAAAAATGGTCATGTAAAAATTAATTTTCATTAATAGTATATGGACCTGTTAAAAACGCCTTGGTGAACCCTAATGGTTAAAGATTGGCAAAAATAATTAGACTTTTGTTGGATTACATGAAGACCTTGGTTCATCAGAACACCCAGTAACTCACCTGGAGCTGTGATTGGTCAGTGGTGTCAAAAACACTGTATTTATTTAGAGGCATATTTGCATATTGCAGCGACTAATATTACGATAAAGGTTAAACCTGAGCATTTTTTCCTCATGATGGGTAGAGGTGGTGTGAGGGGTAAGCACTTTGTTATTATTGGTTAATCTTACTAGTGAACAGTGATGTCATCAAAAATCTGAAGTCGTTTTGGAGTCTGACAAAAGTCACTATGCTTTTATTAAAGATTATGAGAAAGAAGAGTTGTCAGTTAAATGCTATGATGTGAAGAATTAGGCTTACCCATGAGGTTGACGTTGATGGGTTTAGATCTTTGTAATTCTCTTTGTAAATGTCTTAGCCACTGAAATTCTCATTTCAAGGCATTAAACCTTTTTTCTGATCAATAAATTTTGTTTTTGCTTATAATTGGCTTATTTTGCTTATTTCTAGAGAATTTACTAATTAAATTTAACTTGCTCCATTGGTATATTTTTGTTCATTTTATATATTTTTTAACATATTTTCTCTAGTTTTTCTGGACTACTAAAAGGTAGTTCTTTCAGAGTTGCAACTTAAATCTGACCCACCTGATCCCCCCCTCCTGAAAGCATGATTGTAACGTTCTTCCTCTCGTTTCTGTTTTTCTCTCGTCTATGTTGTTGTTAACCCCCACAACGTCTGTCTGAGTTTGTTGTTGTTTTGATGTCAGTCTCTGCACTAGTCCCGCATAGTTCCTTCTCAGGGTTTCCACCTGTCTCCTGTGTCTTATTTGTGTCTCCTCCCAATCCCAGGTCTTCTCATTTCCCTAGTTAGTATATAAACGTGTTTATATATGTTTTCTCTGCTATGTGTTGCTGTTTTTAATAATAGATTCATGTTTGTTTTTCCCAATTTAACCCTTTTTTTGATTTACCCTTGAACTGTTCTCCCCTATTCTGTTTTAGTCCACCGTTTATTTACATTTAGCCCCCATCCATCCCTGTTTATCTCTGTTCAGTTTTTGTTCTGCTTCCTTTTGTATAGTCTTCATTAACTTTATCCTGAATTATTTCCCCTGTTAGTTAACATCCTGTTTTATGTTTTTTTTTTTGTCAGTAAACTGTTTTCTTGTTTGCATCCATATCCATGCCCACATCCGGTGTTACAATGAGTGGGTAGGCACAGTAGCACAGTAAGAATACAGCTCTGCTGACCAGTATAACATTCTGGAAATCATCTTTTATTGAGTGGCTTTGGTTCATGATACTGTACGCCTGCAGCATCATAGAATTACATTGTAGGTCATGTGATTTTAAGGGTCGCATAGGACTTGGGAACCCCATCGTTCCCACTGGATTCCACACACTAGAGAGAAGTCATGTGTTTGCTTCGAATCCCATACTTTAGAGACTTCACAGGATAAACAAATGATGAAATAAGACTCATTATTAAAATGATGACCATTAATGTACTTGTTTTTCATATAAGAACTCATAGCTGTTCGTGGCCCACCAGAGGGGAACTCTCAGGGCCTACTGAACTTCAGAGGAGGCCTAATGTTTTCATTTAAATTCAAAAGAATCGTGTTTTTAAATTTGGCAAGTATTGCAGTACTGCTCTTATTCAATTGTTAAGGGGGAAGGTCCAATTTCATGAAAAAAACAAAAAACTTGCAGTGCCGTTAGCTTAGTCTTAGCATGCTAACAGAACCCCCAGGGCCACAAGCAGAAATTCACATGATAGAGGTGGTTTTTTTTTGCATTATTTTGACATTTTTGGCATAACACTGATTGTCATAGTCCACAGTCAATAGGCACTTTACAGACAAAAATTGAACTGTGGGCATTCTCCACTGACTTCAGTTTCAAATAAACATTTTTTATTTGTTGTAGAAAGTTATAAGGCTGAATGCATAGATGTTAAAATCAGTTCTAAGCAAAGATAAAATATTATGAATCATTTTTGAAAAAAATGAATTGCATCCTAAAGAATCAGAATCAAATCCAATACTTTGAGGTCTCATTTCTATTTGCAGTCATTTGAAAAGTCATCTTAGAAATGATCTAATATAGAGAATAATTATGCTCGGCTCTTTCCTTAAAGAAACCTGTAGTGAAGTGACCACTACAAATGCCATATATGTACAGTGCCCTCCACAATTATTGGCACCCCTGATAAAGATGTGTAAAAAGCCTTAAAGCATTTTTTTTTGTTGCACTAGCATATTCTCACACTGAAAAAAAATTGAAAAAAAATCTAACCTTTAACACAAGTAAATGTATTTTTTTTTTTATCCATCATTAAGAAATTTTTAACAAACTCACTGGTGCCACAATTATTGGCACCCCTAACAATTCCTATAAAATAAAAGTAACTGAAGATTTTTGGTAATTTATACTTTACTTTTTTGATCAGAACTCTTTGAAATACCAGGACATTTTAAATAAATAAATCTGGTGGCCTCTGCCAGAAAACTGAAAATGGGTCGTCATTGGGACTTTCAGCAAGATAATGATCCAAAACATATGGGCAAATCAACACCAGAAACAAAATCAGCCTTCCACAGCCATCTCAGACATTAATCTCATAGAAAACCTGTGGGGTGAGCTGAAAAGGAGAGTGCATAAGAGAGGACTCAGTACTCTGGACGATCTAGAGAGCTTGTGCAAAGAGGAATGGTCAAAGATCTCTCTCTCTCTGTATTCTCCAACCTTGTGAAAGAAGATTAAGTGCTCCCCTATTAACAGCAGGGGTGTCAATAATTGTGGCACACATGATTTCATGTAAAAACTGTATTTCTTAATGTGGGATTTTTCCCACTGAATAAATGTACTCAAATTAAAGGTTGGATTTGTGACGTCCCGGTCAGCGGCCGCTAGAGGCCGCCATTGTGTGTTGAGTGTATGTGGGACTTTTACGTTCATTGCTTTCATCTGTTCTGTCAGCTGTCCCGTGTTTGTGTTAAAGTGGTTGTGGTTATTCACTGGTTCTTGTCCTAGTCCTGTATGTATTTATAGTGCCTTTGGGTTTGTCTCAGTGGTCGGTCAACCCTCACGCGCCCTTATGGATAACCTCATCTTCAGTGCCGGCGTCGGGGGGGTGGCTTTCGAAGGCATGCCCCCCGCCCCCCCTCCCTCCCCCGTAAGCGAGTCGCCACGCCACCCTACACACGCTCCAGTATGGAAGATTATAAGCACAAAAATTCAAATGGCAATTCATTTTGCAATTGGCAATTCAATATTCAATCAGAGCAT
>JBBPCZ010000002.1:4412288-4453417 GCA_037974445.1 Brycinus macrolepidotus | reverse complement strand
AACGCGTTAAATTCCCACCCCTAATATATATATATATATATATATATACATATATATACATATATATATACAAACGTATGTGTGTGTGTGTGTGTGTGTGTGTGCTTGTGCTATGTTATATATACATACATACAAATATGGATGTGTGTGTGTGTATGTATGTATGTGAGTGAGAGTAGTGTTTATGGAGGGTTAAAAAATGTGAGGCTCTAAAACAGACTCTTCCTCTGTCTATTGGCTGACTGCTTGCCTCAACTAATGACCACGCCCATCACTGGACCGCTAGCCAATTGCAGTGCAGGGGCGGGGCTGGTTGTCATGCGGAGCGGCTCTCTGAAGGTCCAGCCCTAGAAGCTCCGCGACGCGTTCCTCAGTGGAGATCAGAACTTCTCTTCAGAGCTGACACGGCTGTCCGGACGTTAACGAGCTTTTGTTAATTCCAGGGTTTTAATAAAATCGTATACAACGACCAGCCATCACTCGAGGAATGTAAGCCTGAAGTCTCGCTGGCTGATTATATTTAACAGAAGCTGAAGGAGAAATGAAGTTTCCAGTGTGGTGAAGGAGCAGGAGATGGATTCCAAACACGACATGAAGTGTAAGATGGTCGTGGTGGGGGACAGCCAGTGCGGGAAGACGAGTTTACTGAGCGTCTTCGCCAAGGACTCCTTCCCAGAGGTGTGTGTGAAAAAAAGTTTTTTGAGGTGTGTGTTATAATGATGTAAATGTCTCAGTAAACTGTGTAGAGCTTTAAACTGAAGAACCTTTTCTGTGTTCCACAGAGCTACGTTCCCACGGTGTTTGAGAACTACACAGCCAGCTTCGAGATCGACTCTCTTAGAGTGGAGCTCAGTCTCTGGGATACGTCAGGTAAGACTGAGTGTATGAGTGTGTATACTCATATACATATCTGAGTATACATACTATACTCATATATATATGTATACTCCTATATATATATATGTGTGTGTGTGTGTGTGTGTGTGTGTATAGATTCCAGTTGATCAGGCCAGTGATTGCTGGTCGAGTGATGGCTGGTCATTATAAATTTGTAGTGCTGAGACAGCACTACAGGGTTAACACCCTAATCTGCCTTTATGAGTTGAGTTCAGAAGATGACTGTGGCCTTGAGCTCCTCACCCCTGTTGTAGATGTGTCAGATAAGATGCCGTTCTGGGTGACGCCGTGCCTCTGGAATGCTGGAAATCTTGGCCAGGATGGGGATCATTCCTGTCAAAGTTATGGAAAGCTTATGCTCTCTGTCTGGCTCCACCCAGCTTCTATGCATTGGCGAAGCAGTTGAGAGGTTCATGCTGGGGATTTGGACATATATCATTGTTAACTTGATTGATGAAAGGGGCCTTGTTCAATATTTCGCATTTAATTTTACCCCTGAGATCTACTTATGATGTTTGTGAGTTAATGTGCCAAAAGAAGTTATGATTCATTTTTCTGTAACCATTTTTCAGCTTCTCTTTATCCTGTAGATTTAAAAAAGCTTTGTGGTTGCTTTACTTTTAAGGCTGATTTATGTAAATGACCTCTGTTCCAATTGGCTTCCCTTGTTCTGTAAGCGCTAGTCTGAAATACTGCTTAAAACTTTGCATTATTTTTGTGACATCACAAAAACATAAAATTCCAGATGGATTGTTTTTGCAGTTGAATTTGCATAAATGGACTGTATTGTCTGGGGTGTAAATGCTATCTTTAACAGTGTTTATATACTAAATCATCTTCTTTTAGGAGAATTTGGCTTTCCATGATAAAGAATCTTGAAGCGTTAGTTTCCCAGACATGGCTTACATCAAACGTTAGTGACGAATTATCATTGAAAACTCCTTTTGCCAAGGCTTAGTCTTAATCTGGGTCTGGGAAACCAGGTCTAAAAGTAATTGACTAAATTCGTTATTATAAATTTCTTACTCATCTATCTCTGCATACTGTTGTAGAAACAGCCACCTTGTGCTCCCACTTACTGGCCACTTTAGAAAGTGCAAGGAATCACAGAAACAATACAATAAATAGATAATATAGCAATGAAACAGTAGCGTGAATGTGATGTAAGTCGTAGACTGTACAATAAATAGGCAATACGGCAATTTTATGGGACTTTGAGTGTTTAAAGTTTTACTAGGTTTGCCAACATATGAAATCAAAGAACACAGAATCTCAGACTTACACTCAGTTGGGACGTTTTTTCCGCTGTTCTTGTGCAAGGAACCCATCAACTTCAGCAGAAACTCAGCATTTTGTTTAAACAGACTGTGAAAAACCGAGACTCTTAAATATTTCAACCTGAGGTGCTGGTGACCTCAGCTCTGTAGTATGCGCATATTTTGAGCCCCTACTGGCTTTCTAGAGCAGAGTCATCTCCCAGAATAGAGCTGTAACCCACTTAAGTTGGTGTGCATGAGCTCTCTCCATTTTTTACTGATACAGTGGCTTGCAGAGGGAATCCCATGGTAAAAAAGTAAGATGGTATAACGGAGGAAGTGGCTATTGAATGTCCCAGGTGGTTCCCGCAATGCTTGATCAGACAGGTGTTTGGTATTTGGACAAAAGTTTTGTAGATATCACTAAAGAAGGGAATTTTTACTGGTGACTCACTTTGGGGACATGACTGATTAAATAACTGATTAAATAAAGGTGTTTAAAAGCCAAGCGCCACCCACATTTAGAACCTTTAATGGGGATTAGTGCTTATCGTTTTATGAACTGAACAGCCTCTTGAGAGCTGACTGTTAATAATAACTGGATGTACCACATTGTGGTGCGTAAAATGACCCCTGCAAAAGTTGAGAGAATAAGCAGCAATGTAGTGAGAGGTTGAATGATTTGACCGCTTCAACAGGTGATAGAGGCCCAACTGAATTTTGTAAATGTTACATAAGGATTTAAAGAATGAATAAATTTTGAAGATAGACCAAACCATATCAGAGGAACAGAGGAAAACATGTTGTAGCAAAATGTAGAGTGTAACATCTTATGGCTGATTTGTTTGAAATCGGGTAAATGCCATTAGGAATGAGTGTACAAAATTTTATTAAGACTGGCCAATAACACAGGGATGTATTGGCTGATGATTTTGATTGGCCATTGGTGGCCATTTTGTTGAGCACGCCAAATGGAACTTTTGGGAACTGAGGAAATATAGCCAAGGATAAACATACCAATTTCCAAAAAATTTTGCTTAAGTGGCTTTTGAGAGATTGTAATGTGACCATTGCAGCACCCCTTATGGATGAAATTTTCAAAACTTTGGTGTGACTGTGGCAGTAATACAGTGTGCCACATTTTGTGAAGTTTGAATATTTACTTCACAAGATATTAGGTAGTGAAGCCCTATATTTTTGTATTATCCATACATCTGTCGTCAGTGCCTATTTCATGGATGAATTAAAAGAAATTGAGCTTAAACATACACTCAAAAATAACCTCATTATATCAGACAAATAACGAGGCCTGTTTGTTGATTGTTATGATAGCATAAGCGCTCTTAAAGAGTGCAACACAAAGCCACCATAACAACCTGTTAAAAAAAAATTAAACTAAGCCTGTTATTGGTTATTTATTAGGCCATCACCACATTAATAATCATTAATATGCAGTTATAGCAAATGAATGAAAAAGGGCATCAGTGGCCCGTTGCTTGCCAAATGAGCCTATATTCATCCATCTTTCTGGTTACTGATCTTAATTGTCTTATCCATAATCATATTCATCAAATAGGATGGCTTACTGTTGCCCTATAACTTATGATGTATTATAACTGCTTATTAATGATTTCAAGGTGTTCAAAAACAATTATAAGTAAGCCATTCATAAGCCCTTTATAAGGGTTTTATTGTCAAGTGGTACTGCAACAACTCACTGATTTCCAAACACTAAAATTCCACAGCCTGTATCAGTGGGAATGTCTTAATTAATACAAAACAACTGCTGGGTCTAATCCATTATATTATTACAGTAGGATTACATACTAGGCCTCTTATATATGCTAAGGTAACTGAATTGACGCTATTTGATTTTTATAACCAGTTTAGGAATTTCCAGTTGAGGCTGAAGCTTCCCTGCTTTTGGAATGGAATCTGCAGCATGCAGTAACAGTAAAAAAAATAATAAAATTATAAGATAAATGATTCAAAATAAGCAACTATAAGCAACTGTAAACATTCGTTTCATTTACGGAAGTGCCCCCTATAATATTACCTCGTTGTTGATATGCGTTTGGATGGCGTTGTTCAGAAACAGCCATTATGCTATCTGTGTCTCTTTGTGGACTTGTTTTGGTTGAAGCTGATATCCAGACACATATCTATTGAACACAAGCATCTCAGGTTTTACATCTGCTCACCTTGTTTCAACACGTCAGCGAGGCTTTCCGATAAGGGCTTTGGCTTAAAGCAGCAGTTCACAAGCAGTGGTTTTGACTTTGAGTTGGAAGTGATGTTGCAACAATGACCTCATATGAAATTGTGCTTTCAGAGGAAATCCCTTGTGAGCTTATCTGGAGTCATCTAACAAGTCTAACAGTTTCTCTTGAGTTCAGAGCCCTGCAGGAGAATGCAGTGCTGTGAGTCATGTAACCGTTGCAGGGAAGCAGCTCGTGTTTTTGTGCTGAATTGGAGATTTGTTGCTGATCAGGTTTTAGAGCTATACTGTGACTAGGTTTTTGGCTGATTTAAATAATTTCAACTGAAGATTTCAGTTCCACTATTTACAAGGGATGCAGTCTTATACAGTCTGGTGTTTACATGCACCAGTACATTTAATTTGAGCAGCTTTGTGACATGCGCATGTCATGCATTAGTCCTCCTCGAGGACTTTAGCACCTGTTTTTTTTCCAGTTTTATCATCTTAAGATGAAGCATTCTCCCATTACTTCCTTTATAATGTCATTAAATGGGAAGTTGGTGAGGTTCACTCTTCTTGTTGTGGGATTTAGCTCTGTAGTATGTGGTCTTCAGAGTTTTCCAGGTTTTTTTTAATTTGGTCAACGTTTCGGTCTGCCTCTGCTTTCTTCATTTTTGGACTTGTTTGAAAAGTTCTTTCCTTTCTTATGTCTTGTTGCCCAGAATTTTAAAAGTTTGTATTAAAAATGAACTCTCCACAGAGGTCCAGTCGAGCTGCCAACGTTTAACAATCAGTTTGGGCCTTTTTGTTTTGATTGAGGCATTTTAGTGGAGCAGTTTTATAAAGTTTTGGCATTAAGGTCAATTCTAATTGGAATTTTAGGCTCAGTGTAAACCCAGTCAACGACACCTTAATTAAAAGACTTAATTTTTTGCTGTTAGTGGAGTCACCCATGCAGGTCAATCCATTGTCTTGACTATTAGCCCAATTCTAATATCATATTCACCATTGATCTTTCTTTGTTTGAGAATAATCCACTTTTAAAAAGCCAAGAAAAGGATCCACAGCCTACCTTGAAACTGCTGTGTTGTACATAGACACATATGTCTGAAACTGCTGTGTTTTTAAAGGAATTACTGGCCCATTTTTTTGTTCCTTTGGTGAAAAGAAACACTGCAGGAACTCGCCCACTCTGTATGAAGTGCAAACAGCAGTTTCCCTAGTTCTGAGTTTCAGTCCCCCTGGCATTTTTTTTATGCATCATGTGTAAAGTTTCCCAGATGCGTCACCCTCTCGGATGTCTAAAGCATAACTTGCTTTAGGCTGTAATCACATACTTGTTATTACTGGTGCTACTCTCTTTTCTGTTGTGATCTACAAGTTGTTGGAAAGCTTAGATAATGAAAGCTGAATCAAATGATGGCTTATATGCTTGAAAAAAAGCATGCGTTCATATACATTGTTGAATTTAAAGTTATTCTCTTCAGACGGGATTTGTTGCCCATTGGAGAGTATGGGGGAGTTTTCTGTGTCATTTTACTAGTAGATGTCTGCATTGTTGATAACAGTTTTATGGGCTGAATGAAGGGTCAGGAAAGGCGCAACTTTTATATCCTGCTGTGAGTATAATTATTTTTTTTAACTTAACTTTTTTTTGGCCATAAAACCAATGTTTGGGTGTGTCCCAACACCAAAACATTGCAATCACATGGTTTTATAGCAACCATGCAGTCACACTTTGCATTTTCATGTGCAAATGCAATATAGTTTTTTTCAAACCTTAAACTCATTTACTTATTTTACAGGTTCCCCTTACTATGACAACGTGCGTCCACTCTCCTACCCCGATGCAGATGCAGTTCTCATCTGTTTCGACATCAGCCGACCAGAAACCCTGGACAATGTGCTTCAGAAGGTGGGTAGTATGTGGCATCACACACACAGTTTGATTCATGTGTGTCAGTGCCTCCACTGGACTGGAGCAGGACAGTAGCTTCTGTTGCCACTCTCACTCTCACAAGGCTTGGCTTTGTATAACTGAGTCAAGTGGTTTGCTTAAAAGCAGTCCAGATTTGAGAAGGGGGCCAAAGCTTGTACCAAGAGGAGAGGGGATGTGGGGTGTGTAGGAGTTCGGGTGTGCTTTGATTCTCTTTTACGTGAGGGGCCTGAATGAGGGGCCAGCAAGGACGTGTTTACATTTAGTCTGAAGAACGTGGGGTCTTTGTGTGGCCTAATGCTGTGTGACCTGTAATGTCACTGAGACTGCCAGTGGATTGGACTGTGGTAGAATGAAGGCTGTGGGGTGTTAGGGGGGATATCAAAATCAGATTCAGAATCAGAAAACTTTATAAATAACTATAGTTAACTTACTAGTGACACAAATAGTGGTTAGGAGTTGGTATACAGAAAAGTTACTTTCTATGAGAACTCTCTTGATCAGAAGTATTGGATTCCAATCCTAGAGGACTTGAGTTCAACACAGTCTGGTGATTTCTTGCACTAACACATCTACTAAACCTGGCAAAGATCTGATGAGTTGAGACAGGTGAGTTAAAGCCCAGAAATTACCCAACTGTGCTGGACTCCTGGGTTGTAATTAATACATAAATGATATGAGATACATTCAGAATTTAGATGAAGTATTATTTGTGTGGTCTGGTTGATCTGCTGAGGACAGGAAGAGCAAAATCAAATCACGAAAATTTTACCAAGATAGAGCTACAAGGTTTTTGGTATTAGCCTGTATATTGCAGTGGATAACACCAGTGCCCTCCATGCAGCAGACTGGGAAACCTCACCAGGCTACTCCAATAAGAATCCTTGGACAAGACTCGTAATGCTGCATCTGTGACATAATTCAAATATAGGTTTCTCAGGATAGGTGGCTCTGCCAAATGCATACATGTCAATGTAGAAAAAGTGTCCTACCTGCTCTGGGAAACTTATTAGAAAGTACAGTTTTAGAGGCTTACCTCATAGTCTCTTACAGTCTAACACAATGTGAGGTTAATTTTAATCTCTCAAAGAAACTCAGCATGGAAACAGAGAAGAAGAGTGGAGTCATGTGACTCTGAAACCCCATAGACATGCTTGCAGAAATTGGAAATTGTTATTTCCAATCTAAACTGGCAGAAAGAAGGGATGAAAATATATTCCACTGCCTGTTCGTTCTCCAAATGGTTTGTCTGGTTCTCCAGAAAATATTTTCTTTTAGAAGACCCTTTTATCAATTCAACCCCTGCTCTCCAGAACCTGAAATGAAGACTCCTGCCCTAGACCCTTCTTTCTTCTCTCATTTTCCTTCGTGTAGCACTCCTGATTCAACTCATTAAATAATTAACAAGCTTCTGATGTGCTCCTCACCACTGCTAAATGAAAGATAGATCAAACTTGACCGATTTTGCATAACAGAACAATGTGTTGATCAAATACATTTCTTTTTTATTCCAGTGGAAAGGGGAGATTGAGGAATTCTGCCCCAACACCAAAATGCTTCTGGTGGGTTGTAAGTCAGACCTGCGCACAGACCTGGCCACATTTGTGCAGTTGTCCAATGAGTTGCCACTGTCCTACGATCAGGTGAGGACTAAGAACATGATCAAAGACAAATAGGACACTTTTAACATGGTCACCTTCAAATAGCTTTGCATTTATTGACTTGGCTTGGATATTTTTTTTAGGGTTCAAACATGGCCAAGCAAATCTCAGCTCCTTACATAGAGTGTTCTGCACTCCAGTCAGAAAACAGCGTGAGGGACATTTTCCATGTGGCCACACTGGCCTGCGTCAACAAGAATAAGAACATCAAACGCCACAAGTCTTCCAGGGCTACTAAGAGAACGTCGCACATGCCCAGCAGACCTGAGCTGGACTCAATGTCGTGTCTGCACAAGACCAAGGCTAAAACCTGTTCTGTCATGTGATGTGAACATCCAAGAAAAAGGCTCAGAAGAGCTACTTTTACATGGATTCATTTCCCATCTGGACTTGTTGGAGAAAAAATATCCAGAAAGTTAATGGAACATGAACTGGGAGAGGTTTTTGCACTTTATAAGGATATTCATGGACCCATTTCCTGCTCTAAGATGGTCATACCATATACGGCTGCACTGCACTGAGGCTGGAACACGCAAGACGTGAATTAATGATGATGAAGCTTTCATTGATGTTCCACAGCCTTATTTCCCTTTTTCTAATATATGCAGCCCAGGACTGATGGATTCAAACATTAGGCCTCTGTGGCCAGCAAGCACATTTCAAGAAATCTCCATAGTCTTACACTTTAGAATTCCAACAGTAGGTCTCACAAAATGTAAGGACAGGACGAGAGCTCAGACACTAGTTTTGTATTTCAAAGCAAGGAATGGCTTGGTGTCTTTGTGGATTAAGTCTCAAAGAAAGTCACCCAGTTTATGGTTGGAACTAAGACCTTTAAATGTGTGTCACTTATGTTGAAACAGCCAGTAACATTAACCTCAAATGTGGGATCCTTGACCAAAGCAATGCTTGATGAACTGTGATTTATCCTCAGATCTGTCCACAACCAAAAACTAAACAGACCACAAGTTGATGTGGGGAAATTTTTTGGTGCCAAGTTTTGTAAGTGAAACATGAAGCAATAAATGAAGTGTATCATTCCATGTGTATTAACACTTTACTGTCTAATGCCTAACCTTGCTTACGATCAAAATGCTTCAAAAATGTAGCAACCAGTGGCGAATTACAAAAACTGTTTGTCCACCAAGAGTTGATGGATGACAAGGTCAGCAGATAGCTAACAGGCTAACAGGCTACAGAAAGCTTTGTGCTAAAAACACTGCAAATTTCAATTCCATTGGTGCTAATGGAAGTTGCAGTTGCAATTAATGAGAACGCCACTGTTTTGTTTATGTACATAATGTGTTGTGACAGCTTATGACATGGTTATGTCAGTGTTATCTAGCAGGGTTCAAGTTTGTGTTGAAGTGGTGATTCATGTAAAAAATGAATTAAAACTAGATTGCACTTCTGCAAGAAAATCCAAACATTGGTTTTGTGGCCAAAAAAAAAGTTTGTGTTAAAAAAACATTCTGCTCACAGTGGGGTATCGAACCACAAAGGGTGGGCGTTTACTCACTGTCTAATACCAAGCCATTTATGGTTAAGGACAACTGAAAATGGGTGGAGCAAACTGCTCTCGCCTGAAAATGGGTGGGAAAAAGCCAGTGTAGCCGCGATCACAGGCTGATTATTTTTATTTAAACCACAACAAACAGTTACACAGGTCTTTTTGATCTGAGCTGATCTGAGCTTTAGTGTCTTAATATCTGTTTATGAGTCTGCTGTGTCTTTAGCTCCGCAAGGTTTGTTGTTCCATGTTTTGTCACTTTCTGGCTGTCATAGCTATGACTTCACAATACTTACTGCGAGACTCTCTCTCCGCTACACACTTTTAAGGTGACTCACTCTCCCGCTCTCTCCCCATACATTACGGAGGTGACTCAACCACAAAAATCAAATTTTTAAACACTCAGTAGTTGGCCCCTGATCAACTGATCAAAATTGTGAATACACGTTTAATATAGGGGCTATTAAAGAACGTTTTAACACTGGAATTTTGGCAAAATTCAACACAGATTCGGACAAGAAGCACTGCCAAAAAATAACGGTGGAATTTAAAATAAATTATTATAATAATAAAACTTAAGAAGAATAGGAGATACATGTCACACTACATTGACCAAGTAGTCTACTGGCTCTTGGTAAACTAATGGCTGCCACAACAATTCTGTTAATAACCGAAGGAACCTGCATCAGTGAACTGATGCTGGTCTCTCTCCACCAAAGGCTTTCTGTTTCCTCTTCCTTTTGGTCTCAGCAGGAGAGAATGACAATTGTTGGGAAAGGAGCAGCTCTTTCGGGTTACACTCTGGTTGAACTCGCTCTGCCCCCTTCAGCTGGGTGTACTTTCATGTTATTCCACTGAAATGTGGCGCAGCAACCTGGAGAAAAAGGAGATGACGCTTGACTTGGTTTGTATACCAACTGCTGTCTACCTACTTTACAGGCCAAAAATATGGAATTAATTAGCACATTTATCAGTATCTAGTTTAACCCTTAGAACAAGAGCAGCACGGATCCATGCCAGAAGCACAACAAATGATAAATTGTCATCATACGGCAAAGCAAGTTCTTATATGGAAGTTCCCCCAGTTTGTGTTGATGCTCAAGGTGTTAGATGTCATGCTGATCGTTGTTTGGTGTCCCTATGTCATGTAGAACCAAAATTATGGTAATTTATGTAATTGTAAGTTTGTAATAATAACCACTACTGGGGTTTTAAAAATGGCATTACACTCAAATGACCATAAAGAACAAAAAAAAATTAATTTTAGGTCTTAGAAACAAACAGAAGAAAAACACAAGATCTTTGAACTTGGGAGAACTTTCAGGATAGTCTCCGCTCACAAGTGGGTGGGGGGTCTGGAGAGCAGCCGAGTGGCTGAGCAGCAGCGTTTGTCAGAGAGCAAAACCCGGTTTTTATTTGTTGAAATGAGATTTTCCTAAAATTTTCTTTTTGTAGGGCTGCACTCAGCCCTGGTCCTGTGTGCACACTGCTCTGCACGTTTGAGTGTCTTCACTGACCCAACAACCTTGATCCAACTACTGAGCTCATTAGTGAGATGCTGTGGGTGTGCAAAAGTAAGGAAAGCACTAAAATGTGCAGGGCAGGGTGCCTCCAAGACCGGTGTTGGGAAACACTGTGTCTTATACAAAAAAAGTCTTTACACTCTTTGATGATGGTTTCTTACATTGAGGGGTTTAAATACTCCCGATACAACACATCTGATTAAGCTGATTGTGCTTCCATGAGCATCTGAATGGGGGGGAATCCATTAGACATGCAATCAAACTCTGGAGGAGAATCAGCAGAACTTCAATAGCAATAAGGGAAGGCACTAATGTTACCCCCCATAATTATTGTCTATTATCTTAGAATTTGAAAAGTTGTATGGCACAGTAGGGCTAATTATATACTGTGAAGGTATGAACTTCCTGTCCAATACGATGCCCGTTTATTTATTTATTTATTTATTTATATATTTATTTATTTATGAATGCATGAATGAAGGAATGAAGGAATGAATTATAAGGCCATATAAGTAAATAAGAAAACAGCAGTTAAATAACCATAAACCTTAAAAAGTATTAGTCTGTCTACATACCCCATATGTAATTGAATGGGACACTACAGAGCAGCTGCACATGAGCCTGAGATCACAATGTCCAGGCCAAGCACTGGCCAGGGGGTATCAAGCCCCCCCCAGCATTTGGCTGTAGAACAGTAGAACTGCATTCTCTGGAGTGATGGAGCTTCATCCAAAGCCTGTAGGATGGGCTAGAGTGGCATTTTAGATAATCAGCATCAGTACTAGTCCACGCTACTGCTCTCATGGCTGAACACAATTAAATCCTCACAGCAATGTTGCACCATCTAAAAGGAGGAAAAGGAGGTTTTCTTATACTATCTTATCCTATCAGTTCACTTTATGGTTAGTGCAAGCAGCATTGAAGGCCATTCATAGCACAGAGGCTTTTAATAAGTTTGCATGTGCATGTTAAGCTATGACTCAGCCAATCAGACTTTAGGACCAGAACATTTGATGATATGTAATAACAATAAAGGTTGTATAGTACTATGCAAAAGTTTCATGTGCAAACTGTTTAAATCCATTTATTTGAGCAGTGAGTGACTTTCTGCCAGCATACACACACATTAACATTAGAATTAATTCAAACAAACAAGAAAGTATTAAATAATATCAAGATTTATTTTGTTTTTAAAAAGTACTTGAGGTTCAGTGAGATGGTTAGAAGAACACAGGTTCGGTTCCAGATTGAGCTGAACCACGTATTTGAAGTATTTGATGAGAACAGCAATGTTTCCATAAGAAGAGGTCTGGGAATGATTAAGCAAACACATAGACATACATAAAGTTATTATTTACTGTATTAATATTATTTTTATACATTCTAATACTAGCTTTTAAAAACATTGGGCATTTTTGTTCTTTATGATCATTTTGCATGTGACGACATTTTTAAAACCTCAGTACAGGTTAATATTATTACATGTTTTTAAAATTAAAATAAGTTTGGTTCTACGTGACACAGGAACACCAAACAAAGCTCAGCATGACGTCTGACACTTTGAGCTTCAACACAAACTAGGGGAATTTTCAAATAAGTTGTTTTGCCGTATGATGACAATTTAGGGCATGGATCCGTGCTGCTCACATTCAAACAGTTAAAAATATGTAGTCATGCTGCAGATGTAGCACCTAAACTGCAGCCAGTTTTTCTCACAGAACATAATGTGGACCATGTGAGAGCAGTGCCGTGTTCCTTCGAGTTGAGTGGTTGGTAATTGGACCTGCAGTGCTGTTTACTGTATCACTGCTTTCCCTCTGACTTCCAGCTGACATTCTGGCAACTTTCCCTTGCTTCTCTGTTGTCTGCATTGATTGTGCTTACTTAAGCCCGGGCGAGAGGTGAATAGGCTTAAAATTGCTTCCTTATATGTGGCTGATTGCTTTCCTGTACCTCACAGTACAGTAAAAGCACTGATAGTGATAGATAATGGTCCATCACACTGCACTGTAGAGGCCATTTGGGTTTTAGGGGATTAAAAGGTCTGTGTTTGATTATAAAAGAATAGTTACTGTGGTGAATGGTCCATTTTTTATATTTGGTTCTGTTAAATTGATTACTGCATGGTTCCTTTTCATCAGCAAGTAGTTTGCATGATTGCTATTTTGTTTTTGATGTAAATGTGGTTGGTTGATTTCATTGTTATAATGCAGATCTGGTTCTAAAATCTGTGTAGCTGAATCATGGTCAAAGCCACTTTAGAATAATCAATACATAAACAGATGATCACTCATACCAGTTATATTTTGTATTAACCCTGTTTTGCAGCCCTTCTAGTGGAATAGTGAGATGGGAATTGACTATTTTATGGCATTTAGCAGACGCTTTTACCCAAAGCGACTTCCATTCTCTAACTACAGGGGACAGTCTCCCTGGAGCAACTACTTCTATTATTACAAATTTATTTAAAATTAAATTATTACTTAAATGTACAATTAAATTATCTTTTTAGTTTTTAATATATTTCAGAACAAAATATTAAAGATTAATTCAAAATGTTATTCTTTTTTACATTTTCATTTTTAAAAATATTAAAATTCAAGGCTGAACTGAGGGACCTCCTGACCAGTGGGGAAATAAAACATCCACACAAGCAACATGTCTATCCACATGAAAACACAAAAATACCCTGTCAAGATAATGCTGAACCAACATGAGCAATATAATCTAAACCGTAAAGCCATGTTGGCCAATCAGAACCCTGAAAAAGAGGAAGATGTTTGTGATTGTTGTTCTCAGAGAAACTTGTTTATGTTATGACTGCACAGACACACCGAGACACAGATACAAGAACTATAAAAATATTGTTAAATAAAATCAAATTAAAACTCTGCATAACTATGTATGTTGACACAGGGCCAACATTTCAATGAAATGTGTTGGATGAGAATAAAACAAGTCACTCAGCATTTATGTCACAGTGACATTCAAAGTAAAGCAGCATAACATATTAAAATATATTTAAATAAAACTTTAATACAATGTCCTTTCCTGTCCAATTCCCTTGACTTTGAATGATCTGGTAATCCAGTGGACCCACATGCTGTTCAGCTCTACCAGTATATTTAGGAGGTAGAGATCAGGGCACACAGATTGAAGAAGAAGCTTCAGTCAGAGACTGGGACGCAGTCTGAGTTGTGAGAGTGTTGCGTCCCAACAGAATAGGCCCCCGTAGCACATTCTGGCACTTCTGTTTTTCAGTACAGTGGGGGAGGAATTGGATATTTGTAAAAAGTATAAAACCACAATATAAAAGTTAAAGAATATGCCTGTTACAAGCTTCAGTCCCCATGATAAAATTACTGTGGTTCTTTACTTTAATATACTGCAGATAAGGTATTGACTATTATACTATAATAAGTAGGTCTCTGAAGTCCTCGCAGCCCCAGTTCTCACTGCTTTAATGTAAATGACATCCACTATAAACAGAGGTTTTAAGGCACACCTGCAGCATATTCAACAGTCAGTATGATATTCTTAGCATGTATTAAGATATCAAATGGTGTATCACAAGAGATGTCAATCAAAGTGATATTTCACTTTGTGAAATATTTGATTGACATCTCTTCTGATACGTCATTTGATATCTTAATACATGAACAATACAGATCATATTGCTAATTAAAAAATGCTAAGAATAATTGACCCTAATTAATCTGTTAGGGCAGAGAGGCCCAGTTTCATTTGAGAGGTTAATAGTTTAATACCAGAGCATATCTTTTTTCCTTTATTTATTAATTTTTGCTCCTGATGCCCTGTAGACATGCTCATGCTGCTCATGCTCATTCTTGTCCCAGCGAGAAAATAATAAGAAAGAGATTATGCAACTCCTAACAACCGTAACAGACACAGAGATTCACCTGATTACACTTTAATTAATATTCCTTATGTTGTCAGTAGACCTCACTAAGGAAAACTGTACCAGCACAGCCATGTAGCATGCATAGTGATAAGACATTTTTTTGTTGTCAGTGGAGTTCGAGCTGCTGGCTTGGAGTATTTCATAACGCTTCCACCATATCAAAGCGTGATTGAGGCAGGCTGATAACAAAAGGCAAACCGGCCTTTCTTTGTGCTAATAAAATGATTCATTAGGCCTGTGCACATTTACAAGCCTAAGAAAAATCTATGTATTATTGGAGATGTTCTGCTTTAAGCTTTAGCAGTTCCAGTGTTAAAAGCGCAAAAAATAGCCAGTAGCTGAAGGTTGGGTCTTCAGTGTAAAACTTGCTATAGGCATTTTTCTTAGGGCTTGAAATATCTGGGTTTCAGGTTCAGACTGGGGCATTTCCCAAATATGTGTTGGGTTCGGGCTGGGTTTAAGTTATTCACTTAACGCTGTACTGAAAGGCAGTGTTCATAAGGCTATTATGACACATATGCCTTTAATGACAGCTGACATTAACCTGCATAAACATTTATAAAAGGCCTTTTTCAATGTAAGTTGTCATAAAGGCTGCCTTTTGATCATTTGATCATTTCACCACAGCAAACGTCACCACAACTGATGCTGGAAAAAGCATTTATAAATGTTTATGTTTATTTATGTCAGCTGTCATGAATGGTGCCATAATGCCCTTATAAACGCTGTGACTAATAAAAGCATGGTGTAATTCAATATTAAGTTATTCAATTAACACTCTACTAAAGAGAAGTGTTCATGAGGCGATTAAGACACGTAAGCCTTTTATTACAACTGACTTGCACCTACAAAAACATTAATAAAGGCTTATTCCAAGTATTAGTTATTATGAAGGCTGCTTTTGTCAATTTTGATGTCATTTCTCCACAGCAAATGTCACCACAACTGATGCTGGTAAAAGCCTTTATATATCTATGTAGGTTTTTGGCAGCTGTCATGAAAGATGCTATAATAGCCTTAGAAATGCTGTGAATAATAAAAGCATAGTGTAATTTAATATTAAGTTATTCACTTAACACTTTACAGAAGGGCAGTGTTCATAAGACTATTATTACAAGTCCTTCATGAGAGCAACATCAGCAAATGTTACCACAGCTGACACTGAAAAAAGCCTTTATAAATTTCTATGTAGGTTTATGTCTGTCATCCTGAAAGTTGTCAAAATAGCCTTGTGAATGCTCTACATTAAAGTGTTAAATGAATAACTTCTTATCGAATTACACCATGCTTTTATAACTGTTACTTCTAAGGAGGCTACCAGTTGGGACTGAGTTAGTCTGAGGTCTTGCTAACACTTGCTTTGATTCATTGTTAGTCAGGTTAACATTTTGTTGGATGAGCTATTTCTTTAATAAAGAAACATGCTTGTGTTGAGGGTGGGGTGGGGTGGGGTGGACGTCCGCATTCCAGTTAGATTATATGTTTGAATAGACGGAGATGAAACAGAGGAGAGAGATGAGTGAATGAGGGGGAGAGAATCTCTGAAAGAAACATCTGGATTCTCAAGACCTCCAAAACCACTGCTGGGGAATGAGATTTTTACACAAGCTGACAGTGCGAGTTCCTCTGAGGATAAAATAATAATCAAATATATATATAAAAAACAGCTTATTTATGATCCTGCCTGATTCAAATCAGCACTCAGTACCTGGCATGAAGTCTCTGTAAATACGGAAACATCCAAAATTATCACAGAAAGCATACGGTGAAGACCCCTCGCCAAAGAAAATCCATGCTAACTAGCTCATTCAAAAATACCACGATGGCCAGCACCTGGGTTGAATTTGAATTTGCTTTGCAGACAGCTATCAGAGGTGCAGAAATATTTGACCAATCGAGCTTTACTCTGCACCTTCGGTACTGTTCTTGATCGTGTTGTGGCAGAAAGCTCTCAGGCTCAGCCGCTAATTAGAGCCGAGGATATTTCTCCCGCAGTCTGTGGAGAGTGAGCTTAACAAAGCCCGCAGGAGCTTTCACTCTCTTTCTCTCTCTCTTTCTCACACACACACACACACACTTGTTTGTATGCCTTTGTGGGGTCCATCTTAATGTTCTTTTGTATGAATGTGTGCTGTGCTCAGCCTTGACCCCAGTAAGCAAGAGGTCAAACCAAAGCAGCTTTTTTCATCATGGAGAATGGCCAGATGTTCCCATAATGGCAAAAATGTTCATGCTTTCATCATACTAGGGACATTTGGAAGCTACAAACAGCTACATGGCCACACACACACACTCTCACACACCTCCTTTACAGCAGTTATAATATTCTGACACTGGTGTCAAATTTTATTTCAGTCTTGGTGTAATTATTTTCTGGCAAGTTTCTGATGATTCTTTAGCTGTTAAATCTCTATTCAAAAGGTCATTCACTCTCCAGATGTTGGAGATCAGACGTCTTCATACCCAGACCTTGAGTCTAGTTTCTAATTTGGGATTTTGTAATACTCAGACTACAGTCTCAGAAAGGTTTTTCACTGAGGTGGGACCCTGAATGGTGCTCCTTCAGTATTTACACCTGGTCACTTTATATGACTACTATCTGGACTGTATTCTGATCAGATTTTAGACACATGCATTTACACTTGGCAGTCAAAGGGGCATCTGGTCAGCCAGACTGAAATTCAATTACTATGTGGTGAGTAATACGCAAATCAGTTGTCGCAAATCACACAATTTTACATGATACATTCAATGTTTTTTATGTACTTTAAACACAGTGTGTTGTAGCGAGATGGTGAACAATGACGAGGCGAAGTAAAGTTTACCAAACTGAAGCTTTATTTGAGCTGACGAAATTAAAATTAAACTCATGTCAGGAGGTGAACTGAAAGAGCAGTGATGCTGCATTAAGTGCCGATGGGTGGGCGCTTCCATAGGCAGAACAGCATGGCGGTATTGGGAGGGGTTTTGGTTGTCAAGTGTGTCCTGGAGAGATGACTGTGTTGACACTGCTATAACACTTGACTCGCATGTGTCTCAGACCTCTTCCTGAAGTGGTTTGAATGATCTGATTTTTATCTGTTTTAAAAGGGTCTTGAGTGCGTTCACACCTGGCTTGGACTCATTTGCATAAAATCCTGATACTCAAGACGCATGAAGTGAGCAGATGTAAACTGGGTCTTAGTTAGGGAACTAATTTTACCATTTTCCATTGCATTTCTCCAAAGGTCAAAGAGGGCCACCACAAAACTTTATTTCATGTAACTGGCTGAATAGAATGCTTCCACTCTTCCAACTCTGGTTCAGAAAGAACAACTCCTCTCCAGTATTTTGTTCCAACTGTTTAGACATCTCCGCTTCTGGTTCGAGTTAATTGCCCAGTCTAAATCTGTGGCCCACTCCAGACATGCAGACAGGCAGACTTAACACACATATTACCGAAAAAGTCCTCTGGGCCATTGGGATATCTAATTCTGCCATTCATCTTGGCTGCAAGGGGGATAGTGTGGACTTTCAGTGAACTTCAAGAAAGGTAGCTTGGGCTGCTGGCTTCAGCAGGCTGTGCTTATAGAGTTATGCAAATGATGCAACAATGCAAGCAATGAAAAATTTCTTCCCAGGGAAAAAGAAACTTACAATTAGCATGCAAATGTGCAGATTTTGGTGTTGATATCAACCATTCTCTTATTTGCGTTTTTTATATGCCTGATGTCATGAAGTTTAACAAACCTCACAGAATGTACACCCATGAGACTGGAGGCCACAAGTTCAGAGTCAGTTTAGATTGGTCAAATCAGAAAAGCCAGGTAATTGGAACAAAATTCTGGGGTGGATTTTTACCTGAATTTTCCACCTCTGGAAGAACTTCTGAGCATGATCTTACATCCAGTTACAATACCAGCAGAAATTGAGTTTAAATTACAATATGAAGGAAGTGGGTAACATTAGTTTGATTATTTTGCCATTACAATCATATTAAAACATGACCTTAACCAATTTTATCACATTAGAATAACTTTATTAATTTAGCTAACTGGAAATTGTGAGCAAACCGAAGAGCCTAGGTAGCGGGTGGATTGGTCACAGGAAGATGGTTTTTGAATGCCTTTTTTGCAAGTTTAAAAGATGTTCCTGAGGAGCCAAATTTTTTTCATGATTTTTTGGGGGGTAAATTTGTAAATAAATTTGAGGACAGGACACAATGACAGCAACAGGAACATCCCGCAACTGATTTGTGCCCAAAAAATCTATCCATATGTTCAAATACTGAAGTAAATGTCAGCTTCTCCTTCAGACATACAGACGTGGTCCTGGACTGCCCGACACAATACAGACATAATCTGCACATCTCATGTTTGGGATAAATTTGAAATTTGAGGCCTACAAAAAACTGCTAAATATTTAAGCTTGTTGTAATTTTGTAACACTGCTGATATTCATGCTGTCTGCACAGGTTCAATACATGGACACAGGAAAATAAGTGGTAAGACCCTGAAATCCCTGTTGCTGAGAGACCAAGCTGCAGGCAATCCAATACTGGTTCTCCATCTCCATGCTTGACCTCACTTAGGTGAAGCTCATCTTCCATTCAGCCCCACACCCATCTTCTCTACTACTTTCTTTTTTTCCAGTGTCTGAAATACCAGCAACTCCCTTAGGACATCCCAAAGCAAACCATACCCAGACATATCCTCGCCATTCTGAAGGTCAAATCCACCCCCCTCTTTCCACCTTTCTTTCCACTGCTAACCTCATTACCAATGGAGCTTGTATATAGACGTCACCACTGCTTCAAGAAAACCTGATACATTAGAGGACATTTACAACATTTTCCAGAGGCAGTAACTCAGCCAAAATCATGTTTGGTGTCCGGATTTTGCTTTCTTCAGGTTAAAACTGCCGCATTAGGGCTTACTTTCCTAACAAACAACAGGAGTCAATAGTAACCCAAATTGTTTCTATAAATACATCCCCCCAAATCTTCCATCTCAAAACACATCCAGCGCACCAAAAAAAAAAGAGAAACTCACAAAAACTAGTAAAACATATTGGAAATGAGATGGAAATGACTTCTTCGACAAGATCTGTAGGCATAGGAGTGCTGATCTACAATTGTTTTTTTGCAGCAACGACCATCATAAATGTGGGGGAATGTGATGTAAGATCAGTCCCCTCTAGCTCTGGTGTTGTGTGAACTGGTGTTTCTATTTATTGCCCACTTATCCTATCGCATACTCTGTCCTAAACCACAACCACAAGTTTGCTCCACTTTAATGAGGAGTTGAATGCAGTTTTTAGCAAGTTAAGAGTAGTTTTGGGGCATATTTACAGAAATAATTTGAATGACTATTGACTTCCAGTGTTGTCTCATCTTTTAGCCTCATAGCTCCAGTTGTAAACTGCTGAAGCAAACCATGGACTCCAAATATGGCTGACTGATTACGTTGGAAGAGTGGACAATTGCGTATGTTTTTTGGCCAAAATGCTCCTTTAATCTAACATCTGTTAACCCTTAAAAGTCTCAGTTATTGCCTGCAATGACAAGAGCAAACCTTGTCTATAAATCAAATGTAAGTGTAATTAATTGCAATCCAATTTATTTAAAAGAGCTAATGATGACTAAGGGTTCATTTAAGTGTAAAAAAAACCTAACAACACATATCTATGACCTGCTGATCTAGGATCTGCTTTTTTGTACCTAAATCATCACATTTTGCCTGCTTTGAAACTCAGCAAAGTTATAAGACCAGCCATACAGCAGATCCTCTACAGTCGCTTGTGCAGTGGTGGACGGACTCTAGATTGCTGCCTCAGGGATGATGGGCAATGGTGACCCATGTGTCTGACCTCTTCTCCTGCATAATTCAGCGGCTACTGCAGCAGAGAGCAAACATTATTAACACTGAGAGAGAGAGAGGAAGAGTGTGTGCCCAGACTGTTGCCAAAAGTGACCTCTCCGTCCAGCACAACCTCACGCAAACCGAAGGGTATTAATCCTTAGAATTCAGACCTCGTGCTTGGAGCTTGCAGCACATTTTGATTCTCCAGTGTATCTCAGTAACAGTGTTTCTGACGCATCAGCAGCGCAATTCTCTTCCCACAGTTTATGGCTGGTCGTCATCCCAAAACAGCATCCATGGAGTTGAACCAGCAGAGAGTTTTTCTGTCAGAGCCGCTTTTGACACTGAGGTCTTTTGTTCTTTTTTGTTCTCTTTGAGCCTCTTAATTTTTTCTCATTTTTTCTCACTAACTTGTAACCAATGTCCTGGCACACCTTCATGTTCTCACATGGATAAAGATAAATTTGTTAGCATTATAGAAAACTTCCACTGAAATTTATCGCCAATTGACGCCTACTGTCAGAACCCTCTCTTGATGATTCATGCCAGATGTCATGGTTGTTTGGTCAATAGTCTCATACTATTTCGGAAAAGAAAATTTCAGAAAGGCAGAAAATCAAATGTGGCAGACTTTAATGGCAATAGGTGCATTTGAAAAAAAAATGACTCAAGGATTCAGGAGAAAACTGTAGGACAAATGGTTTGAAAGTCACAAGCAAAATGAAATTTGGCTTGTTAGTGCTGCTACAGAAATGGAATGAATTGACCCCAAATTTGGTGCCTGGATATTATGCATTGTCCTCTTCAACGTGCCAAAATTAATCAAATTCCACCAAGGGATTCTATGGGCTGCCATAGACTCCCATGGCAGAAAGTATAACAATAATAGTGAGAAATTCTGTATGAATTACAATAAGTGCCTTGTACCTTCTGAGCCCTATTAGAGCCCTATTTGCTTCAAAACACAAATGTGATGTTGACTGAACATTCATACTCTGCACTTTCCCAAAATCATTCCCCAGTGTCCTGAGGGTTATTTTGGTCAGTCAAACTGACATGTGATAATATAGCAAGCAGGAATGGTCCTCTCTAATCCACGTGTCTGGTGCGACTCTCACTTTCACCAGGGTTGAAAAAATGACACTATCTACCTGACCTACCAACCTTTCTCTGATGACTGTTGCTTGCCTCTAAAACATCTTTTGATCACCATGCACTAGCTACAGGAAAAATGATATTAACCACCGGTAGCATCATGTTTCTCCTCCCTCTCCCACCATCTCTACCTTGGGGCAATTGAAATATATTAAAATATTTCATACATCAGTCGTAACATTAAAACCACCTGTGTAATGTTGTGTAGGGTCCCCTAATACCATAAAAACATCTCTGAATGCAGGGACTTAACAAGACCTCTGACGGTCTGCTGTAGTATTTGGCACTAAGACATTAGCATCACCTTTAAGTTCTGTAAGTTATTAGGTGGGACCTACATGGATTGGATTAGTTTTTCCACCACATTCCACAGAAGCTCAATCAGAAGGGGTGAACTTGGCCTGCAACAATGTTTAGGTAGGTGGTTTGCATCGAAGTAACCTCCACATGAAAGCAGGACCCAAAGTTTACCAGCAGCACATTGTCCAGAGCATCACACGGTCTCTGCTGCATCACGTTCTTCTCATATTGCATCTTGGTATCATCTCTTCCCCAGGCAATCGTTTCTGATGCTCACATGCCCGTTGTAAGTGCTTTCAGTGGTGGACAGGGGTTACTCTGACAGGTCTGTGGCTATGCAGCCCCACACACAACATCCTGAGATGCACTGTCTGTTCTGACACCTTTCTATCAGAACTAGCATGAACTTTTTCATTTGTTACAGTGACTCTTTTTTATTTGTTACAACGGCCTTGCCCCACATGTATAAATGACTCTCGGGCACCCATTACCCTGTCAATGGTTCACCAGTTGTTCTTCCTTGGACCTCTTTTGGTAGGTATTGACCATTGTGTACCAGGAACTTCCCACAGGACTTGCTATTTTAGAGATGTTCTGACAAAGTCATCTGGTCATCACAATTTGGCTCTTGTCAAAGTCATTCATATCTTTATGCTCGCCCAGTTTTCAACTTCAGGAACTGACTGTTTACTTGTCAGGAGACTGGTCTTCACTGTTTGCCCAGTGTAGCGTGGTGGATAAACCCAATCGCGGAGTGAACACGAGAGAGTAGGTAAACCACGCGCTTTGCTATGAGAACGCTCTAACGAGAGTTGAGACTCCCACCGGGAATCCGCATTCTCACTCACACACACAGTCAAAACAAGGAGAGAGGATTTAAAGTACTCACAGTACCGTAGAGTTGGTTGAGAGGGTAGATTTGGCTCGGGCATAGCAAGCAATGACTGAGCAGTGAGTACCTGCACTTCCTTGTTTATATAGGAAGTGACGCGCTTCCCTTCCGGGTCCTAGTGCGCGTCACGTGACTGGTGGGCATGACATCACTTGCTTTAAAAAGCCATTTCATGGCTGCTGTGGAAAAAGTGTTGAGAAAGCTGAGTGCATTTAGGACCCAGCTCGTAAACTTTGGGGCACAGATCAGCCTGTTCCATAAGCACTTAGCATTTGTACTTAATGTGCCTCTAAATAACTCAGCAGCTTCATAAATGTTATAAATAAAACACTGTGATCGAGTGTCGGGCTGTGCCCTGAGGAAGTTATGGGTATGGAAACACTGTCTTTCTTCACTTAATCATCAATCTCACATATCTCTCTCTCTGTCTCTCTCTCTCTCTCTCTCTCTCTCTATTGTAGCCTATAGCCCAGAGGCCACAGGCTGTTGCATCAGCACGCACACACACAATTCACTGCGGAATCATTTCCGATCCATCTTTGTGGCACTGACAACTTTATGTGGAGAACTTTGAAGGTGAATAAATATTGAGATGGAGAACCCTATGAAGGGGCAGCCTATGTGGAGAGTTGTAAATTCAGATCTTTTGATAGGTTTGCCTCAGGCAATCTTTATCTCCAGTGACAATTTAACCTCTTCCTCACACTAACTCAACATGAGTACATGATATATGATGTAATAAAAGTATAGTCTAATGGTGTTCAATCCGCATCACGTTGTACAAAACATATTAATTCAACCCAGTAAATACAACAATTTACATTATTTTGCAATAATTCTATACAAACATTGCTGAAAAGGCTACAAGCTACAAGTCTCAAGAACTTACATTAGCCAATATAACTGGAAACTATGCCAGTAATGCCATAAATCCAGTAAAACTGTAAAGCTGTTTAAAATACATCAGTAACATTATATAATTAACATTATTTATGTTGTTTTCAGCTGAAAATAAATATTTATTTTCAATATTTATATTACTTTTATATGTTCTACATGGAGCCCCTCCATGAATTGCCACCTTAACGTGGTGGAGGGGTTTGCATTCCTCAGTGATCCTAGGAGCTATGTTGTCGGGGGCAATTGCCCCTGGTAGGAACTCCCAGGGCAAACAGGTCCTAGGGGAGAAGGAGGGGGGGAGGGGCTTGTGGGCGAGCACCTGGTGGCCAGGCCTTTGTCCGTGGGGCCCGGCCGGGCCTAGACCGAAAGAGCAACATACAACCACCCTCATGTGGGCCCACCACCTGCAGGAAGAGTCGTAAGGGAGCGGTGCATTGTGGATCAGGTTGCGGCCAAAGGTGGAGACCCTGGCGACCGATCCCTGGCTGACGAAACTGGCTTTTGGGATATGGATTGTCACTTCTCTGGTGGGGAAGGAGCCTGAGCTTGTGTGCAAGGTTGAGAGATATCGGCTTGGTTGAGAGATATAGTCGGGCTCACCTCAAGTCCTAGCGTGGGTTCTGGAACCAATCTCCTGAAGAAAGGTTGGACGCTCTTCTTTTTGGGAGTTGCCATGGGTGAGTGGCCTAGGGCAGGGGTGGGGCTACTGGTGGCCCCCCAGCTCAGTGTATTAACATCAGAGTTTGCCCCAGTGAATGAAACGGTAGTTTCCCTGCGCCTCCGGGTTGGGGAAAGGTCTCTGACTGTCATCTGCGCCTATGCGCCAAATGATAGTCTGGAGTACCCGGCCTTCTTGGAGTCCTTAAGTGGGGTGTTGGGCAGCGCTCTACAGAGGACTCCATTGGTTTGCTGGGAGACTTCAGTGCTCACGTGGGCAATGATATTGTGGCCTGGAAGGGGGTGAGTGGGAGGAATGGTCTCCCCGATCTGAACCCGAGTGGTGTTCTGTTGTTGGACTTCTGTGCAGCGCATGGTTTGTCCATAACGAACACTATGTTCGATCATAAGTGTGTCCATGAATGCACATGGCATGAGGATGCACATGGCCACAGGTCGATGATCGATTTTGTAGTTGTGTCATCTGATCTGCGGCCATATGTCTTGGACACTTGGGGGAAGAGAGGGGCAGAGCTGTCAACTGATCACCACCTGGTAGTGAGTTGGATCAGATGGCAGAGGAGAAAGCCGGACAGACCTGGCAGGCCCAAGCATGTAGTGAGGCAGAGGTCACTGTTCGCCAGATCTTTAACTCACACCTCCAGCAGAATGCCAACTGCATGCAGGGGGAGGAAGGGGACATTGAGTCTGAGTGGACCTTGTTCTGTTCCTCCATTGTGGAGATGCCTGTGCAGAGCTGTGGCTGCAAGGTGGTTGGTGCAGGTCCTGGTAGTAACCCCTGAACCCGATGTGTGGACAGCGGAGGTGAGGGGACCCATCAAGCTGATGAAGAAGGATTACCGGACAGGGCTAGCCTGTAGGTCCCCAGAGGCAAGCAACGGGTACCGACAAGCCAAGTGGAATGCAGCTGTGGCGGTCTCTAAAACAAAAACTCGGGTTCGGGAGGAGTTTAGTGAGGCCATAGAATAAGGTTCGCCCTGAGTACTTAAAGGCTCTGGATGTTGTTGGGCTGTCTTGGGTGCTGGAGGGTGCATAGGAGTTTGCCCAACCGGTCTACATGTATTTTGTGGACCTGGAGAAGGCCTACGACCATCTCCCTCGCAGTGCTCAGTGGGGGGCGCTACTCACTGGTCCTGTTCATAATATTTATGGACACAATATCTAGGTGCAGCCATGGGGTGGAAGGTGTCCGTTTGGGTGGCCTCAGGATCACGTCGCTGCTTTTTGTGGATGATGTCGTCCTGTTAGTTTCATCAATCAGCGATCTCCAGCATGCGTTGAGATGGTTTGCAGCCAAGTGTGAAGCGACTGGGATAAGAATTAGCACCTACAAGTCCGAGGCCATGGTACTCAGCCGGAAATGGGTGAGAAGCACGGACATTTGGGAGGGACTCAGAGTAGAGCTGTTGCCCCTCCATGTCGAAAGGAGCCAGTTGAGGTAGTTTGGGCACCTTGTTTTCTGGGCATGCCCCAGGGCAGACTCAGTACACGTTGGAGGAATTATATTTATCGGCTGGCCTGGAAGAGCTGGTGGAGGTGGCTGGGGAGAGGGTGGTCTGGGCATTTCTGCTGAGGTTGCTACCCCTGCGACCCGGACCCAGACAAATGGCAGATGATGGATGGATGGTCTTTTATATGGGATATTATTGTATTTCAAATGTAAAAAAAATTACAAATAATTTGTATAAGTTTGATTGGTTGTGTAAATACAGTAAAAGTATGCTCTTTTTTTAGAGAGTTGAAAATAAATGTTTAAGAAATATACTAATCAATGTTGGCATCATTAAATTCAACTTCTGAATATATTATATTACAGTAATAATATGATTCGGAATTGTTTATTAGTTAAGTATGTTTTCAAATTCAAGCAGTTTGTTCTGACAAAATGTAATAAAATATAAACCTAATTGGGGTATGCCGATCTGATACTCAGTATCAGTATAGATTCAGTTTGGGCCAAAATCACTGAATCAGATATCAGAAAATGCCTATACTATCATGTTAATTCTGAACTAAACTATGAGTGATGCACCATAAAGAGAGACACACAGATGAGCAGCAGGGTTGTGTCCCAAACGGCTCCCTGCTACCTACATAGTGCACCTAAAATACAGACTCCTGCACCCAAACAGTGTAAAGTATGTCTAACAAAGACCTGCTGGAGATTCAGCCATGTGTGCAGAATTCCATAATGATCACACTGTTCACTAAATTTGTGTAGAAATTGGAATTTTATAATTTACACAGCACCCCCTATAGAAAATAGGGAGCCATTTCAGATTCATAATACAGACAGATACAGACAGTGTTAATAACAGCTTAGTTGTTGAAGAGAGGGGAAAAGACTGGTATCAGTTTCAGCAGATACTCAAGGTTTCTGTATCACACAAGAAAAAATAGTATCATGCCACCCTTAAACACAATATGAATAAAAATATATGCAAAGTGTAATGACATGACTCACTCCACCAACATATAAGCACTGAGATAGATGCAATATAGTAATACACAACCTTTAATACCAATAGTGATGCTGAAAGATCACGGCACTCCCAAGGGTCTGAGGCCATCTCATACTGTGAGTTTGATAGTCTGGGCCTTTGACATTTCAGCCACTGTGGAGACCTAGATATGTCAAAAATGTACAATATCTCAGCTAAAAGGCTGTTTTTCCCTGTTGGGCTGGAAAGCAGCAGAATTTCTCTCCGCTGAGTGAGCATTAGGGTGCTGCTAGGTGTTCTGCTGGACTGCCTGTCAGCTGGTGTCAACCTAAAGGCCAACCGGGCTTTGATGAAAGCGGTTTTCTGGGTGAGACACGAACATTAGTGTGACATGAAGGTCATTTTAGGATGTATGATGTCACTGAAATTTGCCCTAAAACACTGATGCACTGTTTCGGGTCAACTTAATTGTGATTAACTACACAAGATTATGTGATTATTTTGAGTAATTATTTGTAAGAGAGAATGATCATTTGCCAGCCTTCAAATGATGTATAATTTTTTCCTAGTATGTTAAAATTAACAAACAAGAAGAAATTGTACAGGGATTCGCGGGACAATTGTCCATTTCCTTTACAAATCCTGGAAATTATACTTGGCTTGTGGACTGTGTTTTAAGTTTATAAATTTAACTTTGGGCATTGGTGTCCCCCTTTGTTCCCAGTCCTGCCTTTCACTGGTGTTATCTAACCTATCCTATAAAACAACGCAAAGCAAAAAAAATGTCCATCTGAAACACAGCAATATTTTAATATTTTTGTTTTGTTTCTTTTGCTGACAATTTCAGAGATGTGATGTTTTGTTCTGTCAGTGATGATATGCTGACAGAACAAAATACCCTCTATTTGCCCTTGTTAACACCACAGTAGGAAATGACATGTCAGTTAGGTCATCTAGGCCATTACACTTTCATGGTCAACTAAACAAGTTGCCTCTAAAACGCAACTGTTCGTCTCATTCTTCAGTTTCAGGAAGAAAGATCTAGGAGCTGTCATTTTTCTTTCTCAGAACACATCACCTACTAAAAGTTGTTTCAGGGGATGAACTGTTTGAATGGAAATGTCCTTATGAGGCAAAAAAGAGAAAGGAAAAATAAGTCCAGACACATCATCTGAGTTTTTTCAGACAAGGTAGATGGAATGGCAAATGAGAAGCAACATTGTGAGTGAACTATGGGTTGCACTTATTTCTTGTTGAGAGATTTGATATGCATATTGTTTTTGAAGGCTTTGACACCCAATTTCAGTTTGATTTCTGATGTCCATCAGTGGTGGACCCGATGGGGTGCAGTGGAGTGCTGTAACTACCCCTGGAACAGGCTCCCCATCCCAGGAATGTAGATAACTGGATATTTTTACATATTCACGTTTTAGATTACATTTAGATTTAAATGATAGGGAATTGGGGTGGCATGGTGGTGCAGTGTGTAATGCTGTTACTTCACAGCGAGAAAGTCTTAGATTGAGGGTCTTTTCTGAGTGGAGTTTGCATGTTCTTGGCTTGTCTGTGTGGGTACACCGGTTTTCTCCCACAGTCCAAAGACATGTCAGACGAATTGGAGATGCTAAATTGCCCCTGGATGTGAATGAATGTCTTTGTCTTTGTATCTGCCCTGTAATGGACTGGCAACATGTCCAGAGGCTCCAGCATGACCTTGGTGAGGGTCAGTGGCTTGGACAATGAATGAATGGGAATTGGTTTTGCCAAAGGTTTTTGTGTCTGCAGGGTCTAACATAAGTTTTGTCTGTAAGCCCCAATCAGTGATGCAAAACATAGTGTTTAGCAAGTACTGACCTCATGTTGTCTATCAGACATATCCACATGGAGGAAATATTACCACTTACAGTTAAATCTTGCTAAGAAGGAATTTCTTGTTATCATAGCCAAACCTTCTATCCATCGTAATATCAACATAAAAATCGTCTCTTCACTCCTCACCCCATCCAAGGTGGAGAGAAATCTAGGCATCATGATTGATAACAAGCTTTTCTTCTCTGACTACATCGCATCTGTCTCTTGGTCATGCCCTCCTAGTGGGTCCTCCAGCTTACTTGATAAGACCACTACAGCTGGTTCAGAACACAGCAGCTCAGCTGGTCTTCAACCAACCCAAAGGTCGGATGTCACCCTGCTGCTGATTTATGTACATTGGCTACCCATAACTGCCTGAATTAAATTCAAGCCACTAGCACCTGTCTACAGAGTGACGTCTGGGTCTGCACCCAGCCTTGATTCTATAATTCAGGCTTATGTTCCTACTCACCACCTCCACTCCTCCAAGGAACCTCGTCTGGCTCTGCCATCCCTACACTCAAGGCAAACCCAGTCCAGGCTGGCCTCATTCGTGTTTCTCCACTCAAGGAATGAGCTACCAGCTTCACTGGCTCTTCTATCTAAATAAGCTTACTTCCTCTTGCACTGCTCCCTACTTAAAGATTAAGCACTTAGAATTCTCCTCTGGTTCTCCCACCGTCCTGAAGCTTGAATGTTTCCCCAAATTGTACGTCGCTTTGGATAAAAGTGTCTGTAAAATGAAAGTAATGTAATGTAACTCCATGTTCATGCACGACAGCATAGCCTCAGCCACTCCAACACCATCGTCAAATTAGATGACACCACTGACCACGACCTGATCACCAACAGCAATGAGAGAGCCTGCACAGAAGAGGATAACTTCAGGAGATGGGAGGGAAGAGTCCACACACAACCACTTCACGTAACTGGTGGTCAGCAGCTTCAGATTTCTGTATAAACATCACCAAGGACCTGTCCTGGTCATGGGACACCAGCGTCATCGTCAGGGCACCAACACAACATCTCTTCTTCCACCACCAGCTGAGGAGATTCGGCATGACCAGCAAGATGCTTTCATGCTGCTGAAACAGTTGACAAGCTGAAAAGTAAAATAACAAAATATATATTTTTATCTCTGATTGTAAAAACACGTGGTGTGAGAAACTCAATCATGTGTATGTGTGAGTGGGGGGTGGGCGGAAAGGGGGGTGTGTGTGAATGTGGTGTGTGAGGGAGGGGTGTGTTTGAGTGTGGGGCTGAGCATAAGCAGTGCTTTTGACTGTTCTGAAGCAGCACAGACTGAGAGTTACGGTAAATACAAAAACTACATCTGGCACACTTACTTGTGATTGTAAATATTTGTATACATTTTTAAACATTTTTTTCTAGATATCATATCAGCCATGGGTAGCCAAAGTAGGTTATTTAGCAGTGGGGTGACATGTGACCTTTTGGGTTGGTTGAAGACCAGCAAAGCAGCTGTGTTCTGAACCAGCTGTGAGGGTCTTATCGTACAAGCTGGGAGACCCACTAGGAGGGCGTTGCAGTAATCACATAGGTGATGTACATGATATAATCCACTGTTAGTGGTTGACTTGTATGATCATCTAAACTGTCAATAATTGTCAATTATTAATAATCAGTAATACCCCCACCCCCCCTTCATGACTGTGACTTCATTCCATTGCCTCACTCCTGCTCTTGATGGTTCATTTAGCCCACTTTTGTCCCAGGAGCCAGGAGCAGGTGAAGAGCTAATTCAAGAAAGTATAAAAAATGTAAAAATATGACTACTATGCATCTTACAGTGTGCAGAGTGGTTTGCTTTACACTTAAAAAGGGTACGCTTGTAATCGCTTTGAAAAGGCACAGCAATTATTTCAATTCAATTTCAATTTCATTTTTATTTATATAGCACTTTCTACAACCAGGTTGTCAAAACACAGCTTTACAGAGTCCAGGTCCGAGCCCCTAATTTTGGCACGGGGCCTTAGCGATTGCAGACTCGGGACAGTGGTGACCTGATGTCCCAGTGGTGATCTGTGATCTGTTGGGTTAGACAATTGTGCAGCGGTTCCCCTCGGAAAAAAACAGAGAACAGAGTTAGTTCTGCTTAAGTTTACAGGGTATGATTTATAACTGTAAGGAGTGCAAGTTGAGACGCTGGCATACCTCGCTAAAGCAGCCTAGCTAGAAAGGGCAGAGCCGAGGGGTATGATAGACATGAGAGCACCCTGAGACACTGGCGCACCTCCACTCCACCGTCAACAAACCTGAGTGAATGTGAGAAGTGGCAGTGCGACAGCACCTGAATCCTAGTTTACTTGAATTCTCTGTGCCCACCACCTCCCAGCTCTACACCCTTCATCTGACAAGAAAAATTAATTACAAAAAGCCTGACTAAACAAGTAGGTTTTCAGCCTGGGCTTACAGCGCTCTGACTTCTCTGTGGATAGAATTTTAAAGAAATACTGGTCATTTTAGTCACTTTCATATCTCTGTCTTTATAATCACTATCTCTTTCCATTAGTCATTATATATAATGAGCTTGCACTTTGAAAACTGTCAATTTAACCTGACTTTAATGAAAGTGAGAGCTATTCCCTCTGGAACTAGTGTTTCACAGAGCAATGCCTTTAGAAGAACCACTTTTAGTTTCAAGAACCTTACAATAAATAGTTCTTTAAAGTAATACCCTCATGTTTTTTAACTTAACTGTAATCTGTTGGATTTGAAGTATGTTACCTAGGTGGAAAACACGCTGGAGTATCAGTTTAATAATCATCCGCTGAATGATAGTTGAAGGAACCAAAAATGGATCTCCCAATTGATGTTTTTGGTGCCATTCCTTTTAATGTAACATAATGTAAATTTCAAGTAGTTTTTGAACCATTTCTACTCGTCAATTCATCACAAAATGTTCACACACTGTAAAGGGCATTCTGAGGTACATCTTGTCTAGAAATTACTATAAAGAGACCATCCATGCCACATAAGTTATTAACAGTTCCATAAAATTCCTTTGGGATAAGTCAGAGTGGAGTGAATGTCATCTAGAATGTAAGGCCAGTACGTGTCCTTACTAATGCTCTTGCAATTATCTTATCTTATCTTAATCTTATCTTATCTTATCCAACATGAAGTGCCAGCTGCACTTAAAAATATGTTCATGGGGACTTGTAAAAGCGAGATCCATTCCTGATACTTGTCCCAGAATATCTAGTTGCAATGATCACAACCAGAAACCTAAATGCAGTGAGGTTTTGTTTAACCCGTTTGGCAGCAGCAAAAATCCAGTAAACAGGCAAATTCAAAACCAACAAAATCCACATGAAATATCACATCCAAGTTGTTAGGTTGAAAACAGTACCAAAGTAACAAGCAGAAATCCAATAGTGAGAAAGCAGACACAAGAGAAAGCTTTTTACGCAGGAAAAAAACAGGTAATATATCGCAAGGAGACGGAATAGTCACTTCCTTTAAATAGCTTAGTACACAAGTGATTCTGATCTGAGCAATCTACGACTGTGTTGTGGCATGGAATGGATTTCAGGATCTGGATTCAGGCTGTCTTGAGACCCCAGTTCCAGATACTGTGCTGCCAGTCTCTGGAACCTCACACTAGTTTTCTACACATTTTCAAAGCTAATATATGTACATTACTGAGCAAACATATTGAGGCAACCCTAATTTCTTTGTATTTTGCTTTGAATGAAAAAATACTATTTTATGCCATTCAAACTGTCTGATCCTTGGCATAATAAGTAAATTAAATGAAAGAAATGGGAACAAATGCTTAACTGCGACAGGCTGCAAAGTGCCTAAAGATACAAGGTGCCTAGATAAAGGTAATCCAATCACTCAGCATTCAGCACCACCAGTATACTAATCACCGGCCTGATCGTCTGGAATCATCTGTATCGTATGTGTAACTTCTAGCAATAACATGCAATCAATAACATGCAATCAATTATTTATTTTTTTCTTCAATTAACTATTCTTAAATGAACTTCCAATTGCCAAGAAACAGTGTAACCATTAGCAACCGTAACTAAATTAGCTGATCATTTATTATTAAATTACATTTTGATGCAATTCCAATATATATTTTAGATATATAATATATTGAAACACTAGCACACTTGCCATGTTGGTTATAGAATGTCCGACCACATCTTTTCTTCACAGTAAAACAAAAATCTTTATTAATCCAGAAGAAAATAAAGTGAATCCATATTCTGTGGCATGGTATCAGTGACTCAGATTTGGTTGACTGAAAACTTGAAATGTTCCTCACATGGTTCTAATCATTGAATAAAAACCACCCTTGAACATCTTGATGCACATGCCTCATAGCCCTGTAGAGCACTAGAGCATGGCTCTTATCCTGAAATCACTTAAGAGGAAGCATTAATGGTCATTACATTGAAAGCATATGGTTCCCTCATCTGGCTCAGTAAGTGCAGACTTCCTCCAGCTTCTTCCAAAGGAATTCACAGGAACCCTGTTGATCTTGAGAATAACACTTTTTCGGATTTCAGACACAGGACAGGATCCTTGGACTCGTGGGAAATAAGTGCGTCCCATCTAGGGGACAAAAGACAGGAAACACTCTATTGGGTTTGAGGACATGTAAACAGGAGTCCTCAAATGCGTCCAATTTTTCACAAAGGCAAGTCCTGTAATGAGCAATGCAGGGGTAGTGGAAAAGTTTCATTAAGAAGATGAAGAAGAGCCATTGAGAAGAGCCAAGACTCAAAAGAAAATTCTTTGAATAAGGGAGAAACACTGAAAAACCAAGACTCCCTAAGAGCAACAGAAAAAAAAAAACAGTCAGGAACCAAGACTTAACATGAAAAAAAATCTGTTAATTAGAAACACAGAGAACAAATAAGACTCAGAAAGAAAACTCTCTAAATGAGGAAGAACCCATCCTCCTCAATTGTTTGTGATTTCCATCAAAAGACAAATAAACTCTATGTTCTCACTTTACTTCATTGGTCAGCAAACCCTCCTCCTGGAGCTCTACTTTCCTGTCATTTTTACCACCAACCTGCATCTAGTCATCATGTTGTCTCCTGCCCCCTCACTTAACACTCCAGCCAATCAGGGACTTCTGAAAAGGTTAATTAGCCGGAGCAGGTGTTGCAGATTGTGGCTGGAACTAAACATGTTAGGAAGTTGAATCTCCAGGACCAGGGTTGGTGACCACTATTATATCTCATCTATCCTTCACTCAGAAAACATGATTTTCAGTGAATTAGACCACAGTGAAAAATATTTGCAACCATCTGAGTCCACAGTGTTGAATACCTTAGCAGATGGTACCAAGGAAAGTTAAAGGGTTTCTTATCTGATACTTGAATTTTGGACGTTGGTGTGGGTTTAATTATCAGGACCAGCCAAAAATTCATTTTTACATTAATATTTTTCAGTCAAGAGTTGTTTTTCTTCTTTTTGAACTTCATTAATTCAGAGGCTTTGGGAAGAAACAGCAATGTTCCAGTGTTTAACTTTATTAAACTGGACTGCCAGGGGAAATTTTTAGAACTGATCCAGAAATAATGTAGATTTGTTTCACAAATCTCTAGAACGCGAGTGGTACAGATGCGTGCTGGAAGCGCAACAAACGGCAAATTGTTGTCATACAGCAAGACGACTCCTTAAATGGAAGGTTCTCTGGTTTGTGTTAATGCTCAAGGAGTTAGACACCATGCTGAGCTTTGTTTGGTGTTCCTATGTCACGTAGAACCAAAGTTATCATTTAAAAAATGTGTAATAATAATAACCGCTACTGGGGTTTTAAAAATTACATCACATGCAAATGCCCATTAAGAACAAAAATAGCCAAATTTCTTTTATTTTAGGCCTTAGAAACAAATGGGGAAAAAACAGATCTTTGAACCCGGGAGAATTTTCAGTATAGTCTCTGCCCACAAGTGGGTGGGGAAAACCTGCAGCGGGAGGGGGGTCCGGAGAGTGGCCGAGCAGCAGAATGCCGAGCAAAAAAGCAGCAAACGGCAAGCATGTAGGAGAGAAAACATCAGTTTTAGACTGTTTGGAGAGCATTTATTTGTTGCCCAGATCAACTGAACTCCATTAAACTGCACTGGCAGGGGAAACTTACTTCTGAATTGATCCAAAAAAATGTAGACTTGTTTTACAAACTTTTAAAGTGCTGTCTCCAAATGTGCTCTTTTTTTTCTATGCCTGTCTGGCCTGAGGCCCAGAGTGGACATTCTCGCATGCAGGGGATTTTGCAGTAGATTTCTCCCACTAACAGCTTGGCAAGTCTGCTCTGATCGCCTCCTTGCATACTCTCCACTGCACATTTCCAGCTCCTTACCAGCTTAGGTTATCCACAAGCTTTAGCTCAGTTATGATTGGTGCTTATTTCTTCAGATTTTAGACCTTCAACCAAATTTTGTAGCATGTGCGTTTGGCCATTCCCCCTTTTCTCCTTCAGAAACAAATCAGTTTGGTTTTTCTTTCTCCATAGTCATTGGAATCCTTCACTAAAATGTACTGAAATCAATATATTAAATAAATTTGTGATACTTCAGGCTTCAACAAATCGGTATGCTGTACATTTTTACTTTTAAACTGCTTTGAAAGAACCAAAAAACGAGGTCACACTAAACATAGGTTTAAAAAGTACTGGCACCACCATCAATCCTATTTTGGTAAAGCCTCCTAAGAATCATAGCATTCTGTAATGCTTAGGAACATGTGTTGAGGGACCTATCCACTGTGTAGAACATTTATATCCCCTTGATGTTCTTGAGTCTTTGCTTGTGGCCTGCCCTCCTCAGTGCATAACTCAGGTTTTCAATTGGGTTCAAACCTGGAGACTGCGAGACTGTGCTGGTGCAATTTCTGTGTGGATTTTGTGTGTTTGGGATCATTACCTTGATGAAAGATGCACTCAAGGCCAAGTTTCAGCCTTCTGGGAGACACAGACAAATTGTGTGCTACAATCCCCTATTTAGTGGAATTCATTTTTGTGTCATTAAGACCATCTGACCAGCTAGCAACAAAAAATTCCAAAAAGCATCAAAGATCCACCATCATATTTGAAAATCTGCCAAATCTGACAATGGTATGCATGACCAAAAAGTTACATTTTTTGTCTCACCTGACCACATCACATGACTCCATTAGTAGTTCCAATGACATTAGTACTGGTATACATCAGTAGGTCCAGTGACATTTTGCAATGTTTCAAGTGTTGCATTCTGTGGCTTGCCCTTAGAAAATCCCTCCAAATAACTTCTGGTCATGGAATGGTGCCTGACAGTGGATTCTGAAATTTGATGACCCCAAGATTCACTCTAAACTATGCAGTTCTGAAACTGTGATCTTTAGGTTCCTCTTTAGGCACTTTTCTATAGGCATACAAGGCCGTGCTGTACTTAACCTGTAGTGCGATGGCATGAAAATTGTAGCATTCTTTGATTTTCCAGTGTATCTCAGTCCATTAACAGTGTTTCTGATGTATCCCCACAGTTTGATGGCCAGTCATCCCAAAATCACATCCAAGCAGTCAAACTAGTGGAGTTTTTCTGTCAGAGCTGCTTTTGATATTCTTTTTTTATTATGTATAGTCTTGTTTGAGTTTTTTGTTTTTTCTCAGCATTCTATAGCCCTGCGATTAAAGCCTAACCCAGCTAACTTGTTAGCAATGTCCTGGTTCACAATTTGTCTCCCTTACTATCCTTCAACCTGTACATGGGCGTAATATGCTCATGCATCCTCTTCCTATTTAACTGTTCCATGCCTTACCAGTTTTATTACTTTTACTTGACGTCTAATTTTTATAGCCATTTCCTAATCTCTGCAGGTCCACAACTAGATCTCATTTAAAAAGTTATTTGGTTTCACTCATGTTGATGAATAGAAAAGAAATTTGCATGTGTGTCACCGCATATTTTTACCCCAGGGAAACAGGAAATTGTCACAGTGTCACGTCTGTGCCACCTCTGCCATGCCCCCAGCGGAGTTCGTCACCGGAATTCTGACCTGGTTCCCCCTGTCTCCACGTGTCAGTTTGTTTACCTTTGGGCGCGGTGCCTGGCAATGCACCTGCAGCGAGTGAGCCTCAGTGCTCACGTTCTGATGTGCATTTCTAGGTGCCCGCTAGTGATTTCAGCTGTGTCTTGTTTTCTTTGAGTTAAGCCTCGTTACTGTTTTATTGATTCTGTTTTCCTATTGGTCCTCGTGTCTCTTCCCCCGTGTGTCTCCCCTGTATTAAAGGACGGCTGGCCCAGCAGTCAAGCGTGCTGTCTCCATCATATTCCCTCATACTTACGTTCTGTTCCTCCGTGCTACCCCCTCGTGCTCGGGAAGAAAGCTCAGCAGCGTCATCTCTCCAGCATGGAGTTCGTCAAGCTGAGTTCTTGCTCTCCCTCTCTCTCTCCCTTGTGATATAGAAGTGACAAGCAAGGCTGAACATCCTGTGGCTTGATCTTCCCTGTGGCTGCCGCACGTAGCGGAGCTTTTGTTTCTCCGTGTTCCAGGTGAATCCCTGACGTGGAGTCAAGTTTCATCGGGCCCTGCTCAGCAGAGGAGTGACGTCTTCGCTCCCACAGATTAGAGTGGCCCTTGTGTTAAGCTGGACTAAGGAGAGCAGCTCTGAGCACCTCTGTTAAAGACAGTTCCTGCTTTAAGTTCCTTCTACAGTTTGTTTAGCCTGATTTATCATTAAAACCCCCGTGTATTTGGTACTCCTGCTTTTGCGTCCTCCTTCACTGTGGCAGACTTGACAGAAGACAGCACCAACACCATGGATGTAGCAGGATTCCCCCTGCCTGGAGACGAAGCCCCGCTCATGCTGCAATGCCTTGCAGACCATCAAGGCCGGCTGGATCAGCTCACCCAAGTCGTCTCAGAGCTGGTACTCACCCTGCGCAATGCGCCTCCAAAGAATCCGTTTCCGGCAACTCCCTTCCCGGCTCAGATTACAGCAGTGTGCTCCAGAGCGCCGCATCACGCATCACTGTGAGTTGTACTTCACAGAGTACCCGCAGATGACGTCAACGCAGAAGGTGTCCACGCTGATTCTAGCGGCTCATGGGGTGGGCCCAGGACTGGGCCTCAGCCGTCTGGAGAGGTGGTGATCCGGCCCTTCAGGACTACACCGAGTTTGTCCGCCTCTTCCAGACGGTGTTCGACCACCCAGACCAGGGTCAGTCCAGCAGCTCTCGGTTTCTTCAATTTCGGCAGGGGGCCAGCTCGGCGGCTGACTTCTCCATTAAGTTCCGAATCCTTGCCGCTGAGTGTGGCTGGAACGAGCCGGCCCTCACTGCGTTCTACCGGAAGGGCCTCAACATGGAACTACAGACCGAGCTTGTCTGCCGGGACGCTGGCCTTTCCGTGGATCAGCTCATCACCCTGGCGATTAAGCTGGCTCAGCACCTCCGGGGAAAGCCGAGAACCGCATCGCCGAAGACCCCGCATCTCCTCCTAGAGGCAACAACCACGACTCCTGCCCCTGGTCCAGTGGGTGCGGAGCCAGTGCCTGAACCCATGCAACTGGGTTCTTCCCATTTGTCACCTCAGGAGAGACAGAGACGCCTATGAGGGGGTCTCTGCCTGTACTGTGGTGGCGGGAGACACCGGATGGCATCCTGTCACCTCCCAAGTCACGAGACAGGACCAGTTAGTCTCACCCACACCACAGCCCATGTTCCAGTTTTGTTCCAGTATTTGTGTCTCTAACCGAAGTATCTCTCTTTCTGTTCTCCTAGACTCTGGTTTGGCCGGAAACTTCATCTCCATGGCTCTCGTATCTTCCCTGTCAGTTCCCGTGGTCGAGTTGCCAGTCCCAGTCCCAGTGAGAGCCTTAGATGGTGGACTAGTCAGTGGCAGGGCTGTGACTCACATCACTCAGCCAATAGGGCTGCTTCTGCGTCCTCCTTCCCTGTGGCAGACATGACACACAGATAGCAATGGAGTTCATGGAGAGCAATAAAAATATTTTTCCCCTAAAAGATGCAAGTTTTGTAGACTTCATATAAAATATGACAATCACTTTGTGCCCTTTATTTTATTGATTACACTCTTCTTGTAGGAATTATTTATTTTAGATAAATGGTAAGTCATTTTTCCCAGCACTTTAATGGAATGTTTGAATCATTACAGGTATTGTTTATTTTATGACTCATTTTTCAAAGGCCTTTAACAAACATTTCATGCTGTGGGTCTTAACGTGACCTTTGCCCTGTTTTCTTCAAAATCAGGGAGGTTTTGTAAACTTACTGAAATAAAAACAGTCCAGTTCAAGTTTTTATTTGTAGAACATACAACCTTGGTACAGGGGGGTCAGGGAAATAACTAAACTGTGATCCAGAACTACAGTATCTCACAGCAACCTTTTCATTCTCATTACAGGCTGAACCCTCCAAAACTCTCGAATAAACAGCAGACAGATGTTAATTACGCATCTTGAGGATCAATATTTCTATAGCTACCCTTGCAGAGCCCCCAAGACGGTTGTTTCTTTGGGAAAAAAAGAATCCTTTCCTCAGTCCAAGCCCAAAGCCTGAGCAGCCAATATCTGCTAAGTGGATCTGGCAGGCTTTAGCATCCCCCTGCGGCTTGCCAGCACCCACCCAAACCATGCACAGCTGCACCATAACTGTTATCTCACTTCCTATCTCACATAAGGCCTACCGCCTGCATAAAGCAGGATATTATCAGACGTGCTCAGGCCCTGGTCCAAGTGGGGGGTTGGGCAGACTTGGTTAACCCACCCTTCCCGTGTTTGGCCGAAGAGTCAGCTGGGTTTTCACAGCTATGGAGAGCCAAGAACCAAGAACATTCTCTGACAGCCCAGTTGGGTGGAGGATTTTTTTTCAGCCAGGGTCTCCCCTCCCACCTTTGACTAAATGAAATAGAAAGCAGATGTGTTTGCACAAACTTTGATTCAGGATCAAGTCCTGGGGAGGAATGTCATATGGCTTGTGACTGCTGGTCAAATTTAACATGGTGAAGTGACATGCTTGCAGAACTGCTACAAGCTCCTGATTACAGGCTGTGGATGTGGTGAATGTAAGCATCTGTGCCGTAGTCAATAACAGATGTGGCTTAGTATCAGAACTTTATTTCATTTTTCTACCACTGGCTACTTACCATATAATCAGAATCAGAATCAGAAATTGCTTAAGTTTCGACCACACAGACACACGCAGACACAGAAACAAGAACAGTATAAAATATAAAGTCTAAATTAATCCAATAATAACTCTGCAGAAAATACTCTACACAAAATACACTATGCTATACACACAGATGCTGGGGTATAAATGTTATAGATAAGTAACGTACAATTTACCATACACCTCAACTTTTATACCCGTATCGTAATGCAACACTCTACAATAAGGTTCTTTAATGGATGCCTTCTCACTTTAATGTTACCATGTCGATTAATTTATTCAGTAACCTTGAGGCAGGCCACCTGTGGACTGAATAAATTAACTGAATAAACTGTATTTTCTCTTTTTTTAAAAAAGTGGAAAATCAATCATAAGAAATATAATACAAGTAACAATGAAAATGAACCATACCAATAAAAAAGCAATAACAAGACAGGTCAAAGAATTGTAACCTAGCAAAAGGTTTAAAAATATGAAAAAAAAAAAGATACAAATTATTGCTTATAAAACATCAAATGATAACACAGAAAAATTGGAGTAAAGTAAAAAAAAAAAAAAAGATTAAATAGTTTAAGTGAAAAAAACTCTAGGTCTGCCCATTGCTTAAAACAACCAAATTTGCCCACTCAAATGACTGTTGTTCTGGCCTTCAGGTTCTGACTCTTGCTTTAAGAAGTCTGGTATTTACAGTTTTTCTCAATTGCTTTGGTTCATTTCCTCAATAGCCTTTTCCAGCTTAAGCCAAAAATCTGAGAAAGCCTGTAAAAACACGTTGACTTTCCAAGTTTTCTATCTAAATGGTTGGCTGTAGCAAATGATACATCTGTACAAACACTGGTGGACAAGCCATGCTCAAACATCTTCATGTGGGATTGAACATGAGGTGGGATTTGAACCAGAAACGATTCAGTTCCCTATTGAAGATACTGTCATTGCTTGTAACTTAAAGCTCTGTCAGGTATGGGCTATTGGTAGTTTATAGGTTATACAATATACAGTATATATATA
>JBBPCZ010000002.1:4389996-4408849 GCA_037974445.1 Brycinus macrolepidotus | reverse complement strand
GATTAATCAAGATTAATTAATTACAAAGCCTCTAATTAATTAGATTAATTTTTTTAATTGAGTCCCACCCCTAATATATATATATTTGTTATGATGTTATTTATCCTGCTAGTGCTCCTCAGTTCTTGGTGTGTTTTAATTGTAATCTAACAGCATTTCACATGCACATTATGCTTTGAAGCTTGTAATAGAGATGTTAACATATATTTTTAGCTTGCATGTAGCATTTCTGCAGTGACTACTTCAGTAGAGTGCCCTAACATTGATCTGTTGCCGTTTGCCATTTGATAGAAATCCACTTAGGATGCTGCTCGTATTCACAGTCAGAGTGATGTTTTCCTTCACTAAATTGACCCAAAATGTCATTGGCTGCTTCCTCTGTCAGGTGCTTAATCTGAGATGTCAGGACTAGCACCTGAAGGCCTAACCAATGGGAGAGCTTGCTTAGCTATATCTACTTAGACACACATGAGGATTTTAAAAAATCTGATAAGACAGCTGGCCATTTTAAGAATTCAAACCTATTTTTTTCCAACAAAACTTAAAAATCATGTAAGAGTAGTGCTGTATTACTTGTCCTATTGATTCTATTGAACAAAAATGTACTAAAATAAGCTGGAAATCATTAAGCTCTTTCTGATGGCCTAGACGACCCTGAAGGCTCCCTCTTAAAGGTTCAGAAACAAAAACAGCCTGCCTAATTCTAGGGGATAGAGGGGTTGGAAAATGGTCATGTCAAAAAGAATTATGACTGTGTGTAATACATAAACCCACACAAATGTTGCCAGTGGACCACAGGGGGAAAATAAAAGGAAATAAAAATTTGGGATTGATGTCTCCTTCAAGTGAGTTATATTGTCTGCATGCAAGTAGGACATTAAGATATTGGTTCTTTTTTATGTATGCTATATGATATATATTGAGAATACATTGTTATAGGACAATATCACTTGTTCACATGAATGATGAGCAGAAAGGCCATCCCAGATGGAAGCATTGAGGGGGGCTGGGAATTTTGTAGGCATAATGAACTTTGAGGGAGCTGTCATGCGTGCCGTCATGCTTTGTTTACAAGAAGCACTGGAGGGATGAGGCTCAAAGTAGGGGGAGGGAACCGTAAACCTGGATCCATAAACCTGAGAGCTTTTCTGGTCCGGTTACCCCTGCAGAGACCCTCATGCAGTTTCTACACTTTATTTCAAAAGTTTGGGGACCCATTTGCTTCTTTTGGAAAATTGAAACTTTCTCATTGTTATTTTAGTTACAATTATGTAAGAATACTTACATAATTGTAAGAATACAAATATATTGCCAAGAATACTTGCAAATTTATTGCTAACAGCTTTGGAAATCAACCTTTAGAACGCAAGCAGCACGGATCCGTGCAAGAAACACAACAACTGGTAAATTGTCGTCATATGGCAAAACAGCTCCTTATATGGAAGTTTCCGTGGTTTGTGTTGATGCTCAGGGTGTCAGCTGAGCTTTGTTTGGTGTTTCTATGTCATGTACATCCAAAGTTAATGTTGTTAAAAAACATGTAATGTAATAATAATTATAGCCATTACTTCCTGTGTTTCTGGGGTATAAATATGACATGACACAGAGGTCCTTTTCTCTTAGCCATTCTTCAAAATGGGAAAGACAAGAGAACATGCCATTCAAGTGTGTTGATCTTCATAAGTCAGGAAATGGCTACAAGAAAATAGCTACTCGCCTAAACTTGCCCATATCCACAGTCAGAGCAATAATTAAAAAGTTTAAAATAACTGGAACTGTGATAAACAAGACTGGACGAGGACCCAAGTTTATCTTGCCACCACACACAGTGAGGAGGATGGTAAGGAAGGTAAAAAACTATCCAAACCTCACTGTTAGAGAACTGCAGCAAAGAGTGGCATCTTAAGATAAGATAATCCTTTATTAGTCCCACAAGTGGGAAATTAGCACGTCACCAAGTGTCCATAACAACCATAAGACACTATCTACATGCTGTTTGGGAGGCAAACCAGGAAAAAGCCTTTTCTGTCCTACAGTCACAAATGTAAATCTGTGGAGTTTGCTAATCTGCTATAGGTTGAATAAGTGGGTATATGTAAATGCACAGGATATATAACCTGTTATAGGCTAAATAGGTGGATATTGATAAAGACATTGCATGTGTAAACTGCCCTAGGCTGAATAGGTTTATATCCGCTAATGCATTGGGTATGTAACCTTGTGATGGCTACAGCCACACAGGGGAGTATTATCTCGTATTCCACCTGTGCACTTTGTTAACTTGCTGCACAGTCTATCATTTACAGTCACTTACTATCATGTTTAAATAATTAACTTTACACACTCTGCTTGATTTACAGTTTAATTGCTTTAACCTTACATTGTTTTACATGGAGCGCACACATTTTTGCAGTGTAAGGTTAAAGAATTAGTTGGTTTGTCAGTAATCATGTGTTTCTTTATTCTTTGAGTTACCTTAGCTGAGCATTGCGGGCAGTCTCTTCCTGGCTGGGCAAAGGTGTGGCTGAAGGCTGAGGACACCTAAATTTTGGGACCTGCGTATTAGGCCGCACCACAGAGGGGGATTTTGGCCTTAAGTGCTTTAGTTTTGTATGTGCTGAAAGTCAATGTGTATTTTGTTTACCTCTTTTTTGTGCTCTTTGGTTTGGCCAAGCCACTATATATGTTCCCCTTTGTTTCATTGTAGGAGGTCAGTTTTATTTAGTCTTGTCAAATGTCTTTGTTCTGAGTCAGGTTTGCTTTGGTTGACCAATTTTATAGGCGTAGTTATTATCAGTTTTTGGTCTTTGTAAACTTTTGACATTCTTGGGTAATAAAACCCTGCCTTTTGAAACAAAAATCTGTGTGTCTTCGTGCATCCCTTACAAACCTGCTATAGGCTGAACAGGAGGATATTTGTAAATGCACTGAATGGTATATGTAAAACTTTCCCAGTGTTTACGTAGTCTTTCATTTAAAAAAAGCTAGGAAAATTGGATTTTCCTTGATATGGATCCTTTAAAGAAATTTTGAAAGCCATGTCCCCAGACATTTTACAGGGCAGGACCTCACTATGTGGGCCTCAGTCTGTAGACCATGCTATGTTGTATATAATATAAACCTGCATAGTCTTACAATGAAGCTCATCAGAGATGTATTCATTCTTCAGCAGTGGTCTACCACATTCCACAATGAAGCTCATTTTATGGAAAAACTGTGAAAATGGTTTGATTTTTGGGCGTAATTCTTTGCAGTATGAATTTTCATGCATGATGGTTGCACAAAAGGCTCAATAATTAACAATAAACCAACTCTTAAGCATCACTTTTTGCATCCTTACAGCAAATACATGACCATTAGATTTGGTTTGAACTTTCCTAGCTGAAAAAAAGGGGCAACAATAGATGGGCACGTTTGTGTAAGACGGCATGGAGAACATCTCTTGCCAGCTCTGGCTGTAATCCTTCAAGCTCTGAATAGCCATGCACATTCCACCAACAATTCAAACAAAACATCAGTGGGGCATGAAATTTTCCATCTCGCAGTGACCGTTCACAGCTCGAGAGACTGCATGCCTCAGCTAATAGAGACATTCTATTTCCAGCGTGATGCTGCAGGACCTCACTATGTGGATATGGAGACCTCTCATTTGACACACATGGCCAGACAGTCTTCAGTTACATCAAAGCCATCAAGACCTCAAAAAGGTCTCGGTTTCTGTTTCCAAAATCTATTAATTGTCGACATCAAGTCTTGTTTTACTGTGAAAAAAATCAGAGCATGAAATATGATTTTCATCCAACAACAATGCCAGAAAGCATCAGATATAATAATATGGCCATTTGTCCTTGACAAAAGCACAAACTATTGTGATTAGATCTTTGTTGGCTGTCTTCTTTATGCAATAACTGTGTACTAGAATGCAAATCTAGGTTACTATGTGTTGTAACAAGTGCACACTCGATTACATTGATGCAGGACAAATCTATTTTAAATTAATTAAAAATGATGGTCTTAAAGTTGTAGGATTATGAGGTTTTTTTTCATCTAACCACTGAGGACTGCAGATCACGCTATTGTTTAAGAAAGCATATTGGTGACAGTTCAATACCTGTTCACAACAGCCCAACTACGTTCTCCATTTCTATGATTTACATACATATACATGATGTTTTTTGCCTCTTTACAGTCAGCCACTGGTCATTCTGCTGTAAATAATGTGTACATATTCTTCAGTGGTGACACAACACTGAAGTTCTGCTTTAAAGGAATGCTAATATTGTATTTTCTTTTTTTGGTTTTCTGTTTGCGGCAGAAGAGCGGAACGGTGCAAACAACCTTTTCAGGGTGTTTCCCTGCCTTTCCCAGCCTATGAGCTGGGGTGGGCTCATGGCACCCCCTGCAACCCTGGTTAGGATAAGTGGCGCATATAATGGATGGATGAATGGATGGATGTTTGTGGCAGCTCGGTAACTATGTTAGCTCATTGGCTAACCCAAATTGCTCCACGTTGCTGCTAACCCCACTAATATCAATCTATATATTTCCCATTATACATACATAGTCTGACTTTATAATGGAAAAGCCCACTTCATGATGTATTTTCTTCATTGCATCCTCTTCATTTTGTTCCCTCCCATTTAAATATCAATTGATGCCTATTACTGACAAAATTAACATCATGGACGTCTCTGACAAACCAAAACAAAAGGTGACTCTCCTTGATGAATCAAACCATAGCCACACTACAATAAAAACTTTTTAATTCAGTGAAGTGTACCATGAATATTTGCTTTCTCTCAGCACAAAGACTTTGGGGGCTTTGATATGAATGTTCCAGCGCTGATATGATGAAACCAGTTTACCTTTGAACCAGCAGAGCTCAGATTTTTAGGCACATTTTATAATGTTATGGTACAAAATTGCACTAAATGAAACAATACAAAAAGAACATAACATCTTACTGTACACTGCGTTTTATTTTCAAAAAAAAAAAAAAAACTTCAATAAATACTGTGGAAACATCCATCATTACAGACATACAAATATGGATTGCAACATTCAAAATAGATCAGATGCTCTACAGCTAACAAGACCTTTAAAATCAGGGCATACACCTGCAAGGTTAAAAAAAGGAAAAATGAGGCACCTTTCAGTGTAGTTTAACAGACGACTCCAGTTTTATTATAAATTAAGAATTATAATGAAGGTTAGATAACACTTTACTTGATCCTTGTTACATAATATTGATATAAACATGCTATACAGGCTTCATGGATGATGTCATGAACGTTAACTGTCATGATGCTTAATTATCAGCTTACGTCACATGCTTAGTTTTTGCTGAACATATTCTAGTTAGCCATCATGACATTAAATATTACGAATTCTGTCATTACCGGTAATGAAAATGGTAATATGACATTATTTACTTATGGTACATAACAAAATCGAAAACTTATGTCAACATATGACATCTTTATGACATGCTTATGTCAATGTTAAGTAGCAGATCAAGTAAGGAGTTGCTGAAGGGTGACCTCTTTGCTTTGGACTGAGATCGAAAATGTAAACATTTATTTGAATATTTCAGTTAAACAGAGAAATGGATCTCAGTGGAACAAAGAAGCCCAGTTGAATGATGTGACTATCAAACTTGAAGGTCTGTCAACTTCCAGCTGACAATGTACAAACACTACCAGTCAAAAGTTTTTGCACACCACAGGTTTTTATCACTCATCCCTTTATTTCATAAACTGCAGATTTTTATTTTTGTTAAACATTGGAAAGTTGTTGAATGAACAGCTATGAATGAAATTATGCCAAATAAAATAAGTTTTCTTTATAAGATGAAAAAACATGTAACAGTGCATAACTGACATCCTATTAACTGGTTGTGTGGTGATGCAGAGTCAAATTCTAGACTGTCCTTTAACTTTAAATGCACTTGTTAACTGTTTCATCACTTAATAGCTCGTTAAATATCCAACACTTGTCTGGTGATCCACATTATAATTATAATTATACTAGGTGGCTTTTTGTAGGTCAGTAGTGATAAAAATTTGACATTTTTATGGTAAATAAAAGGACTCAAATGGTGAGCAAACTTTAAACGTATTTGTTAGCAAAGTGTGTATTTTTAATAAATATTAAGTGAGTAAATAAAATATCACTATGTGCCAAATCGCTTGGCTGGTACTGTATTTCCCCAGGCCAGCTGTTTTTTTTTTTCCAATTGCTGATATGGGCCAGAGTCAGCGTATTGCATAGCTGAGATTATTTTCTTGCAGTTCCAAATGCTGATGGATTATGAAGAGGTATCAGAAACTCTCCTTGTACTGAGTCCAACAATACTGAGGCCCCAGGCCATGATAAGCTTGGGGTACATTAACCAACACACACACACATATGGAGGCACTGGAGTTGAGGCTTCAAAACAGTACTAATATCCAGATTCACACTACCAAGTCTGTTGATATGTCCTCAAGCCAAGCCAGAACTACCACTGACAACATGATCAAACATTTAAGACTGCACATATAGGCTTAACAGTCCGAGTACGAAACCCTGCCGCTATGACACTAAAGCTGGACTTTGACACTTCTTTGGCTTTGTCAAAGAAAAAGAGAAAGAAAAGCACAAGAACCACCAATGTTTTGAGGTTATGCATCTCAACATCGATGGTCGGACACCAGGCGTCCTAATTTTCCATCCTTCCAAACATCCCAACTTCCATTTAAGCAGTCCATCTTAACAAGAAGACAAAAAAATAAAACACATGAATAAAAGTTTAGCCACAATGTTTGTGTCACATCGTTTCTCCATTTAAGTGCCTTCTGTTTTCTTATCTTCTAAGAGACCAACAGCTGTATGAAGCTGTATGAACTTATTAGCTGTTTGAACGTGACTTTCCTTCAGGCGTTTCATTTAAATTTATTCACATTTTCTACAAAAACTGCAACAATATGCAACACATTCTCCGTTAAGGTCCTTGACCTGCCCTTTCAATATTTTTGCCGTTTCCAGAAGCCAAGGGGGAAGGACTGACTAATGTCACCATGCTATCCTCGCCCTTCAGTTTATTACAAAAAAAATGGTTCAGGATTCCAGGTTTTCTTGTTCTAGCAAGAGCTTCGCAAGAACTTCCTCCAGCATTTGGTGGCTCCATTCTTGACTAGCTTAATGCAGGTGGGGCAGAATGAATCAAAAGTGAAGGACATAAAGTACCGAAACATCACCCTCCAATCCTCGCTGCTTATTTGAGAGGCCCTGGAGGGTGAAGACGGCTCATTGCCACGTCTTCAAGCCCTGGTCCTCATCTCCAGAGCAAACGTAAAACCATACAGCCCCCAGCACCTTCACATGACTATGCAGCTCTTGGCCTTGTCTTTACGCATGTCCGAAGTGACTGACTCCAGGTAGGGTCTGCTGGGCATGTGGGATGTTCTCTTGGTGGCTCTGGAGGACTTATGGCGTTTGACGTTCTTGTTGACGCAGGCCAATGTGGCCACGTGGAAGATGTCCCTCACGCTGTTTTCCGACTGGAGTGCAGAGCACTCGATGTAGGGAGCTGAGATCTGCTTGGCCATGTTTGATCCCTGATCAGTGAGAGGAGGCAAATTATTTCAGAGCGATTTTGCACACTTTTTAAATGAAGTCATTAGAGTACATTGCACAAAATCTCTTAAAAACCCTCATACTGGTTTCTTCAGATGTTTTTATTGGATTCTGGAAGAGCAGAACATTCAGGTGAGGCTTTTTTACTTATTTTACTGCATTTGCAGCCCTGTAAAGATTTCTATGTAAGGATAATATAGGTGGGGTTAGTCACTTATATATGTTATATATAAGTCCATCAGCTTGGACACAGATACTGGACATCTGCATTGGACCACAATTCCCAAGCAACCACACATATCACAATTATTATTACTATAAAATGAAGAAGTTATGAGTTTATGAGAGTCAGGAAGTGAAAAATGTGGACTACAGTAGTTAAGGCAGGGTTAAATAACTAGGACCAGAACTGTGTGCCCCGAGTTTAAGAGGTCGATACACACTAAACTCTTTATTATTTTGTATACAGTGTTCATATGATACTTCATATGAGTTCTGATAGTACAGTCCCCTCTGTGCACTCCAACTGTATTTGTTACTGTTTTGTCGACACTGTTCTGTCCCGGACTTTTTGTATTTGTATCATGCCAGAGCTTCTCACTGCGTGACTAACTAAAACTGAATGGAAATTTAATAACCACTCACCTGATCATATGATACTGGTGTCTGCCTGTGGTTTGAAAGCTCCACTAAGGTTGTGAGGTCTGTGCGCAGGTCAGATTTACATCCCACCAACAGCATCTTGGTATTGGGGCAGAATTCTTGGATTTCTCCTTTCCACTGTAGGGGATTGGGGAGGGGGTGGTGGTTGGGGGGGTAAATAAATGAATTGCTTAGCTGTATAATCAGATAATCTTTGGAAATGTGTGTTGAAATAGCAAAAGCCACAAGAAAGATCTATTCGTTTCTTTACATTATTCTGTTACCATTAGTATTTATGTACATAGCACAAATATTAATATTATTTCATATTAAGTATTTTCTGTAGAGATGTGTAGTTGTAGTCTGTGTAGTTGAAACATAAGCAGTTTCCTCCAGGATCAATAAAGTTTTCTGCATTCTGTCTCAGTGACATCATATGTCAAAAGGCACTTGACCACACAGAGAACTCAAGCCAAGTCACCCACTAATACCCCGACTATTCTTCCCTCTGCAGGTCCCATAATCACGTAAACCCACTTTTCTGTTTTAGAGAAATGGGGAAAATGCAATATCATTTTTGAAGATTCAGGAGTTATTTGGTACTGACCTTTTTTAGCACGCTGTCCAGAGTTTCTGGTCGACTAATGTCAAAACAGATAAGGACAGCATCTGAGTCAGGGTAGGAGAGGGGCCGCACGTTGTCATAGTAAGGTGACCCTGTGGAAACAAAGATCAAAAACTCAGTGTCAGTCCAAACTAATGTCTATAGTAATATCTTCAGAGATAATGGTGTTCAAAGAGAAAGGTGTTTTTGGCTTGGGTATAAAGTTCTATGAGAAACTTTAAACAGTATTAAGGCTACTGAATATTTTACTTTTTGAATATTCTATTGAATATTTGAAAATTCTATAAGAATAATAGAAGACTCAGAGTATTATTATTTTGCACTTAATGATTAAATGATGTATATTTATTTGTTTTGCTTTTTAATTAAACTTAATTGTAATACTACAAGATCATATAAAAGTGCACTGACAGAATTTTTCATAGCAAGTTGCACTGTAATGGAACTGGAGCCAAATCTCCCAACCCTGGACATGTTACTGGCTCTGTTTGAAAAGCACCAAGATCTAAAGGAGTGGAAAAAGTTTAGAGGTTCTTTAAACTTTAATCATGTTCTTTGCACTTGCATATTAAACTGGTTCCTCATGTACAAAACTTGTTCTTTAAAGAACCATCTATGTAAAGATTCTTTAGAAGAACCACCTTTGATTATTAAAGGCATTACTCCAAGGAAACCCACTGTGGGACCTTTTAAGGAGCGTATCCTTAATGGTCAATTTCAACACTACGGTACTTCAGAGATACTTGACAGGCATTCTTGGAAGTTCACTTGTTGGCAGGGTTGGCCGTCTTCTGGAAAAGATATTTATTCTTCTCAGAATTACGTCAGCACTTCAGGAAACCCACAAACCAATAATCTCTTTGGTCTCTTTCCTGCTTTTTTCATAGAAGAATTTCTTTCAAAAGAAGAATTTTAAAAGAAAAATAAGCGTCTTACTCAGAGTGAGTCTCGAAAAAATGTAGCACGTTGAAGAGTTTGTAATGTGAGAAAATACAACAAAAGACAGTGAACCCGATGCATACCAGACTTTCCTCAGTTTGTGGTTGAGACTTTGACGCTATTGGGGTTTGCCACATGGCTGTGAATAGGCAGCCAGAACTGCATATTTAGCTACTAATGTAAGTGGCAAAATAGCCATTTAAGATGCAGTTGACAAACTTGGTTTTAGAAAATAATTAGATCAATTAGATGTCCCTCAAAAGTCTCCTCATAAGACTAACTCCCTTAAAGGAATAGTTTGACAAAAAAAAATCCTCCACTTTTCCAATTTTCCATGTATCAGCCAAGATCTTCTTGCCCTCATTTTGTGCTCTTTGTGTCACAATTAAGACCTCCTTGAGATCATGTTTGATGTACTAATCTTCTCAATGTGAAATGCTGTCCCGATGCCAGGAATCTGAGGAATTCCCACTGTTTAGACAGAAACCCTGCAGGGAATTCCTTTGTGAAGTTATTTGAAAGACAAAGGTCTTCTCCCCACATCCACAAACATCACACAAACACTCCTCCAGGAGCAGGGAGGTGTTTAAGTGCTTAATCATTCCTGTCACGCACACAAAGCACAGATATACTGTACATGGTCTGTAAGAGTCAAGGGTGCAGACTATTCACACAGCTGTGAGTGAGAAACAGGTCTTTTTTGAGGTTCACCCACCTGAACTTTAATTTGCACACATTCTAATGAAGAAGAAGGAAACAAAATGCAAAAAAATCCCCCTAAGAAAATATTCACTGTATTCCAATCTTGCTGGCTGAAGCAGAAGTAAGGAAAAAATTCTTGGTTTGCTTCACAAGCAGGTTTTCATACCCAGCAGCTCCAAGACCTACATTCAAGATGCAGGTCAACGTCCCCAACATCAGAAGATGTGTTGGAGCAATTACAGAGGGTGTGCTGCTCTAGGTTTAACTCAAAATGCAAGCCAAAGTGCTTAGCATCACAAAATAGGTTTCAGCAATTACATATAGAGTTTGATTTGAGAGCCAAAAGAGCTGACACATTTAAGGGAGATGCATCCAGCATTTAAATTATGAATATTTTAAGGCATTTAAGACTGTGTACTCGGAGCTAACAGTTTTTTCAGAGATAATAAGCATTGCCGTTACCAAGCCAAGCCTGTATTCTTGTTGACACTCCAAAAAAGGTTCTTTCTTACACAAGGTTCTTTGGTACACCTTTTCCACCAACACTGAACATGTTCCTGAAACAGTTCCATTCAGATTTATTGAAACTTGCCATCTAAGGAACCAACTCAAATTTTCCACCAGTTTTAAATGGAACCATTGTAATCAAGGACACATCATCAATGGAAGGCACTGGAAGTAAACAGCGTGGCAAATGTTGGAAAAACAAGCATGGACCAATTACTACTTATAGGAAGATGTAACTGTAGAAACCTTAGAATGATACGATCACTGAAAACAGCTATTTTTTTGTTTCTAGCTGGGGAACCAAGTTTGTAAAGATGAAGACGTGCCTCAGAAGAACCATTTTTTTCACTAAAGAAAATTTCAATGGATGGGCCCCAAAGAAGCATAATAAATGTAAGCATGAAGAACATTTCAAAGGTATAAAGGGCCTTCACATAATGTAACATTCTTCAACCAATTTAGGGGTTCTTTCTATAATCTTTCTATAATCTTCTATAATCATGCGAAGGTTCTTCCAACCATTAAAAATTATTTTCTCGCTCATCTCATCTGCAAACATGTATCTTTAAAGAATCATCCATTAATGTTCTTTAGAGAACCAAAAATAAGTCTTCAATTGCATCATACGAAGAAAGCTTTTGATTCTTATTCAGGATCTTTACAAACTATGACAGTTTCCTAAATATGAGAAGGGACTAAATGATATTGGTGGAAGACCAGGAGAATTTTACTAAAAGGTTCCTATTTGTGTGTACAATCCAAGCCAAAGTGGTTGAAAACTTGAAGACCCACAGCTATTTCAAGATTTGTTTGTCTCAGTGAATGCATTACCTTTACAGATGAAAAATGCCTTCAAATTCCATTTGCAGACACTAAATATTTGGCACTGGCTTCAGAAGGTCATAAATGTGAGTGCTAGCATAGCAGCCTCAACTCTCCGTCTCTAGGTTCCAAAACAAACACATAACAAAGGAAAAAACAAGTATGGGTTCCTGTATACAGTAATGTGAGTCTTTATTTGTCACCCCAGGTGATTGAGGTTGTGCTTATCCCATTCAGAACAGGAATTTCTAAAGAATGTCCTCTAGGAATCCTCCAGTTTCCTGACCCATGACATCGTGTCGTCTTTCAGCGTAGGCTTCACACCACCACCCGCTCGGGATACTTGCCATACCCCAAAGGAACATTTGACAAAGTGGGTTAAGCTGCCGTTTTTGAACAGGAGATCCCCCAAGAGAGCACTTGAGGCACTCAGAAAATGTCGAAGGACATGCATGTCCAAACTAAAATTAGCCAAGGGCCGCCCTTTGTGACAACCTACTTTCGGACTGGTGGAGCCAATTCGATCCTAATACCTCAAGTCCCCATAGGCAACTAATTGGCTCTCAGTGAATGGGCTCATGATGAGCAGTTTTATGCATGCCTTATCAAAATAAGAGAAAAAATGAAAAGACCGACCTATTTCATTCTAATATTTTGCTTCTGTAATTAAAACATGACACTTCTACAGTACCACAGTTGTTGCGATGTAACAATCCAAAATAAATCAAATTGTATACCAGCAAAACATTGTATCATATTGTATTATATCACTGTATAACATTTAGCATTAGCTGATGGGTTGAGCAATATTGTCCTTTTATAGTGCTAAATAATCTATTGAATGGAAAATGGAAAATATTACTGAATTAACACAAGGGACATTTTCAGCCATTCCTCAATTATGATCAAATAGTGAATTTAGTCAAATAATGAATTTTGTGAATTTTACACCCCTGTCAATGTGTTCTACATACAAAACACCTCTAAACACAATTTATGTACAAATGGTTGGAGCAACGTGGGTGCATTTAATGGTAAAAATGCCCCAGCATTGCGCTCATCCAATAAAAGAAATTCTATATACAACACAAAAGCTTCAAGAATATCTTTAAGGAATAGTTCAAATTGTCCATATTTCCACTTTTCATTACACTCAAACTACATCTGGCTCTTCATTAAGGTGGATCAAACTTGTGATGTGGTTTAGGACACAGTATGAAGAGAACTTTCATTTTTGTGTACATTTTTCATTTTGGTGAATATTTACAGACACAATTTGGATCACTATTCTAATGTTTATTAATAATTTTAGCCTCATAGCTTTGATGGGAAACTAGAGAGGTAAAAAATGAACTCCAAACCTGTCGTGACTGATCAACTACATCTGGGGAAAGTGGAAAATCGTGTAAATTAGACCCAAAGCATTCAGCTTCAAAAGAAAAAAATTCTTATCAAAACTGAGAAGCACAGATGGTTTAACTGTGCAGTGATCTCACAGTGATAGAACCAGAACCACTAAAAGGTACCACAGGTTGAAAAATAAGCTGTTTACTGGGGTTTTAGCCCACTGAGTTCCTGCTATCCTCCCACTAGACTGCTCTGAGTGGCAGATGACTTGCAGGGATGGCATGAAGACGCTAGGAAGAAGCTACAAGGCGAAATCCTGGAGGTCATCCGCCTCGTCTACAGAGCGCAAACGAAAAACTGAGCCAAGACAAACTACACTGTTTACCCTGCAGCTCTTCCCGTTCAGCATTCCCAAAGTTTAAAACTGTCGTGACATATGCGATAAGGTAAGCATTTCCCAAGCATGCATGTGTGTGTGTGTGTGTATGTGTGCATGCTATCTGTGTTTGTTGGCTGCAGTCCATTTGGCCCAGTTTCCTGCTCTCAGGCAGGCCTGCGGTATTACTAAAGTCAGCTGGGAGGGGGTGCAGGTCAAACACAAGGCCGGTCTACCCCCCGCCTCTGCTCCACACTGGCAGTTGCTGGAGTCAGTCCACTCTGCGCTGGAGTACAATTGCTTCCAGACTTCCTGAGGTTTTAACTGTATTGCTACCAAAGTAAGTGTGCTAATTAAATCGCCAAACCTGGGTAAAATACTAATATAATTAACACAATTAAAGTAACCCCTTTCTGAGGTGAAGTGGGTACATTAGAACAAAACACTGAAGGCCTGGGGTGTTCGAGGACCAAGATAGGAAACTAATGCTATGAGCAACACAACTGCAAATATGTATATATATATATATATATATATATATATAAAGAAAGAAATGGGGACAAATGTTTTACTGCGACAGGCTGTAAAGCGCCTAAACATACATGAACATGACAGACATGAACATGCCTAGATAAAGGTGTTCCAACCACTCAGCATTCAGCACCACCAGTATGCTTTTCACCATCCTGATCATCTGGAGTCATCTGCACCTGTTTCTTCACTGGTTCAGGCCTTAAGTTAGATGTGCTTTGTTCTGCGTGAATGATTCATACACTGTGTGGCTTAACAAACAAAAACATTTCTCTGAAACTGGTCAGGTTCAGAGATTGGACTGAAAATAAGAGCCTTTGAAAGTCCTTTAGGAAGCCTGGAGAACTCTTCCTCAAGACTACAATAAAAATACAAGAAAGTATATATATATATATATATATATATATATATATACTGTGCAAAAGACTTGAGCCACCCTCATTTCTTTGCTTCTACAGAGCCAGAATTCCTTGTGTTTTTAATGCCATTAGTTTGCCATTCTCTATTGCTAGTGGCAAACTAACTGCAATATCCGCTGAACATGCCCAGACTGTCCATGGATGAAGCTTCCCATGAGAGGAACGTGCTGAAAGAGACAGAGGCTTTTAGAGCCTTAAGATTTGACCCTCACGGAGCATTGCAGGCATACGGGAGAAAGGAGAGTCACCGAGCGCGTCCTAAATAAGCCAAGCTTCTTGGGCTTGGTCAGCATCTCATATGACCATCACACATTCAGACTCCTGAGCTTGTCAGGCGTGAAGTTCTCCAAATTGGGACTTTCCTCCAGAACACTTTGCGGCAGTGAATGACTCCTCTGCCAAGAAGTTGACTGAACGTGAGAGAGGTTTCCTTTAAGCTCGTGGAGGAACAGTCAAGCAAACCAGAACATTAACACTGGAGGAGGGTGGGAGGGCCTTACCTGAGGTGTCCCACAGACTAAGCTCGATTCTCTGGGAGTCGATTTCAAAACTAGCCGTGTAGTTCTCAAACACCGTGGGCACGTAGTTCTAGAACACACACACACACACATACACGCACGCGCGCACACGGGATTAATGAATACAAATAGCATATTACTGGATGAGCTTAAATTGTTGGTTTTAACAGACCAATATCAAATGCGCTATGGAGTAAAGTTAGCCCAAATGGTGTGAAGGATCACCACGCAGGGAAACCCACCTCTGGAAAGCAGTCCTTGGCGAAGACGTGGAGTAGTGCCGTCTTTCCGCACTGACTGTCCCCGATCACCACAATCTTACACTTCACACTCTGGCTGCCGTCCATAGCTGGGGGCTTCTGGCCGTCCCTCATTGATTTCTGCACTTAGTCCCGCAGGAGAACGAGGTGAAGGAACTCCAGCAGAAGCAGACCTGCAGCATCCCTCAGAGAACTCAGTCCCGTTCCTCCTGGTCCGGGTCCGGGTGGGAGGGGGGCATCATTTGTGCTGCGCCTGGGAAACACACGCCTCAAAAAGGCCCCCAAAACCACCAGCTTCTCCTCTCCAGTCTGTCCTATCTGTCCTCCTCTCTCCTTTTAATGGAAACGACTGGAGCGTACGCTTATATATCCAGCGTGCCGATCGCGCGCCCTCGCTCGGCAGAAACGCGCCTTAACACGCTCCGAACCGCTCACCTCAACACAGTTAGGATTCCTGACTTAGTGAGGACTCTCCATTGAACTCCCGCCCCGCCAGGTCCCCACAACGTCAACACCATCATCCTTTGGACCTCTGGTTTTCCACTGTGGTGTAAATACATGGCACCACACAGACACACACACGCAAACACACGAAACGAAAGGAAAACGAACAAGGGAGAAGTACCTTCTTTTCCAGTCTTGGCCGAGTGTGCAGGTAAATTTAGGTAATTTTTTTTGACGGTAGGACACACACAAACACACACATCATTTGTTTTTGAGCTGAGGATTTTAAAGCCAGTTATTAACATATATGAACAATATTTTTAACTGTCATTACTAGTGCCATATTACCTTTTGTTATTTTGGTTCACTTCCTTAGAGTGGTCAAGGAAAACATTAAAGGACCTTAAACTTAAATAATTTGTTTTCTTTCAAAAAAGCAACACATTTATAAACACTTGTAATAACACTTTGCAGTCATGACAACTAGTGTTCAAAATGCCACAAATTTACATGGTTTTCAACTACACGCCTGATATACCTGACATCTTTGCTAAGTCATTTTTGTTTGGAACGCCAGCGCAAAAACTCACACAGCAATGGAAGGAACAGTTAAAAATCTCCCCAGCTGAAGGATTTACAGCTTGATGTTTGTAATAAATGTTCAAGTAAACCACGCTAACATACATTCAGTGGTTCAGCAGGCCTTGTTGGAGTCATTCAACACTTGACACTAATCCTGGCATTCGTTCTGGAGATGGTGACGGACAGGATGAGGTTGTTAACTTTCCCCCGCGGCCTTTCTGTGCAAGGAGATATAATGAGAGAATGGCTCCCTGACTTGGCATGGGCCCAAAACCCTGTGCTTCATTTATGGCCTTGCCCAAGGGCTCAGCGTTTGGCGCTAACCGCTCACCACTCAAACCAGCCATTAATGCTGACGACTGATTCTAATGATGACTTCCACCGAGTGGTGAACTCCTCGTGAACGCCCAGCTCTCTAATTATCAAGCACCGGGCTACTGTGAGCATGTTTGAGCCCTCACTCAGAACAGCTATTATGTTGCCCAAACTCACAGAGGGAGATAAATAACAGTGGGACTGCAAATCAGTTTGCCAGCAATGTGTCTCATAGATCCTATTGATTTGTTATGTAGAGCCCCAGTGTTGTCCCTTCTTAATTTAAAAACATTGTATTATTATTGTGATACAATATTTTGACAGTTCTAATATTGTAATACAATTTAACACTGTTATAGGAAAAGCATAATGCTGTAATTGTATTGTAAAACAATGTAATTGTAATACAGTATAATATAAATGATATAATGTATGAGATAAATGTTATTCTATTGTAACACAATGTAACTGTAATACAATATAATATAAATATTATAAAGTATGATATAATGTTTCATGTAGACATTCTTAAAGTTTCCATTCATACTAGTCACTCTCCAGACTATACAGTATTATATTATGCTGAAACTTTGCTGCAAATTAGCCAGCTTTAAGATCATTGTTTTTGTGATGTCACAAAAACTGACTCATTCACATTTATCAGTTTATTTGACCTATAGCAGTTTAGCCCCACCTATTTACACTTGAGCTGTAAGAAGCATTTCACAGACAGTTTTGCTGTTTTTTAACAGTTACAAAAACAGCCTGTTTAACTGATAAAGACAGGAGCAAAATGGTCATGTAAAAATTAATTATTCATGTTTAAACCCACATAAACAGCTGTTAGCAGGATTTAAAAATACAATACAAGAAAAAAAGTAGGATATGGGCCCTTTAAATCTTGGTAAATCTTACACACACACACACACACACACATACACACTCACACATGCACAACATACATTGACTGCCAGCAGGAGCAGATGGACATTTGAATAAAAGATGGGAACTGTTTGGAGGAAAGGGGGGAAAACAGTTGGGTTTGACAAAAGAAAGAAGAGAATGGTCTGGATGAAATGCAGGTGAGTACGAGGAATGACCAACATGAAGGACAATAGTGAATTGAAGGGTATTTCCTGCTTTTCAAGGGCACTGAAAGCTCTAAAGTCCTTGCCAGAATTCCAAGGAATCTTTTATGTGATTCTGAAATATTTCACAAAGGAGTATCGCCCATCAAATGCCTCAGCCTGGCTACACAAGGATATAAAGGGAGGTTATGAGTCTGCACTCTGGTAGAGACTTCATAACAAAGCTATAAAACATGAGGCTGTGTGTTATCGCTAATAATATCATGGCTGTGATTTGGCCCCAGCTGTGATGTCACACCAGATCTGAAGTGTTATATTGTTTTTACAACAGTAAATAAAAGGTATTATATTGTTAATATATATTCTTCTTCCTCCTAAAACGTAGTTCAGACAGAAAAGTTGGCACAGGTTCAAAATCTGACTCACTAGCACCTCTAGAATCTGAGGGAAGGAAGAGATGTAAGTCAATTGTTTTTATTTGTTTCCACAACAGTTAACAGCAACCATTGTTGTCACTTAGCAACCAATAGTGATACAGATCTGCCAACACAACAGCCTATTTGATATGTGTACAAATCTGCAAGTTCATCAGTACACTAGCAGTCAAAAGATTTTGCACCACACAGGTTTTCACCACTTATCCATTTCAAATAAAACAAGTTTCCTTTATAAGCTGGAAAAAATATGCAACACTGCATGTCTGGCATCCTATTAACTGGTTGTGTGGTGATACAAAGTGAAATTGTAGACTGTCCTTTAACTTTAAATGCACTAGTTAACTGTTTCATCCCTGTTAGAGCTGCCCTGGCCAGCTGTAAGTGCTGGCAGTCTGATGGATAAATCTTGGTTTGGCAGATCCCAGTAGAGCGTTACCTAACAAAACGCACAGTGCAAACAGTAAAGTTTGGTGGAAGAGAAATAATGATCTGTTGTTGTTTTTCAGGGTTTGGGCTTGGCCTCTTAGAGTAGATCCAGTGTGTTAATGCTACAGTACACAATGCAATGTTATATATATATATATATATACACATATGTATATATATGTATATATATATATATATATATATATTAGTGCTGGGAAAGTTAACGCGTTATTATCGCGTTAACGCCTGATTTACT
>JBBPCZ010000002.1:4372149-4386047 GCA_037974445.1 Brycinus macrolepidotus | reverse complement strand
AAAAATGTTGTTTACAGTATTAACTGTCATTAATAAACATAAATCTGCACAAAGCAAACATATTTGTCTACTCTTATACTGATGAGTATTAAAAACAGTATGTTTAGGACAGACTTAAAGGTGCGATTAATCGCGAGTTAACTGTGGCAAACATGCGATTAATCGCGATTAAATATTTTAATCTACTGACAGACCTAATTAAAATACATGCTTATGATATGTATATGTGATATGATGATACACATAGTAAGCATCTTTTTACATGAAAAAACTACATGCATACAGGCCTAATTTACCGGTGCTCAGAACCAACAGAACCCAGAGCTGCGAAGGTCCCCATCACAAAATAAAGTGTGGGACATCCTAGTACTTGTAGTGTATCAGTATAAAATAAAGTGAGTAGCAGTGTATGGTGTTGCATGGTAGGACTGGGTGTTGAACTGGTGGCAGCCAGCTTTGGAATGATGTCATTTTCAGCCAGATCCATGAGCTGCACATTCAGTGTGACCAGGGTTACTGATCTGCATCTCCTCCTTTCTTTGTTTGAAAGTTGCATGTGTTCCTGGGGCATCATTTTTAGCACTAGGGATAAGGGCCATACACTTTTAACTCTGTAAGTGTTAACATGCGCCAGAGTGGCAGAAAGAAAGGGAAATCATCTGAACAGTTGAATTAAGTTTTCTTTCCAACCTGCTTGCCATGGTTTAACCTGATCTGAAGCCATGGCCTCATTAAACACATTGGACCAGCATGTGGATTCACCTGACTACCAGATCAAGGATAGTGGACAGGAAAGAATGTTTTTTTTAAACTATTCAGATGAAGACTTTTGCTATGCAAAAAAATGCATACTTAAGGTAAAGGGGCATTTGGAAGACGCCCTTATCCAGAGCGACTTACAATCATTAGTTACAGGGACAGTCCCCTTGGAGCAACTGAGGGTTAAATGTCTTGCGCAAGGACACAATGGTAGAAAGTGGGGGTTTGAACCTGCATCTTCATGGTCATCGGGTTCACAGGCAAGTGTTTTACCCACTAGGCTACTACCACCCCTGTAGTGGGTGGTACTTGCAGTTCATCATGTGACGCTGTAAAACAAATTGTTTCATAACTCCAGGGTTGCCAACTCTCACGCATTCGGCGTGACAGTCACGCATTCAGCCTCACGCTCTCACGCGCAAGAAAGAAATCTCACGCCAAATCTGACATTATTCTGTGTTGTAATTTTTTTCAGTCATGTAAAAAAATGATTCGCTGAAAACATCAGTTTCAAAGATGTTCATTTCTTATACATAGATGATAAGCATGTGTAAAACGTAAAGCGAGAAATCTCTCCTCCACCCCATAAAGAACTTTATTTATCCCAAGGGAAATTATTTTGTCATTAGCATGCTCAGTGCAACAGAAGAATAAAATAAGACAATAGAGGGTTTTTTAAAATGACTATAAACAATAAACAATAGTGCAACACAATTACAGAACATTATTGCAACAAAATAAACTATAAACTCTTCATCAAAGGGAGTCCATCACCAAGTCACGACCTCATTGTTTCTGTTGGGAACTCTTCAAAGAAGGTAAGAAATCTTGGTGTCAAGCTAGATGAAGATCTGTCTTTCTCACCATGAAAGCTACGCAGTTACTCATCCAGTCTCTGGTCATCTCTAAACTGGACTACTGCAACTCTCTTCTGGCTGGACTTCCACTGAAGGTAACAAAACCACTTCAGCTGATTCAGAACGCAGCTGCGAGGTTAGTCTTCAATGTTTCAAAATTCTCTCACACCACACCTTTACTAAGGAACCTTCACAGGCTCCCTGTGGCCGCTCGCATTAAGTTCAAATCCTTAACACTTGCCTTCAAGGCCAAGAATGGACTTGTACCTCCTTACTTGTACCTCAGCACTTATCAAGCAGCGTGTCACTTCTCGTCCTCTCAGGGCATCAAGCACTGCTCGTCTGGAACCTCCGTTGCTCAGAAGAAGAGGAAGACGTGTCAAGACTCTTCTCAGTCTTGGCCCCCCAGTGGTGGAACGAACTCCCTCTTCAGATCAGATCTGTGGAGTCTCTCACTGTCTTCAAGCGTCGTTTGAAGACCCACCTCTTCAAGGAGCACCTTGGTCACTAACTAGGCATCTTGTCATTGCTTATTCTTTTCTTCTTTCCTATATTCTTTGAAGAAAAAAAAAACCTTTGGGCACTTACACTCTTACTCCATATGCCTTCCTTACTTTTGCCTTAAACCTCTGACTTTTCTTTGACAGAAGTTGTTTAGGTGTGTAACCTAGCTGGCATTATCTTGGTTGAATAGCAGATGTTTATTTAAGTATAGCTTTACAGGTTGAAGAACAGATGTGGACTACTTGAGCACTGATGTACGTCACTCTGGATAAGAGCGTCTGCCAAAGGCCGTAAATGTAAATGTAAAAGTAAAGTCCACAACCAGTTCCTTTGTCTTTGTGATGTTAAGCTGTAAATGGTTTAGCTAACACCACTCAGCAAAGCTTTCCAGCACACTCCTGTATTAATCCTCCCATCCATCCCTGATATAGCCCACAATGACAGAGTCATCAGAGAATTTCTGCAGGTGGCATGACTGAGATCTGTACCTGAAGTTAGACGTGTAGAGGGTGAAGGGGAAGGGTGACAGGACAGTTCTCTGCGGCGCTCCCAAGCTGCTGAGAATGTTATCAGAGCAGCAGCTCTTCAACTGGAAATGCTGTGTTTGATTGGTGAAGTAGTCCATAATCCAAGATACCAGTGGAGCGTCCACCTGCATTTCCATTAGCCTATTCCCCAGTAGTGATGGTCTAATTGTGTTAAAAGCACTGGAGAAGTCAAAAAACATGACCCTCACAGTGTTTCCAACAACTTCCAAACGGGAATAAGCCTGGTTCAGCAGATAGATGATGGCATTCTCCACGCCAATACGGTATGCAAACTGAAGGGGGTCCAGCCAAGGTTCCACCAGCAGATGCAGATGTTTCAGGATAAGTCTCTCCAATGCTTTCATGACATGTGAAGTCAGAGCCACTGGCCTGTAGTTGCTGGGGGTCGACGGGTGGGTCTTTTCGGAGACAGGAACCAGACAGGATGTCTTCAGAGTGTTGGGACCCTCTGCAGTGTCAGACTCATGTTAAAGATGAGATGTAGAACTCCACACAGTTGGGGTCCTGGGACTGATGCCACCAGGACCTGTAGCTTTGCTGGGACGGAGTCTATACAGTTCCCTTCTGACATCTTCTACTGAGAAGGACAAAGAGACACAGTCTGTGGATGCAAGAGAGGGGGGAGGAGAAGGGAGAAGATGGGAAAAGAAGTGTGGAGAAAAGAAGTAATGGCCCTCATTCCATTCCACACCTCCCTGGTGTTGTTTTCTTGGGGTTTGCTTTTCCTGTAGCAGTCTTTTCCCTCTGCAATCTTAATCTTAAGCTCTCTCTGTACCAGTCTCAACTCTCCTTTGTCACCATTCCTGAAAGCTCTCTTCTTCTTGTCCCAGTCCATAGCCTCAAAGCATCTCTGCAGAGTCTCCTCCACCTCCCTTGTCCATTTTGTCACCGTTTTCTCGACTGCAGGTTGCCTCTGGACAACAGGTTTGTAAAGGGGCTGGAGGTGGACTAGGTTGTGGTCAGCCCTATTCAGGGGAGGGTGAGAGATAGAGTTGTATGCCTCAGTAGCATAGGCATAGAACAGGTCCAATGTTTTATTGTCTCTGGTTTTGCAATCGACATATTGCTGAAAGTTGAGAGGTTTGTGTGGTTAAAACCCCTGTGATGGCCTTAAACACGTCTGGGCTCTGGGTCAGGAGATCCGCTGTCGCAGAGCTGATGACGTCTTATCGCTGGTGTCGGGTGCGATGTAAATAATGATGATAATGATGAAGGAAAACTCTCTGTCTTTGTTAGAGCTGCCAGCTTGTCCATCTTATTGACCAGAGATCTTACATTCCCCATCACTATTGACAGGAGCGCAGGTCGAAATCTTTTCTTCTTCAGCCGCCGTGCTCTCCCTGTTCTGCAGCTGTGGTAGTTCCTCTTGATCTCCGCGGGGATGGCGTGATGAACGCCAGCATGGCTGTGGTGCCTGAACCCCAGCAGCTGATTCTGGGTGTAAACAATGGAGCCGTGTGGCATCACAGTCATCGTAAAGGAGTGCAGAAGTACTTAAAAGTTTAGCGAGTCCAATTAAATAAATAATTACTGTAAATATATGAGTCCTATAAACTAAAAAACTAGCTTAAAATAAATAATAGGGGAGAAAAAGAGAAAGAAAAAACGTAAAATGCAGAGAGCACGCCAGACTACTATTCCAGCTTTCACCGTTTCCAACAAAAATATATTTTGCAATGAATGCAAAGCACCAGTTGTCTCTAAGGTATTTTAAGACTTGGCCAGAGGAAGATTTTCTTTGTCCACTCAGAAATAAATCATCTTCTTACTTGGAGATTATTGAAGTCTGACTTGTTTCTCCAAAACCCCTCAAAAAGACAAAATAAACTTAAAACAGAAGTTCTTTTGCTGTTCTCATTGCCTTCTCAGTTTTTCTTCTCTTATGGATCTCAAAAGTGTCTGGCTTTGGTAGCTGAGACTTGAATTTGATCACTAAGACAAATTTCAGGCTCATTTAAAAGCCAACCAAGTTTTCTTTTGGATCTTAAGGTTTATCTGACAAATAAAGATCAGAGCAGTGAGAGAAAAGAAAGCTTTTTAAGATCTTAAATTGGGATCGGGCTGAGATTAGAGGAAGGCTCTTTCTCACAAGCTGAATTTGAAAAGTGTGAGCAAATGGTCAAAATCTCTAATTGGTGTTAACTGAGCTCAGTTATGTCTGTGAGAAGTAGGCTAGACAAAGAAGAGAATTTATTTTAAATTTTCCTTTCCTCTGGGTGTATAAATGACATATAATGGTATTAGTTTGCATTTGGCATATAGGCAGATACTGTACATGTTAATGAAGAGAATCCTATTACCAAAACCTATTACTTGTGATGTGTGAAGCTGGCAGGAACACTATTGGAAGAATCAGGCACCATCATTGGAGGACAACCCACCATTTGTTCCCCCGAAGTCTCCCCAAAAATCTGTCAAGGACCGCGAATCTGGCTGTGTAATTACTCACAATCACCATCAAAAACTCCCATTTCCAGAAGGCCAAACACCAAGTCATACTATTTTTCTCAGTCCATCTGGTGCCAAAGGTGCTGGATGAGCTGTGATTTCCTCCTCCTTCTGCTAGCTGGAAGATAATCACATGCATTCTGAAGCAGTCTGCCGCCAGCGGGGGGTTTTCGCATTCGCGCAGGGCTACAATTACCCCCTGCCTCTTACAGCTGACAGCCCAGCACAGCAAATGGTCCTCGCAGCCACAGCAACACATTACACATTCTGCAAAGTTAAGTCAAAATAATGGGGGCATTTACAGAGTTGTTATGTCTGGAAGCTGTTCTGTGTATCTTCAACAGCGCTAACGCACATTGAGGTATGTGCATGGTTCCCTTCAGAAGGTCAGGAGAACTGACTGACTGGACATTAAGTTTGGCGAACTCTTATCCAGAGCAGCTTACAAGTGAGTAAGTAAAATGGCCCTTATAATCACGTATGAACACACCACAGCAAAACACACAGTGAATGGCAGTCCTGCTATTGAAACTCACAACCTTCTGATCACAGGAGCAACTCCCTAACCACCTGGCCACCAGCTGCCCCAGGCAAATGTACATGTTACAGGCAAATGTAGCATTGGGAGTCTTCCCCAAGGACTCACACTTGGTTTTAAAATGCATCCTGGGCAATCAGATCACAAGCGCTAAATACAAGTGTAAATAATGCACTGTGATCTAATCACTCAAACCACTTGCTGAGGTGGTCTGGAACGCAAATGACTACATATCTGTTGTAGTGTAAATGCCGATGCATTCCAATGCTTTCCCAACAAGTACATCACAGCAAAATGATCTTCTCTGGCCACTCTAAAGTAAACGTAATAGTCATTATTGAGAGATACTTTTCATCTCATACACAATGTGCAATAGTTTTATTTTAGAGCAGAATTGGATTCCACTATTTGGTAGTAAGCGAGATCTTGCCCCCAGGGTTGAATGGGTCTTTAATTAAACACAGAAGCAGTGGCAAAATGGAATGATGGTGAGCTATTGGAGCATCTTGGGAAGCAATTTTGAATAGTCTGTTAGTGCATTAATTTGAGAATAAATGATGGTCAACTGGATGCCTTGGAGATGCATGACAGAAACAAGTGTAAATCACAGTGTGTCTCAGTTGTCCACCTGTGATCTGATTGCCCAGGACGCATTTCAAAACCCAAGTGTAAACAACCCTACTGGTGTTGCATGGTATGTTTTCTTATATGGAGAAACCCAAATTTCTTTGTCAAATTCCCATGTTCTTCCCTTTTCTTGTGAACTGGTAAATTGTGCACATGTTCATTCTGACCAGGGCTTAACTGAGAAAAAAAAGATTTTTTGCTGAACTTTTCCTTTAAGTATGTGCTGAAGGCTACTTCTAACCTTCTGCCACCGCTGTTCTTATTTTTCTTTCTTTTTTTTAAGGACCAGTTATCATGGGGCTACTTTGCTCCGTCGTCTTGGAAGCAGACTCTATAATGGAATGCAAAGCCAAATTAAAATATCATTGACATTCCAACGGATCACTCATACCCACAAAAGGGCAAAAGATACGACACGGTCTGTCAAATCCACATCCTCCAGCGCTTGTCTATTGACCATCATGCATTTCATTTATTTTTCTGAAGCCATCTGGCCAGGGAACGGAACTAATTTCACATCTGCCGCAGAACTCTTGGCCTGATCAAATGATCTGTTCTATTTTTACAACAATTATGGGCAATTATCTTCTCTAGCCACTCTAAAGTAAATGTAGAGGTCATTACTGAGAGATTCTTTTTTATCTCATACAATGTGCAATCATGTATCATTTTAGAGCAGAATTGAATTCCATTATTTGGTGGTGAGCAAGATTCTGCCCACAGGGTTGAACGGGTCTTTAATTGAGCACGGAAGCAGTGGCAAAACAGAATGATTGTGAGCTATTGGAGCATCTTGGGAAGCAATTTTGAACAGTCTGTGAGCGCATTAATTTCAGAGTAAACTCGGATGACTGTAGCTCCAATTGCATGCCTTGCACTTGTGTTAATTCATAGGTGAATATTGTGTTTCCTTGGAGATATACATTTGCATTAAGGTTCTCATGAAGAAAAAATAATCATGTGTCTGTGTGTGTGTGTGTGTGTGTGGATATATTATCAACACTGGTCACTGCTATTTTTATTAATCCATTTTTACATTCCAGGCAGATGGTTTTATCGATATAATCTTTTGTGAGTAGATTATAGTTCCGTTGTGGCATGCTGTAGGCAAACTCCACCAAAAATATCTCAAATTTACATTTTAAATGATAAATGCAGATTAACTGAGCTATTTTTAACAAGAAATATCATAAAATACATTTTCATAATTAATGCAGTAAAGATTTAAAAGAAAAACAAACATTTCTGGCATTTTTATGTGAAAAAACAAACTAAGCCAATAATACCAAGTTGACAGTCTTTAAATAGTTGTTGCCATAAGTAAAGTGACAAACCTAAACCTGCAGATAGAGAAAACCAGCAAAGGATAGAGTGTCATTGGGACACATCAAGATAAGAGAGCAGAGCTGTTAGTTGTTTGGTTCCCATGACCCCATCCAGGAGGTTCCTCTGTCCACTTCCCTCTGGCAGACCATGGTAATCCTCTGCCCGAGACAGATAGAGGCAGAGGTTCTTTGTTGGAGCGCCTTGGGTTGCAGACAGAAGCAGGATGATATTTCAAACGGGGCCTTTCATCACCGCAAAGAGAGGGGAAGAGACGCAGACGTGGGGGAGGGGGCTGACTGCTGTGATTCTTTAGGGGTCAGAAATTTGTAAGTGTAGTCACTCAAGGCTATTTCCTCACAAATAAGCCTATAAATAATTATATAAATGAATAAATTGCCATTTATGTCACTAACAGGACTGTCATATGAAAAAGACGTCCCTGGTCAAAGGACATAAAGACCATGTCTTCTACAGAGAACACGTGCTCACACTTTCATGCACAGGTGCTGTTTGTTTGCTGAATTCAGCATATTATAATGCAGTATTCATATTGTAATACTATATATGTAAAAAATATAAGACGACATTCATATTATAACACAATATTCACAAAAATAACACATAAAATGAGGCCTGTGGAAAAGTTATGACACATATGAAATGTGAGATTCTCATTTATGTAATTAGTGATGTATACTATAGACTAATGTACTACAGTACAAATATATTGATAGCTGAGTATATTAAACTATAAAGACAAATGCGTATACACAAATGTGATCTTTATTGATGTTGTTATTATCTAAATACATAAATAAATAAATTCTTATTTATGCTACTTATGTTAAGCTATAAATCGTGCATTGCCACACTTTCCTTAGATATACTTGACATAAAAATTCAAAAGATAAAAAATAAAGAAGAAATAAAATGTAAAAAATTTGTCAGCAAAAAATAAATCTGTTTCCACTCTGAAACGGATCCTGAGGGGAATCAACTGCACATCAACTGAGACAAACAGTGCCAAAACTCTGCTGTTTCTGATAAAAAGAATGGGGAGGAAATCAACAGTTTGATGTTAAAGATTCAAAATGTGACATTCTCAATCTACTTTATTTGTCCCATTTGTGTATATCAAGCTGCAAAAAACAGCTTTTATGGAATTCACTGTTGTGATGTCATCAAACAGTAACTTACAGTTGAGTGAATTACTAATAACAATAAATAGTGCTTAGGAGTGTGCTATTGCACATAACAGAGATCAGTCGTATATAAGTAATATTGACATAAGTAGTGATAGTTCACATTGCACATAATAAGATATTGCATATAATGCACACAATGATTTACATGATTTAAATGTTGGACATGGAGGTGTCTACAGCTTTTTTGGACACATAATGTACTTTCTCAGACACACTTTTCCAGACATGGTATGCTAAAAGATATTTACTTATTTTTCCACCAGCTCATTATTAACTTAATCTTTCATGTATCATTCCATATGTGCCTTTAAAATTAGCATCAGCATCGACATACAGCTATGCTAATGGTGGGCTTCAAGGGTACAGTGGATGTCAATAACAAATGGCTCTCTAAGCCCTCCAACTATTATGATGTATGTTCTAATAAATATCAATGAAAGCAGCCGGACAAGGGAGCAAGCTCTTCAAATATGTCCCCAGACTTTGTTCATCTCTATTATGAACTGCTTATTAAATGATAATTAAAACAAGTGCCAATTATCCATTCTCAAATGACAAAGTAGTTAAATGTCACCCTACCACTTAAATCCATTTTAATCAAGGGTCTTCCAACATGCAGGCCTGGCTTACTGCAAGAGAACAGAAGTGGATCCATGTTAAAGGGACAAAATCTCATTTTCATCACTGTCCCGGCCCAAAAATGCAATCAATCAGCCAAGACATGCATTGGTGTTTGAAGTTTGCTTCCTTAGCTTTGCACTAGAGCTTCAAGGCTAATATAATGGATATCTATGGCATCTTAATATTTTGGGTGACATTGTGTGTTAGTTTCATTTGCCTCATAGCTCCACTGCAAAGCTAAAGAAGCAAGCTACAGACACCAAGCACATCTTGGCTGATTTATTACATTTAGGTAAAGGGGAAGATTTTGGTGGGCTTTTCCTTTATACAATGACTAAACAATAAAAACAGTAATAAATATTTTTCATGATGCTTGTGTGCGCTCATGTACAGTATAATGACATTTTTAAATACCCCAGTCAAACTGTATGTTTTGTAAATAAAAGAGAAGACACGTTTTCTGCTAATTTTCTGCTAATTAACATACTGGAAAAAAATAAACCATACAATAAAAGGGTGTCATAACGTTTGTACAGGCCGCCTTTGACATTTTTCCAATATGATAAATTCAGCACATAAACACTAAATGTGCAGAAGTGTGATCCCTGTAGAGGATGTTTACTTATGTATTTATTTAATTTTTTAACAAACAAGCTATTTGACCCCAAACATTAACAATGTTAATATTTACTTTTAAAAAGGAAATTTTGAGTTTCTTAAATTTTGAGCACTTAAAAGGGCTTTTAAAATAAGGTTCATTTTAATATTAAACATATGAAAGGGGAATTTCAGTCACTGAAATGTAAAAAAAGGTCATTCATATGTGAAATGTTTTTTTTTTTTGAGACACCTACTGATTCTTTACACTGATGGCAAATGAAGACAGGCGTCTGATTGTTTCTCTGGGGACTGTATGGCTTATTTTGCAGTAATGCATGTACCTCTACCTCTGTTTTAATATCTCAGAAACATTTAAATATTTGGTGAAATTCCCCTCGCTGACATTTAAGGATTTTATGTTGACCAACCAAAATGTATTACGTTTCTATGTGCTTTGCTCAAATTGCCTTAACATGTAACTACAGGAAATGCTTGACCGTTTGAGTTTTGTTGTAACACAACTCCGTGTTAATCAAAATTAATATATTTAGACAAGCTTCAGCGACAGAGTATGTGGCGCACTAGCAAGCTTCCTTCAAAATTGTTGATCACCCCTGGCAAGAGGAAATGAGGCATTCATCAAACTGTCATGTCATAATTAAAGCACAAGCCTTCCAGAGGGACCGCACACATGTGAAATAACACATGACCTAAACTCCACCGCGGGTAGTTCCCGCCACACTGTGGCTTGTGATGGATAGACTCAGCTATGTTGCTAATGGCCCTAAAAGTGCCAAAGAAGTGTGTTAAAACCAAGTTGCGCAACGCCCCAGATGCAATAATGTTTTGTAAATGAGCAAAGATAGCCTAGGATAATTTTAGCTGGAAAGAAGCTACTCCTCGTATCCAAACAACTAGACTGGAAGAAATGTATCAGAACCACATAAAGAAAATAACCGAAGAAGCTTGTAATGGAATAACACAAAAATGTTAGATGTACACTGCCAGTCAAATGTTTTGTCAGATTTTCTACACTTGCATGTTACTTTCTAATTATTTATTAAAAATACACTCAATATTACTTGCTAACAAATACAGTATGTTCAGTTTATTAGCCAAAAAATGTCATGTTTTTTATTCATCACTACTAACCTACAAAAATCCAAATAATATAATTATAACTGTTATTATAATGTGGGTCACCAGACAATTTAACAATTTGACTCTGCATTGCCACACAACCAGTTAATAGGATGTCGGACATGCACTGTTACATATTCTTTCATCTTATTCTTTCATAAAGGAAATTTGTTTTATTAGACATATTTTCATTTATAGTTGTTCACTCAACAACGTATAACCAACAACCAATACTTAACAAGAATGAAAATCTGCTGATTATGAAATAAATGGATAAGTATCAAAAGCCTGTAGTGTGCAAAAACTTTTGCCCGTGAGCCTAAACTCATCAGGAGGGTTGATGATCACTGCTCCAGGTTCTTGTATGGAACTTCTTTTACTCTCCTACTCTTGACATGTATTTCAAGAGTGTCAGAGGAACCCTCTTAAGACACTTTGACTCTTATGGTGTATTTCCACAGGCACAAGAAATCATGGAGTATCATGGTTCCATTACAAATTAAGGGGCCTGTACCTGAGCCCCTTGACGGCAGGGCTGAAAGCGACCCGCAGCCGAGCTGACTGTGTCACTTTTTTCAGATTGGTCTAAATGTTGTCATCACAACATAGAAAGACGGCATTGGTTTTTCTGTCCATGCAAAAAAAACAACAGCAACAGAGATACAAACTAACACTTGGGAAGTACAAGCACTGCGATATGTTTGGTCTGAAGATAAATTTCAGTGGGAATTTCCTATGATCCTAATAAATTTATCTTTAATGCTGTGAGAAACACGAAAAGGTATCCATCATTCGGCTAAAGACTGCTGAGAAATAATTAAAAAATTCAAACAAGACTATTAAAATAAAAATAAAAAAATATCAAAAGCAACTCTGACAGAAAAACTTTTCACTGGTACAACTCCATGGATGTGGTTTTGGGACAACGACTGGCCATAAACTGTGGAGAGAACTGTGCACTAATGCATCAGAAACACCGTTTCCGGGCTGAGATACACCGGAAACTTAAAAGTGCTGCATGTTCCATGCCATCGCAGTATGGTTTAGGCACAACATGGTTCCTGTATAGCTATGGAAAAGTGCCTTAAATTTTACATTTATTCATTATCCAAGCCACTTACCCTAACCAGGGTTGTGGGGGGTGCTGGAACCAATCCCAGCAGTCATAGGACGAAACACCCTTGACAGGTCACCAGTCCAGTGCAGGGCACATATTCACACCTAGGGGCAATTTAGCCTCTCCAATGAAAGGGAGGAAACCAGAGCACCTGATGGAAACCCACTTAGACATGAGGAGAACATGCAAACTCCACACAGAAAGGACCCTTGAGCACCGCGGCTGAAAAGCAAACCATGGACCTTCTTGTTGGTGTGTCCTGGTGCATCACTAACATGCTTCTATCCATGTTTCTAGATAAGAGCATGTCATGCAGAGTCTGGTACAACTACATTTGGGATGGGGCAAATTGAGTAAAGTTGATTTTTCATCAAAAATCACCTTTAAGCCTAAATGACCCTGGAACTACTCTCGTTGGTGAATGGTTTGAATAACTGTGACCACAAATTAATCTTAAATGCCCTGTAAACACCCCATAACTTCTATGATTGATGGTGCTTGACTTACACACAAAAACTATGTCACATGCTATGGATGCTGGATGTAAAGTTGAGTGATGAACACAATATACTACGTGCTCAGTGTCTGTCTGAACAATAAATCATATTTGAAGGGAAGCAGGGCAGTTCATCTCCAACGACAGAATGTCTGAAAATCTTGCATGCATGTGTTAAGACGGTGGGCTCAAGCCACCCCTGTCATGTGATGAGGAATCTTTCCCTCTCTTGTTAAGGTTTCCCTTTCTGTAAATAAATAATGTGCAGTGAAAAACAAAACAATCTTGGCAAATTGTATTAAAACTGAAGATGTAAAGATTTATATTTGAAAAATCTGCCAACAGGCTAAGCAAAATTTACTTTTTAAGATCGCTTGAAAAAAGAAAAAGAAGCGAAAAAGCAGCAAAAACAACAAATACCAAATGTGCTGTTTTTTACAGAGCCCCGCTGGTGACATCGCCTCTTTATAAAAATAATTTACTAAGGCAGGAGAATTTGAAGCTTATGTCTTAGTAAGATGTGGGAACAAGATCATAGGTCATAGATATAATTTACACTGGGGCACTGGGAACACTGGGGACATGTCCCCTCCACTTTTGTGTGGGGCTATTTTGTCCCCACCATTTTATGAAGGATCTATAAATTTCAGCCCTACCAGTTTTTGAAACGATCCCACCTCATAAACAAACATGTTCACCCCATCGACACATATGTTTGCGCCCCCTCATCAACAAATACATCCATCAGCCCCACCTGTGTTTTAAATGATCCTTTGCACTGACAAATACATCTGCCCATCCCAACCCCGGCCAACAAATATCTCTGAAACACCCCTCCCCTATTAACAAATACATTCAGCATAGTCCCCACCAATTTTCAAACCAATCGGACATCCATGGAGATAGTTAAATCATGGGAATGACTAACTAACTCTTGGGAATGAGATGATTAAGTCGTGGTCATGGGTTAGTTAATCAAGATTACTGTGGATTATAGTCGTGACCATGATTTAACTATCTTGTTCCCACATGTTTCTGTCACGCACACCAGTCTCGTGACGCACACGGGATTCCGGAGATGACGTGCGTCACGGGGTATATAAACAGGAAGA
>JBBPCZ010000002.1:4355556-4372049 GCA_037974445.1 Brycinus macrolepidotus | reverse complement strand
TTCACTAACAACGTCACTTCCTTGTTCATGGCCTCACCAGAATCCATTCAACCGAGTGATTTGTTCATTTAAAGCAGTGATTTGGTTCATTTAGAGCAGTGAATTGTATCAAAATATAATATCAAATTACATGCTCAGATTGAATATTGAATTGACAATTGCATGCTCTGACTGAATATTGAATTGACAGTTGCAAAATGAATTGCTATTTGAATTTTTGTGCTTATAATCTTCCATAGAAAGGGAGAATAAGTTGACATTGTAACTGTAAAAAAGCATGCAAAAAGTTCACATTTTAATTACATTTTTGTGAAATACTGATACTGATAATTCATTTCTTCCACAATAATTCACATTCTCTCTTTTATGCATTGTTGAGGAAGCCTAAATTAGTAAGAGCTCATGAATATGCATGTACCTGCAGTCACATGTTTCAAAAGCAAAATAGTTTATTACTTAAAAGTAAAGTGTACTGTTCTTTTACTGTTAATCAAAGATAAAGATAATAAAAGCAGGCACAGAAGGGAGTGTCTTAGCTTATGAATTCAGTAACCTTTTGAGTTGATTTTCTTTTAGAAGGCAAATGGTAAAATCTTTATAATATTTTCTCAAAATTTAATACAATATCAACAGTAAAATCTCACATTATATCAGGAAATATTACTGAAAACCATGATTCCCAGCCTTTGAATGCTAATGTGTATATGGCGTACCTGTATGACTTGCATCTTTTTGTTAAAAATGTCTGTATTTTGCTCTACGATCCCCAGCAAGTCTGTCGTTTCCTGCTGGGCTTTCTTCTTCGCATCTTCGGTTTCCAGCTTTTCAATCAGCAACCTGGAATGTTCAGTGCTTGCGACCTCAACTAATCTCTATCAGGGTCAAAAATGTATTAAAGAAACGTTAGACCCATGATCTGATACAATATGGGTTGCAGGAGTGGTCACCAACCCTGGTCCTGGAGATCTACTTTCCTACCATGTTTAGCTCCAACCTGCACTTACCATGCTGCCCCCTTAGAACTCAGTGTATTAGTGAAATCTGATTTCAACAGATAAAAACGGAGTAAAACAGTCTAAAACCGGGGTTTGCTCTCCTATATGCTCGCCATTTGCTCCGAATGATACACAGCCTTCTTGACTGTCTGGAACATAAATTGTTGTTTGACAAGTCATTTTCTTCAGTCAAACTAAAGCAAAACCGAAATCATCCTCCTTGACTCTCCTGCAGACACTACATCTGTTAAGAAACATCTTGGTCAGCTCTCTACATATGTTGTAGGAACCCTTGGTTGATTTTTGATTCAAAACTCAAATTTGACAAGCAGATTGTGAGAGCATGAGAGCAGTCTTTTGTCAGTTGAGACTCATCTCAAATATTAAGCATATCCTCTCATTGTCAGATTTAAAAAAGGTCATCCATGCCCTTATGTCTTCACTGTTGGACTACTACAATGCTTTTTATGCAGGTATAAATCAGCTCTCTATAGCAGGTCTTCAAATAGTGCACAATGCTGCAGCAAGGTTATTGAATCGCACAAAAAAGGGGGGGCCATATTAAACCAATGTTAGCAACTTTTCACTGGCTCCCAGTTGATTTTAGGATCAAGTTTAAGATTTTACTCTTTGTTTTCAAGCGCTGAATGTCCAGGGCCCTTTGTACATCATAGAACTTCTCCAGCTACAGTCTACCACCAGACACCTTCAGTCATCCAGTGAGCTCTATTTAGCTCTCGATTAGCACTCGATTGAAACTCAAGGGTGCCAGGGCTTTTGCAGTTATGGCACCAAGGTTATGGACTCCTTGCTGGTGAGTTTTAGATTCTCCCCAACTGTTCTGTTCTTTTAAAAAGGCTCAAAACATACTTGATGTTACTGATTTTAATTAGCATAGTGGGTATATGTCTCTGGAACATTTTATTTCTCTTTCTATTTATATTGTATTTTATCTTATCTCATTTGTCAATTTATTCAATGTTATTTATGTTATTTTATTTTATGCTATTTTAGGTCTGTTTTTTACAGCACGTTGGTGAACATGAATTGTTCTTCAAATGTGCTCTATAAATAAAGTTTGCTTACTTTTTCCTGATTGTTTCTAAGACCTAAAATATAAGAAATTTGGGCATTTTTGTTCTTTGTGGGCATTTGCATGTGATGTGATTTTTAAAATCCCAGTAGCAATTACTATAAACACATGTTTTTAAAATTACAATAACTTTGGTTCTGTGTGACACAGGAACACCAAACAAAGTTCAGCATGACATCTCACACCTCCAGCATTAACACAAACTGGAGGAACTTCCATATAAGGAGATGTTTTGCCGTGTGATGACAATTTACCATTTGTTGTGCTTTCGGCATGGATCTCGAGTTCTATGGGTTAATGCTCCAGCCAATCAGGGACTTCAGAAGAAGTTCATCAGCAAGAGCAGAGGTTGCAAATTAACTTCTCAGGAAGGATCTCAAAGGTTGGTGACCACTGTACCATGTAGGCCTAACCTGACAGAAGGTAAACTATGCTAATACAGCGATGAAGCCTACCTTCCATTTCTCCAGCTCTTTCAATGCATCTTCCACCTTCTGTAAATAGAGAAACAAGGGGAATAACACCCCAGTGAGCAAAGAAAATCCCTGTATGTCCAAAATCTCCTAATTATCTCTAACACTTTCTAGCTTGTCTATTTTGGCCATCTATTCATTCAAGATGCATTTTTTTCAAGACCTTATAATTACACTGATAACACTACTAATAACAATGATAATAGCAATACTCCTAGTACTACTAATAGCAAGAAAAAGAAAAAACTGTTTAACAATCAAAGGAAAATTATAAATGGTTTGAAATTAGTTGTGTGATGAGACATTATTTTAGGGTAGCATTTTGATGTAGGTTTGGCTTAAAATGTATGGTACCATTTAAATTATTTTTGTGGTTCCAGATTTCCCACAATTGTAACGTTATAAACATACCATTTAAACACTCAAGACAATTTTACATATTTAGCTTCACTGGACAGTTTTTATAGGAAATAAAATGGCGAGTGAACCATAGTTCCACCATTTCATATCATACACACACACGTGTGTGTTTGTGTGCGTGTGTGTGTGTGTGTGTGTAAACCTAAACATGCAAATATGAATTATGGCCAAAGCTGTATCCGAAGGATTTATATATATGCTTTACCAAGTATTTCGATCATTTTTCATTTTCAACCCCTCCCCCTCCCCCGTCGCCGGTGCCGCCCTAGGTAACCCACTACGCACCTGTATTTATATTTACACATTATAATAATATTTACAAGGGTTAATATACACATGTACACTATTTTCCCAAACAAATTTCAAAAATATTCCCAGATTCTGGAGGGAATTTCTGAGTTCCCTGTCGGTCTGTTTAACTTTCGTTTTCACTTAGGCCTCGACCGGACGGGGTTCATTTTTACTTTATTCCCGCTTCGCTTCTCCGGACGAAGGTTCGACCCCACATACTCTACTTTTAAACAGCTGGACTCATCCAGAGTGTGGTGTTAGAGGTGTGGTGGTCTTGTGAAAGCTAAAGGAGCTGTAATGAGCCTACCTCTCCACTGACCCGCCGCTGATCTCCCGAAGAAGACATCGCGAAACAGAAACAACTGTTTTTTTCCTCTCGATTAGTTCAAAACTGACCAAACAACCGTCTAAACCGTCCTCGTTCCTGAGACCCAAATCTGACTCCGTGAGAACGTCTGATACTTCCTTGAAGTCACGCGACTCTCGAGTACCTCTCTGTAGAAACAAAAGTGAAAGTTTCTAAAAGACAAAAACACCACAGCCCAGCACTCACCCAGAGCCTGTCTGGACAGCGTCTGGACCCCTTGAGAAGGATTGGAATCTGAGCTGAGATCAGCTGAAATGGACAGTAGATCAGATTGACTGGACTCATAATTTCAGTTAGTTTTACCAATAAGAGCCACCATGGCTGAGAAAACACTGGTGCTGGAGGGTCTTCCAGATGACTTGTACCGTGTGAGGTCAAAGCTGGAGTTATACTTCAAAAACAAGAGAAGATCCGGAGGGGAGATCTTTCAGATTCAGGAGCATCCAGAAGACAGACGGAAAGCTCTGCTCGTTTACCTGGATGAAGGAGGTAAGACCACCTGTCCAAAACTGCCAACCTGTCGGTCACCTTTATACAGCATAGCACCATATCTTCTATATTCTCTATACCAGGAAGGAGGTTGTTTTTAGTGAAATATATCCCTTTCGTTCTCCAGATGTGAAGAAAGTGCTGGAGAAAGGAGCCCACCGGATTGATTTCAAAGCTCGAGGAGTGGTTGAGGTGACAGTAAATCGTCCAGAGGGACAGAGAGCCCCAGCTGAAAAAGTTAAACCCTCAGTGCTGCCTAAGCCTAAGCTGGAAATGCTCAAGCACAACCAGTCAGCTCAAGCCACTTCAGAGGAGGTGAACTTGCTTATTTTACTGTTATGTGTAATAATCCACAGTGTTTTATTCAGGTGAAGGACACACTGCACACCCTGAAACAGAAACGTCTCATAATTCACACATCCCATTTGGCCGGTTTTTCCATCTATTCTGTCAGTGTAAAGAAATGTGAGAAGGCAAGGAGAACAAGGAAATGTGGAAATGTGGAATGTGTGTGTACATAAGCAGTGCTGATCTGACACAGAAAAAAGAAAAAAAAAACTATATATATACTGTATATATATATATATATATATATATATACATACATATATATATAATCTATTCTATTTCATAATATTAATGTGAAGAAACACTCAGTGCTCATGTAAACAGTTTTTAAATATTATTTTTGCACACACACACACACAATAAATATATATATATATATATTATATAAAATAATTGTTTCATCCCCCCACTTATCCACCCAGCGATTTTTATGAGTGAAACACACGAGACATTTTCCCCCCGGAAAAAACTGCTACAGCTATCACCCCCAGACCCGCCCACCCCCGTTCCAGACATTAAAATGCTTCTGACGGCCGTGCTTGTATGTACATTGTCTTAAACTGCACCTTATAGATGAACTTAGTTCTAGCATTGTTCTTGCTGCAGCATTTTGTATTTTTTTCCCTCAGCATATTAGACCACATTGCACTTTTACAGCAAAAAATGTGTGTGATTAATTTAGATTAATTATATATATATATATATATATATATATAATATTTGCCTAATCATTTTTTTTTCTTTTACATGGATCTCATAGCAGAAGTCTCCTTCAGGAAGTCATAAAGGTATGATTTGCTAAATTTGCAAAAAAAAAAAAAAAACCCACAATCGATTGCTTATGCAGCACAAATTGAGTAATATCAATTTCTCTGTCTCAGGAAATGAAGGGGACTCTAGGACACAGGACTTGCTTGTCACCACCACCGAGTTCATTAATAAAGACACCCTTACACTATATTTTGAACAGTTTACAGAGAATGCTGAAATCACAAAACATGGAAAAAACACTTGGATCCTAAAAGTAGCCACACCAACAGGTACATTTTGCCAGTGCATGTTGTGTAATTGACAGAGTTGACCTGAATAATTCAAGCATATATTCAAAATACGGTTGAATTTGAAAAAATATTTGAAATATTCAAGTATTTGTTAGTTACGCTGGTTTTCAAGTCTATATTTAGTATTCTGAGGCTTTATCTTTTCAGCCCAAAATATAACACATTTCATCAGCCTTTAAAATGTACAACGATGATGATAAAAACAAAAAATCAAGAAATTATAGTTGGTTTAATTCAGAAATCCACATCAATTGCCCCCAATGCAGCCACTGCAGCTAAAAGAGAAGAGATTTTTAATGTAAAAACTTTAATCACTTACAGTTAAATTTTAATGTAATCACTTTAAATTACAGCAAGAAAAATGCTCGGTGCGTATGTATATACTTTATGTAAATGGTACACTATATACTTGGTACACTAGAGGGGCAGCAATGAGACGACCCCCAAAACAGGAATGGTTTTACAGGGGGAGGACACTGACATTTTTTCTTTCCTCATATTTTCTGACCATTTTTTTTCACTAGTTTTGCATTTGGCCAGGGTCAGTGTCACTACTGGTAGCATGAGGCGAAACCTGGACACTACAGAGGTTGCACAGGTAGCCCAACTCCTCCAAGATGGCGCATTAATTCGTCCAGACGGTTTGCTCTGTCTCCCAGCACAGTCTCAAGAGCATGGAGGAGATTCCAGGAGACAGGCAGTTACTCAAGGAGAGTTGGACAGGGCCGTGGAAGGTCCTTTACCCATCAGCAGGACTGGTATCTGCTCCTTTGTACAAGGAGGAACAGGATGAGCACTGCCAGAGCCCTACAAAATTACCTCCACTGGTGTGAATGTCTATGACTAAACAATCAAAAACAGACTTTATGACGGTGGCCTGAGGGCCCGACGCCCTCTAGTGGGCCCTGTGGTCACTGCCCGGCACCATGAAGCTCGATTGGCATTTGCCATAGAACATCAGAATTGGCAGGTCTGACAGTGGCCCCCTGTGCTTTTCACAGATAAGAGCAGGTTCACCATGAGCACATGTGACAGACGTGAAAGGGCCTGAAGAAGCCGTGAAGAACGTTATGCTGCCTGTAACATCGTTCAGCGTGACCTGTTTGGTGGTGGGTCAGTGATGGTCTGGGGAGACATATCCATGGAGGGACGCACAGACCTCTACAGGCTAGACGACAGCACCCTGACTGGGATGAAATCCTAGGACCCATTGTCAGACCCTATGCTGGTGCAGTGGATCCTGGGCTCCTCCTGGTGCACGACAATGCCTGGCCTCATGTGGCGAGAGTATGCAGGCAGTTCCTGTAGGATGAAGGAACTGATAGCGTTGACTGGCCCCCATGCTCACCTGACCTAAATCCAGTAGAACACCTCTGGGACATTATGTTTCAGTCCATCCGATGCCGCCTGATTGCACCTCAGACTGTCCAGAAGTTCAGTGATGCCCTGGTCGAGATCTGGGGGAATATCCCCCAGAACTCCATCCGTCATCTCATTAGGAGTATGCCCGACCTTATCAGGCATGCATACAAGCACATGGGGCCCATACAAACTACTGAGTACCATTTTGAGTGACTGCAATGAAATTTCAGCAAAATGGACTAGCCTGCTGCATAATTTTTTTACTTTGATTTTTGGGGTGTCTTTGAATTCAGCCTTCTGTAGGTTGGTAATTTTCATTTCCATCATACAATGTGGCATCCTTTCGTTCCTAACACATTACGCAGTCCATATCAGTATAGATATCCAGCATGATTTTTTCCCCATTGAGATCTGATGTGTTTTCAAAGTGTTTCTTTAAAAAAAAATTTAGCAGTGTACATACGCACAACATGTAAGTATAATGACACTTATCCAAGAAGGCTGCCACTTGTTCCTGGTGAAAGTGACTGGAACTTACTGGTGAAAACCGGAAGTTAAAACCTGTTTGTTGTGTGAGTTCTGGTAGTGAACGAGCAAAGGAAATCTAAAATCCTGATGAAAAAAATAATTATTTAAATTTGTTAAGGTTACAACCATACTGATTGTGTGGCTGACAAAATCAAGAGGCTACACTCAGCTTCTACAATAACATATGTTGCAGGAGCAGCTGACTATTAATACACTATTCCCCCCATTTACAACTGCATATATTTAGAACTGCAGAAATGAAAATACTTGGATTTTAATGTTAGAGCAGTAATAATTGAGTTAATTATACAGGATAAATTTTTTAGAGAATGAGTACTTGAGAGTCAAGCCAGCCCTAGAAACAGTTAGAAACTTCAAGAACTTTTTTTGCCATTGCTTAGAAAGTTGCTTATCAATCATGCGCTGAAAGCATAGCAGTTGCTTTTTCATTTGCACTTCATTGTATATCGAAATTATAATGCTGGGTTGATGGTTGTATGGGTTTGTAAAATATTACCATTACTGCATCAGTAATTACAGAGAGTCAAAAAACTAACAGGACATTACATATTATCTTAGATGTACAGAAGATTCTTGACCAGAAGGAACATGACTTTGGCCTTTCGGTGGAAGTGAATAAAGAAAGGACTGCATCAGAGAACTGGGACCCCCGGCGATTCATCTTAACTGGGTTCAAAGACACCTGCAAATGCAAATTAATTGCAGTGTTTATTGGCAGCTGCTCTCAAAAAGCAGAGCATACCTGGGAGCTTCTGGATGATGACAGGATTGTGGTCACCTTCAAAGAAGATATTGGTGAGCCAAAATATGCAGTTATCTACAATTTTTAAAAAAATCAGTCACTGGGTAAAAGTGAGTCATATGGTGGTCAGAGTTTTTTATGTGAAAGTGTTCACTGTAGAGAGAAACAGATTTCTTTACAGTGGTAGTGAATGGAACCAGGGATTGTCATTTCTTTCTCTAGATGTAAAATCATTCTTGAAGAAGTGCACTACCAAAAAGCTGCAGGACATGGAGATTGGAGCCTCTCATTTAGAGCTTACAGATTCCATTCTGGTGGAAGGAGATATGAGCACAGTGAAAGATGATGTTCTCACCCTCTACTTCAGCAATAAGAAGAGGAGTGGTGGAGGGGACATTAAGTCCTTAATCTGGGTCAACAAACACAGAAGTGTGGTTATATCCTTTGAAAAGTGTCAAGGTACATTTTACAGTCTTTTTTCTGTCATAAATCTCATTGTAAAATCTCTTAACTTCATTGTTATTATTCTCTTACTGACTGTTCCGTCACAGTCAAGTTAAAGGGCCTATTTCCTACATTTTCCAGTACACTGTTTTTTTTCCCTTTGAGGCCTATTTATAAAGCTTTCTATCTTCATATTTAAAAGAACATAATGCGCAATTCATTTTTACGAGACCATTATCTATATTTTACCATTAAATGGGCTGTTTTTTTGACTCTTTGCCTTTCAGCATTATATAGGTAAATGATCTCTGTCCTGATTAGCTGCCCTGTGCTGGGCCTCATTTAGAAAGCAGTCAGACTGAAACATTCTTTATATGTTCTGCATGAATGTATATGTAACAGAGTTGTGTTTTATGTGACATCAAAATATATGAATTTAAATAAATCTTTTCCTTCAACAGATGCACACCAAGTTGTGGAACAGAAGCATCATGTTTGTAACACTGATTTCAGCACATTTCTCTTTTACCCAAGTCTGCAGAAGGCTCTGACAGGGAAGACGCCTACTTTGCCTAATAACTCCACAAACATCACCATTCCTGTTGACAAGGAAATTCTCGCATTCATTGAAAGAAATGACCAGTGCAAAAATGACTTTGAGAGTCGACTCAAGAAGGTTCATGCTAACATAATTTTTGACAAGACCACAACTCACACAGCAATACAGCTGGAGATGGCTGTGGACAAAGAGTCTTTGGCTGCATTGCGTGTTGGACCAACCTGGCAGTCTAAGGCCAAAAGAGAAGCAGATGATTTTTTGAGCAAGTTTGGTTCAGTTGAACTGGAAGTTGAGGATGAGGTGTGGAAAAGAGTAGAGAGGGATTGTGACCAGCTTATTAGCCTTGATATTGACCTCTCCTTTGAGGACGCAAGAGGCAGAATCATAATAGTTGGCCTAAAGGAGGCAATCAGTACCCTTTCAGGAAAAATAGAGAACCTTTTTGGCAATGCAGCAGCAAAATTAGAAGCAGAGAGGAACACTGTTGATAAAGTGATTCCCTTGGAATCAAAGGAGATGTTCGAGTTGGTAGCAAAACAGGTATGTTCCACACTTAGTAGTGACATTTTTTCCAAAGATGAAAGGAGCCATAGCATTCGTCTCAGAGGTTTAAAGGATGATGTAAATGCTGCTGAGATAGTCATTAAGCAAGCACAGAAGAATGTTGTCCTTCAAGACTTGAGCTTCTCATTGCCTCTGCTACAATTCCTGAAGTCCTTAGATCTAAAGAAATTTGAGCAAGACCACTTTGTCCCAAGCAATATCCCTGCTTTCTTTATGCATAATGGCGACCTTCTTGGGATCCTTGCAGAGACAGAAAACATCAAGAAAGCTGAAGACAAATTAACCGAGATCCTTAAAGAGGAGGTTATCCAAGTTACCCCTGATCTAACCTCTGTGATCAGTGGTGAAAACTGGATGAACTTCTTGAAAACACTTGAAGCTGAAGTGCAATTAAGCCATAACGCTCATAATGTCAACATCATGCCTTCTGAGGGACAGATTGTAATCTCTGGCTTTGCTCAAGTGGTGGCCCATCTCACACGAAAAGTGAGAGACTACCTGGAGAACAAGACACCAGCCACTGAAGACATCCATCTTCAGTCTTTGCAAGAGGTTGAGTTTGTCGACACTTGCATGAAATTGTCTGAAGTTCCAGAAATCAATGACCTTGGCGTAACTATACTTCCTTGCAGGACAGAGAGCTCTCCTTGTCTGAAGGTCACAGCTGCAAAGGAGAAAATCCAAGATGCCAGAAGTGCAGTAATAAAGCATGTGTCGTCAATTGTCACAGAGACACTGGCTTATTCAAAGGCAGGAGAGTCCAAGGTCCTGCATAAGCATGAAGCCATTGTAAAGGCCAAGGCCAGGGAGTGGGCATGCATGGCTAACCTATCAACAGAGAAAGTTGCAGGAAAGTGTTACACCCATACCATTAGTAGCTGCATGACTTTAACAGTTGCTGAAGGCAATCTGCTGCACTATAATGTGGATGCCTTTGTTTGTCCTATGAATAACAAACTGACTTTTGATAACCCTATTGCCCAGCAGTTTCTTCAAGTTGCAGGTCCACATATTAAATCAGTGTGCAGCAGACTCCAAAAAGAAAAGCAAGCATTACTCGCTGGGGATGTGATCCCTAGTGACACACAGGGTCACCATGCCAAGACTCTCATTTATGCCATCTTGCCCCAGAGTGACCAGTCCCTGGGCTCTCGATACATGGAATCTGCCATTCTTGCTGGTCTCCAGGAGGCAGAAGCAAGAAACGGTTCCTCTATTGGAATGCCAACAATAGGCTGCGGAACCTTTGGGTTTTCAGTCAAAGAAAGTTGCACAGCAATCAGGAACGCAATTCTTCATTTCATCAACGATCATCAAAATTCTGGAAGCATTCTAACAAATATATTTGTAGTGGATTCTAATCCAGATGTTGTGGAGGAGTTCAACACCCTCATTGGTCAAATGGTATGTTTCCTTTCTGTTTATTTTCCAGTTTGATTTTTCAAGTTAATTTGCAACAAGAAGGTCCTGGGTACGATTCCCAGCAGGGGACGGCTGATGGTCGTTTCTATGTGGAATTTACATGTTCTGCCTATGTCTGTGTTTCCAACGGGTTCTTAGTTTTTTTTTTCCCCACAATCCAAATACATGCGGGTCAGGCGAATTGGAGATGCATAAGTGCCTTCTAGGTGTGACTGTGAGAGTGAATGTGTTGGTCTGTGTCTCTCCCCTGTGATGGACTGGCAACCTGTCCGGGTTGTCTCTCTGCATTTGATCAGTGGGATAGATTTCAGCACCCCCTGCAACATTGATTAAGCATAAGATAATGGATGGAAGGAAGTTATTTTGCTATTAGGGATGCATCAATACAAAATATTGTATAGAACATATAAAATTGTATCGCACAGTGTTAAGTTGTTGTATCATAGCTTGTTAGCCTGGGGCTTGTGGGTTACTTTGGATCAAACATTTGCTTGTGGCTACAGCATTACATTAGTTAAAAAAAGTTTTAAAAAGCTCATATTTTGTTTAGATACATTGTAATTTTATATTATATTATGCTGTATGCTTGGATAAACTTAAAAAATAGAAACATAGTGTGGCATCCTTATTGTTGCTGTATTAAACTGAATAACATTTGTGGTCCTTATGCCCCAAATTTTTATGTACACAAAATTTACCAACAATTTATTATTTTTTTTCCCTTTACCAGGGTTTTCCTGTTTTACCTACATCTGCCCATTCAACAAACACTACCTTTAAAGACCCTTTAAAATCTGTGAAACCGAAACAAGGATCAGACACAGAAGGTACCCCCTATTACTATGGGAGTAAATGTAATTAATTGTCTAAATAATCACAGTGTCTTAACTTAAACCTACTGTGTGTATCTACTTGTCCTTTCACACATGTGGAAATGCAAATAGTGACTGTTCATGGAGTGCAAGTGTCTCTGAAAAAAGGAGACATCACCAAAGAGAAGGTGGATGTGATTCTTAATTCCAGCAACATGGCATTAGATCTTAACACTGGTAAGCAATTCTTGTCGCATTTGCACAATTGTATACATGTTCATATCATTCATATTATAAATGTAACTGTATTGCAGTCTTGTGTCTATTCTGCACAAACATGGCAAGTGTCTTAAAGTTACTTCAGTGATTGTGATTTCAGCCACAGTCATTATGCACTAGTAATGATGTGTCTGCAATGCCGTAATGCCTTTCAAATATCTGTACCTTTGTTTAGGGGTGTCTGGAGCAATTCTGGCGGCAGCTGGGAAAACAGTCGTAGATGAATGTAAAGCACATGGTAATTAATGAGCACACATACAATATTTATTTTATAACAATTTAGTTGTTTTAAGCAGATGTAAGTAGTTTGAAAGCATGTAACTTTGTAAAAATAAATGTGATTTATTTGCTGAATAGTGATTGTATATATATATATATATATATATGTGTGTGTGTGTGTGTGTGTGTGTGTGTGTATATGTGTATCTTATATATAGATTATATATAGGTTATTAATTACAATTTGTTTTTACAAAATCAGTGTTGCCAAAAGTATGAAAGCAGCACTAATTTTGTAAAAACAGTAAACCTGAAAATGTTCATTTGTCTTTTTTTTTTCAATAATAACGTACACCATATAGATTTAAATATTGAAAGCTATACACTATAATATACCCTTGTGGCTGAGATGTCCTTTGTCACACTATGAAAGGAACTTAATTTAGTAATGGACTGAATATGGACAGCTAATTTATAAATAACACACAGCTTGGTTTCAGTAAGTTTTATTAAGTCAGTTATCGTTGGAAGAGCCATCAAGGGAAACCTGCAGGGAAACAAAAAGACTAATTTTAAAACATAAGCTGGTTTTAATTTAAATGTTTAATGGCATGGTGTTTGCTAAGCAATGTAACTGCCTATCTTAAATGTTCTACTGTTTGCTTGTGAAAAATGCTCTAGATTTAGCTAATGTAAGCTTAAAGAAGGAATAAACTTACCTATGTTTTCTGAGGAGAAAAGATTAAATGTCATGTAGTGGAGGAAACTGTTTGTTCGATGTGGGAAAATTTCATTACTCAAAAACTGGGAGTGGCGTCATCGCACTTCTTGTTTGGGCCTATTTATCTTTGATCACCTCTACTCAGATGTGAGGCATTCTGCATAAAAATTTATGTGATAAAGTTTCTTAGTCATTTTAGAAGTCCCAATTGTTTTATTCAAACTTTTGGACTAAATATGTTAAGGTCTTACACTGAGTGTAGAATATGCTCTCGGCATTGCTATTCTTGTATTATACTTGACAGGTCCTCAGAAACCAGATGGGGTGGTATTGACAAGTGGTGGTAATCTTTCATGCAAGCATATCGCACAGATGGTCGGGCCTAATGGTGCTGATGATATCAGGGACTCCATAGAGAAGGTCTTGAATCTATGTGAAGGTCAGAAGGCTGCAACGGTGGCCATTCCTGCAATCGGCACGGGTGAGTTAACAGAATGTTGCTTGCTGTCACAGAATCAGAATCTGAATCAGAAAACTTTATTGATCCCGGAGGAAATTGCTTATATTTTGACTGCACAGACTCACAGAGACACAGAGACAAGAACAATATAAAATATAAAGGCAAAATAAATCCAACAAAACCTATGCAGAATGTGAAAGGTCTTTATATCTTTAAAAAGGGAAATGGATCTTATATGGCATCGCTAAAATAATTGTTTGTTCTGAAGCTTTAAAAGTGTTCTGAAGTAACAGATTCGTTGAATGAATTTACAATGTTAAAATTATTTTCATAGGGAGGGGTGGCATTGGAGCAAAGGAGTCTATCAAAGCTATTTTCGCTGGACTGGAAAACCATTTGACTCAGGTGAAAACATCCAGCCTTAAGGAAGTAACTGTTGTTGCATTTGAGCAGCAGATATTCGACTCCTACTGCAGTTATTTCAAGAACAGGAACAAGAAGGTACTTATCTAATATCATCACACCTCAAAATACTGCAGTCATGTCAATTAGTTTTGGCTGATGTCCTTAATTTACTAAATATTTTGCTCTGATCTGTTTTTCTAGCTTTCTTCTAAAGCTGCTCAGTCAACAAAATACAAGATGCCTGTAAATCAAGGTTTGTGGATGAAAATGTCTTGAAAGCATATCTCAACTTTCAAAGCAGCTTGCAGTCTTTTCTAACCAATCATTTGTCATTCGTATGATCCATTGTTATATTTATATTTATATCTTGTATATCTTGTCCTTTCTCCTCAGTGAAGATTGAAGGGGTGAGGATTGAGGTGAAGAAAGGTAACATAACCAACGAAACTGTCCGAGGCATTGTCAACACCACAAACAACCAAATGAACCTGACAGGAGGTAGGCTTTTGTGCTTTAGTTTATGGTCTAGATCAGTTCTAGGTTAATTATCATGTGACCTACCAATTATCAGATTGCCTTACCATAAAACTAGATTCACAGAAAATGTATTACGTCTGAACAAAGTCCATACCACTTATGTCTACCTTTCTGGGTTTCAGTCACACAGTAGAGGTGCAATCTCTGTATTGCTAGCTTCAAAGATTGTGAGGGTCTTCAAAGTATCAGCAAGATTTCACAAATAGGAATTCTGACATTTTGCACAAGTTGTTCAATCATGACGACACTTTCAGTTGCAATAATTATGTTCTAGGTCAGTGGTCACCAACTCTACCTTCCTGAGAAGTCTAGTTCCAGCCACAATCTCCAATGTGTCTAATGAACTTCTTCAGAAGTCCCTGTTTGACTGAAGTGTTAACCCTTGGAGCTCAGAGTGTATTAGTAAAATCTGATTTCAGCAAATAATAACAGTCTAGTCTTGTTTGAAACAGTCTACAAAAGATGTTTGCTCTCCTACATGCTCGCCATTTGCTGCTCTTTTGCTCGGCGCACCGTCGCTCGGTCGCTCTCTGGCCCCCCTCCCTCCGCATTTGTGGGCAGAGACTATCCTGAAAGTTCTCCCATGTTCAAAGATCTTGTGTTTTTGTTCTTTATGGGCATTTCTGTGTGATGCCATTTTTAAAACCCCAGTAGGGGTTATTATTGTTATATGTTTTAAAAGTTACAATAACTTTGTGTTCTAAATAAATGACATAGGAACAGCAAACAAGCATGACATCTGACACCTTGAGTATCAACACAAACTGGGGGAACTTCCATATAAGGAGTTGTTTTGCCATGTGATGACAATTTACCATTTGTTGGGCTTGATGCAAAGATCTGTGCCACTCGCATTCTAAGGGTTAAGCAAGAGCTATGGGCAGCATGTTAGTTGCAGGTTAGAGCTAAACACGGCAAGAAAGTAGATCTCCAAGAGCAGAACTGGTGACCAGTGCCTTAGGTCCATTCTCGGTCAAATATCACATGACTCCAAAACATTTGACCCAGATTCTCACCTGGTCCTTCGAGACTAAGCTCCAACTTTCTGTACCAGATGACCAGAGTACAGTATTTTAAATGGTGCAACCGGCAGTGTTTGATGCAAAATGTGAAATGTGCATTAAAATCCCCTCTTAGTTTTCATAATGTAATCTTTTTTTTTTAGGTGTTTCAGGGGCTATATTGAGAGCAGCAGGACCTTCTGTTGAGCAGGAGTGCCAAAAACATGGTAAGCGTGTAGCTCTGTATGAAGTAACTTAACGTACTACTGGAATTCTGAAAGAATCATGAACAGCATTATAAACAATGAAATATTTTAGTAATGCTGCTACATAACTGAGTATGAGCTTATGCATCTTACTTTGTCTCTGCAGGTCCTCTTCAGGGTGACACAGCTGCCGTGACCAGTGCTGGAAATCTGCATTGTGATCACATCATCCACATGATGGGACCCCACAGCGTTGCTGAGGCGAGATTACGGGTGAAGAAAGTTCTAGAACGATGTGAAGAGAAGCAAATTAGCACCGTTTCCTTCCCTGCTGTTGGCACTGGTATGACCTGAATGCTAAAAAAGATTTGTTTTGATATTAACATGGACGCACATAGGGTTGGGTACCGAAAACCGGTGCCAATACGGCACCGGTACCTATATAACCAGTATGTACCAGACTGAAACAGAACGCGAATTTCGGTGCCTCATTTCGGGGCCACTTAAATGCCTGAACTGTCGATTGAAATATTTGTTCTCTGGGGCTATGATGACACAGTTGTAATAAGCTGTCATGTCAGGGTGTAGAGGGAGGATGGACTGCAGGGAACTTCTCGTATAATAACTTCTTTAATGAAATCAAGCAAAAGGGAAAAGCTCGGAGAGCTCAAAGC
>JBBPCZ010000002.1:4334320-4355456 GCA_037974445.1 Brycinus macrolepidotus | reverse complement strand
TTTTGTGGCTTTTGTAAAGTATCGGTTCAGGCACCGTTTTGGCACCGGTACCGTTTTAAAAGTATCGATTTGGCACCAGTATCGATACCCAACCCTAGATGCACATGTGGAATCCTTGTGCTATTATCACTCATCTCTAATTGACATCTTGTTGTTATGGATATTAATCATTTTATTTTATTGTATTTTAAAAGATACTGTCATCTGTGTAAGATGCCTGGTTTTCAAATTGCAAATTAGTTTAGCATTAGCATGTGTGCATTTGTTGGAGAAATAAAGTAGAGCGCAGTACAGTAGGCAAAGTACAGAAGAGAGCAGTAGAATGAAGTACAGTAGAGTTGAGTACATTAGAGTAGAGCACAGTAGAGTAGAATACAGTAGAGTAAAATACAGTACAGTAAAATACAATAAAGTACAGCAGAGTAGAGTACGGTGCAGTAGAATAGAGTTCAGTAGAGTTGAGTACAGTGGAGTACCGCAGACAACAGTAGAGTAGGGTAGTGTACAGTATGGCAAAGTACAGGACAGTATAAAACAGAACAGTAGAGTACAGTAGAGTAGAATGCAGCAGAGTATGGTAGAGTACAGTATAGTAAATTACAGTCCAGTACAGTAGAGTACAGAAGAATTAAATCGAGTACAATACAGTAGTGTACAATACACTATAGTACAGTAGAGTACAGTGCAGAAGAATGGAGTTCTGTAAAGTATGGTAGAGTACAACAGAGTAAATTACAGTACAGTAGAGATTAATCAAGTAGAGTACAGTAGTGTACAATACAGTAGTGTACAGTAGAGTACAGTAAAGTACAATAAAAAGTACTTGTACAGTAAAGTACAATAAAAGTATTGTACAATAAAAGTACAATAAAAAAAGTCTTTTTTGCTGGCGAATAATAATTCTGCCACCCCTAAATATAACTCTTGCACTGCAGTCACATTGTTTTACCATTTTCCTTCTCTTAAAGGCGGAGGTGGCCTTAAGAGTGCAGAGTCCATTCTTGCCATGCTGCAAGGCTTTGACGATCATTTATCTCAGCGCACCTCTACTTCTATCAAACTCATCTATGTTGTTGTCGACCGAGATGAAGTTCTGAATGAGTTTCTGCAAGGACTCAAGCAGTGGACAAACAAAAACCAGGTATAACATCTCAGTGTTTAAATATCTTATGCTACATCTAGTTCAAACGTCTAGTCACAAGTCCAAATTTTAGGCCACCATCAAAAAGCGTGGCAGCCTGCAGATACTACTGATGCCTTTTTGCAGAAAAAACGCCCATGCAGGTCTTTTCGGGGGAAAGATGTGTCCACATTTGTGATAGAGATGGGTTACTAACACATATGGGATCAAGGCAGATAGAAATGGGAATGGAATTTGCCGATAAGACTTGTCATGTAAACATACACCATAAATAAAATATGAAAAATTCATGTTAATAATAACTTTTAAAAAGTTTTTAAACCCCTAGAGAACACGAGCAGCACGGATCCATGCAAGAATCGCAAAAAATGTTAAATCATCGTCAAACAGCAAAACAACTCATATGGAAATTCCCCCCGTTTGTGTTGATGCTGAGCTTTGTTTGGTGTTCCTATGTCACATAGAACCAAAGTTATTGTAATTTAAAAAACATGTAATAATAATAATAACCACTACTGGGGTTTTAAAAATGGCACCACACACAAATGCCCATAAATTACAAAAATACCCAAAATTCTTTAATTTTAGGTCTTGGAAAAGAACAGAAATAACCTCTTTCAGAATAATCTCTGCCCACGTGTGTGGGGAAAATTCGCCGAGGGACGGGGTGCGGAGAGCAGCCGAGCGAAAGGGCAGTAAACGACAAGCGTGTAGGAGAGCAAACACTGGTTTTAGGCCGTTTTACATTGTTTTTATTTGTTGAAATCAGATTTTACTAATACACTCTGAGTTCTAAAGCTTAAAAATTGAAAAGTAACTTAAAATTGTACAAATGCTTAGCTGCCATAGAAGCTATTACAAAAGCAGGCAGGCTATTACAAAAGCAGCTTCAGCCTTAAACATAATTATCTCGTCTACAGCAGGACAGTGAAGAATCATCTCATGACTCAGGTGGAGAGAGTTTGTCCTCAGAGGAAGAAGAAGAAGAAGACAGAAGTGGTATTAATGGTGTTACAGTATATTGCACTAAAAGACTACAAGTTTTGTGAGGTACTGAACCCATTCTGTGATTGTGTGTATGTGCAGCTGCCACCACAGAAGCAATTATAGGCCAGATCAAAGTTAAAGTGCTCTGCGGCGACATCACAAAAGAGACGACGGATGCTATCATCAGCAGCACTAATACCACACTTAACCTAAGCTCAGGTATGGTGTATGTTGTGTACATCATTTTTCAAGCGTATGTAGTATAATTTCAACAATTTCAGTAATTACGCAGATGATTATTGTTTATTTATATTTCCAGCTAAAATAAGTGAACCCATCCTATGCAAAGAAATGGCAGCTTAACTATAACTTAAATATTAAATATCTGCAAATGTTAGTGTACAATATTCAATTTTTTTTTGCTGAGTTTAGTATATTAGAAAATAAACTAATGAAATAAAATGAGCCATAACTTTTGCACAGACCACATTTTAAGTTTCTTTGTTTTCAGTATGTTAAATTCAGCAAATAGACAGCTATTGTGCATTCCATTTGCAGAAGTGTGTAGAGGACCTGTAATTATTGTCACTTAGAAAACCAACAAAACAAGTCATTTGACCAGAGGTGCATGTAGTGACCCTGAGCACGGTGTCTCAGTGAAAGTTACAGAAGATCATAAGCGTTTACATTATAAACCCTTTTCTTTTGCTTGAAGGTGTTTCTGGAGCTATTCTCAAAGCAGCTGGACAGACTGTTGCGGACGAGTGCAAGAAACTGGGTATGAATTCACCTCTTAGAAATGCGTAGTTCTGGTTGTACCAAGATATAAACCTACTCTGCTATGCTAACTGAAATATGATTGAGGGATGTTTTTGTATAAAGGTACCCAGCCTAGTGATGGTGTGGTCCTGACAAAAGCTGGTAACCTTCTAGTGAAGAACATTGTCCATATGGTCGGTCAGACGAGTGAGAAAGAAATCATACGTTGTATGTATAACGTTCTAAAGAAGTGTGAAGAAAACAAGATCCAGTCTGTTTCATTTCCTGCTCTTGGAACTGGTAAGCACATGATAAAATGATAAAATGATGATTCAGTATCCAAGATGCTGAGTGCTGAGAAGTGTCTTTTAACTAATTGTGTGATAAAAATAATATTTATACTATTGGTTTTGTATTATAGTTTTTGTTTGTTATGTTGGTATTTTATTTTATTTGTAGTATTTGGAAGCATAATTTTTTTTCATGCTACAAAATTTGGCTTGCACCCCCTTGTAACTATTAATATCCCCTTGTAACTATTAATTTCCCCTTGTAACTATTAATGCCCCCTAGGAACTATTAATGCCCCCTTGGAACTGCTAGTACCCCCTTGAGACTGATAGTAGCTAAAGTCCTACAAAATATTATTTCAAAAACAAGTGAAGATCATGTAAAAGTTGCTTGTCCTTTCTTATAGGAGCAGGAAACCTGGCAGCAGCTCAGGTGGCAAAGGCCATGATTGATGCTCTGGCCAGTTTTTCCATTGACTCACCAGCTTTTTTAAAAATTATCCATATTGTCATTTTCCAACCAAAAATGTTGTCCGACTTTGAGGACGCTCTGAAGAAGTTCAAGAAGATCTCTCCAAAGCCATCCTCGGGTAAATGAACCTCTTATTTCATCGGCCCATACCTAAAATTGCTGTATTCTTAACCATTGCATGATGTTGAACCATTTCAAACATTTCATTTTAACACGCTCTTCACAGCAGCCAAGCCCGGACAAGCAAAGCAAGCACAAAGTGTATCAAAGCCAGCCAAACAACCATTGTGCCTCGCTACAGAGACTGCTGTGGTGACCTTCCCTGTCATGAAAGTAGAGCTATATGGGACCTCTTCTGCTGACCTTGCCAAAGTCAAGGTTTTCCTTGACAGTCTCATTTCTGAAGAGTGTTTCAGTGAAGATATTCAATCAAGCCATCTATCCAGCCTTCCTGAGGCTGAAAAGAAGGCCATCGTAGCTCTTAGCCAAAGCAATCAGGTGCATGTCCATGTGGCTGCTGCAGACAAGTTGACTGTGTCAGGGAAGAAGGACGACGTTTTAGATGCTGTGTTGAAGATCAGCAACTTCCTCCAGGGAGCCAAAGACAGGGAGCTCCAAGAAGAAGAAGAAAAGAGACTGGGGAAGACGTTATGCTGGGAGGTGGCTAAAGGAGAGTCATGGGTGCCACTGGACTCCAGCATTAGCTATAAAATGGAGTTAGCCTTTCACAGGAAAGAGCCGACATTTACTTACCAGAAGAAAGGTGCCACTTACACTGTGGACTTCAAGGAAATGAAAAGGGTGGACAGCAAGGGGCAGTCTTGTAGGGTCAAGAGAACTCTGCTGGGAGATTCAGAAACAGGTAATAATCATTACACACGCACAGAGGCAACACTGTCCCATTGATAAAAGATCAATCTATGAATGGATCACCAACAAGACATGTGGTTTGATAGAGTTAACCATTTCTTCAAGCTTTTGAACCGTGGCTTCATTAGTTCATACATATTTAATTTGTGCAATTGGATAGGACGTTTTTCATCCAGTGGTTTGAGGCAGGTACTCACAGACCTCCAGGTGAATGACTGATGGTTAAACTGTGCTAGCTATTCTTCATTTTCAGCCATCGTTCAGCCTCCACCAACATGGACTAAAATGGATGGAAAGGACCTGGAAATAATTGCTCTCCTACCAGATTCAGATGAGTACAACAAAATAAAGAATGAATTTTTACACTCCAGTAAACACAAAGATGTGTCTCCTGTGCAGGTTGAGGAGGTATATAGTTCTGTCAGATTTCTTACTGTATTGTGACTCTTGGGTATTAATTAGTCTTTATGTGGGTTATAATTCAATTGATATTTAGATCCACAGAATTCAGAGTCAGCCACAATGGCAAAGATACTCTGTGCTGAAGCAGGCAGTGGACAAGAAATACCCCAACCAGACAAATGAATGTTTTCTCTATCATGGCACCACCAAAGAAATCTGTGAGAAGATCAATAAGAATGGCTTCAACAGGAGCTTCTGTGGGAGAAATGGTAGGTCTTTTTTTTTTTTAAAGCCATAAGTCATATTTCTCCTTATTAGTAAAGCAAAGTGGCACATGAACACATCACAGCACAGCACACAGTGTGAACAATGTGAAATTCTTTCTCTGTATTTAACCCATTCACCAAGTGAAGCAGTGGGCTGCCACGAATGAGGGGTGCCTGGCGAGCAGTGTGTGAGGATGATACCTTGCACAAGGGAACCTCAGTGATAACACTAGTAGTGTTGGTATTCGAACCCACAACCTTCTGATTGCAGAGACAACACCCTAACCACTAGGCCACCAGCTACCCCAAAAGCATGACATGATATGACATGATATGATATATGATATGATATGATATATATTATATTATATTATATGATATTGTGATAAATCCTGTCACAGTTCTCAACAGCTCAGTGCACTGAGTCACTTTTCCACTCACACTAGTCCTTTGCTGAATTGCAACTCGCTTGGTCTAGTCATTCACTGAATTGTAAAAACTCGAAATAACCTTCCACTGAATCATAACTCGCACCTCTGACTTGTCCTTCACTGACTCTCAACTCAACTCAAACTAGTTCTTCACTGACTCTCAACTCAACTCAAACTAGTTCTTCACTAACTCTCAACTCAGACTAGTTCTTCACTGACTTGCAGTAGGACTTGTACTAGTTCTTTATTGACTCACAACTTACCTTTATTTATATCTTTACCCACTCTCAACTCAGGCAACTCCTTTACTAATTCACAACTTGACTCTGTGAAATCCTTCATTGTCTCACAATTTGACTGATTCACTGATTCACAACTACACTCGAATTATTACTCCATCATTGTGCACCATGACGCATTAGTCCTTCTTGATCTGGCTTTTGGTATGGTATGGCTTTAAATCATGAATGTTTTAGTATGACATTTAATAGCCATTACCGAAGGGCTACGTGCAATAAATGCATTTTTAAGGAACTGGCAAAACAGGAATTTTGAAAAGATTCCAATTTTAAAAATAAACCACAAAAGGTTAGTTAAACCATCATTTAGATGAATTATTAATGACATTAATGACAAAGAATTAACTAAATTACATGACTGAAGACCAAAGACTTGACTAAGGCTCCCACCTCAAGACTTGACTCGACTTGACATGCAGGAAGTTACTTGTGAACATTTCTGCCCACTACTAATTCCAGTACACTTTTAAAAAATCAGCATTGGAAACATTAAAGTTTAAAGCTGCTGATCTTGATCCAGGGTTACAAGGTTCTCTCAGATCCCACATTTAGTCTTTTGCTTTGAAATAAAATGTACATTTTTGGAAGCCAAACCAATCTCTATAGTATCTAGTCAGAGCACAGTAGAAGTAAGACTCTGGCATAACATAAAATACTGAAAATAGAATAGAATATCGACCTGACCGTAAAACCTGACCAACTCCTGAATCTTGTTCTGCCCTCTTTTTAAGCTGTCTATCATGGTGATGGGACCTACTTTGCCAAAGAAGCCTGGTACTCCTGCCAAGACCAGTACTCAAACCCAGATGAGAATGGTTTGAAGTACATCTACAGAGCCAGAGTCGTGACCGGGAAACCTTGTAAGAGTCGACAAGGAATGAAGGAACCAGACCCTCTGAATCAAAACGATCCTCGGGCTGGTCTACATGACTGCGCTGTGGATAAGTTGGAGGATCCGTTCATCTTTGTGGTGTTCTGTGATGCGGGAGCTTATCCAGACTATCTGATCACCTTCAAGAGCATCTGATTGTGGGTCATTTCTTTGGACGGCTTCCCTTGAAGAGTAGATATTGTGATGTGAACAGTAATTGAACTAATCACTGGAAATTTTGAAATGCACATATTTTAAGATGCATCTCAAGCAGGGAACTCTTTTTTCAGAGTCAGTGTATTGACTACTTAAGCAATAATCTAGGAATTAACAATGATGGATATGGGTTTATATGGTACAGCCTTTGTGTCCTATAACAAGTGCTGCACTAATTACACAACCTTTTCTGATACTTGTTTTCATGGTCTTTGTATTACTTAAGCCAAAGGGCTGCTTTTTAATGAGAAAAAAGCAATAAAACATTTTAATACTGAAAAACAGGGAATTCATCCATCTTTATAAAAAATGTCATTTTTCTTTGGTCCATATGTTCTGAGATTGCCAAAACTGAAGAAAATGTATCTTTTTCTTATATTGAATTTTACTAAACATAAAAATCCAAATGAGAAAAAAATGGATAATTTCATGTAATAAAAGAAAAAAAATCAAATGGGTCCTGTTAGATAGTCATCTAATGTATAATTATTTGCAGTATCACCAATCTTTAAAAAAATCCGCATAATTAAATGCTTAAAGTTCATAGTGGTGGTAAATGGAACCAGACATCTGAAGAGTTGAATGGCTCTAAAAGCTTCCTTGCAGGAAGTTATGACATGTAATGATTACAAATTCAAACTGATAATACTGATAATAAATCAAAATAAACTGATTTTGATAAACTGGCTTAAAATAGATTTATAAATATCCTTTGATGGAGGAAGGGTACATGCAGGGTGTTGTAAGGCAAAATAGTCCATGAAGAAAACAGATTTTTTCAGAGAATCCGGGTTCCAAAAACAGTAGCTTAGTATCTAAGATTTTTTTGTTTAATATGAACTATTTTTCTCATTTTTACATTATTAATTTTGTAATTTTAGTGTATGGGTACATCTGCTGTTTTCTGTGAGTGCAGTGACTCACAGACAAGAAAAAAAAAACTCTTCCTTACCTAGCCTGTCACAGTCAAGTTAAGGTCTGTAAGTGCAGTGATTATGTACAGTAAAACAAAACAGCCTATCACAGCACAAAGTTAAGGTCTACTGCCAGCCAATCATAGCAGAGGAGGCATATTTCCTGGAATATGGGTGTGTTGGAAAGAAAAGCCTCAGCAGAGTTTTCACAGTCTGTCTATTGATCTTTAAGATAAGAATAATTGATCTTTCAGATGTCAGAGACTTTATGTTCAGAGAAAAGTGTGTGTATGGGTAAATATTAGAACTGAACAGGTGTGCAGTAGATTTAGATCATGAGGTCTGGAAGTTCCTACCTGGTTCTCTCACCTGGTGTCTGATGTCAGCTGAAGCCAGGTTTCACTTTTGGTTCTTCTGGATTGAGAAACCTCCATCATGGCTGAGAAAACTCTGGTCCTGGAGGGTCTTCCAGATGATTTAGAGTCCTTCAGGTCGAAGTTGGAGTTATATTTCAAAAATAAGAAGAGATCTGGAGGAGAGGCACTACGGATACAGGAGCATCCAGAGGACACAAGGAAAGCTCTGCTCGTGTACCTGGATGAAGGAGGTAAACAAGTCACACCAAAACTCAATATTCAGTCCTGTGCAAAAGCTGAAATTACTTTTTGTTGATTTTTTGTTGACATCAAGAACACGTCCTCTACAGAGAACACACTTTTTTTGCACGTTTTTCTAAATACTAAAAAAAAAATTAATATAACAAATATATTTAATAAATAGAATTTGTGCTCTAACATGTTTCCTGTAGGTGTGTTCCCTTAAAAAGACAAAACAATATCCAAATTGAATGCAGAAAATGTATATACTTTATAACGTTACATTATAGATGCAAATAATAGTGTAAAAAATTATATAAAGTAAAATGTAAAATGTATGTTTAGATATAATGGGTGTGTGTGTGTGTGTCTGTGTGCATAGACATATATATGCCTATGTCTGTGTGTGTGTGTTTATTTTCTTGCGTGAGGGGGCGGGGCTAGGCTTGCCAAATCAAACATCCTAATGGGCCAACTTTGCCCCAACACTGTTGGCAGCCATAGTCTAGATAAATGATAATAGTAGTTTAGTATGTGTCTAGATGTCTCCAATTCTGTAAATATGGTCAAATGTATGAATGCCTTATTGTGACCTTACATAGTAAAAACATTTTTTTTTAATGATCAAATTTACATATAGCTCTCTGATTCGAGATATATATTTCCACTTCTGAAAATACCTTCCGATGTACATCCGATGTAACCTCTGCAGTGTTTTATATGTTTCATTCATTTAGGCTGTCAGTCTTTATTAACTGAAAAGATTTGTCACTGTCCTTTTGACCTGCAGATGTGCAGAACGTACTGGCTAGAAGAGTCCACACCCTTGATTTCAGGAATCTGGGCGTGGTTGAGCTAACAGTAAGAATGCTAGAGGATGAAAAAGTTCAGGCTAATAAGGTGAAACCTCCAGTGCGGCCGAAATCCCAAGTGGAACCAGTGTCACCTACTGTGGAACCAGTTCCACCTACTGCCTGTCAGGTGAATTACACTTTAATTTTGCCAGCTTTCCAGCCTTTTATTGGCACAGCTTGGGTCAAGTCAGTATTTGGTGTGTTAGTTGTGTTTCCTGACATGAACACTTCCTTCATGATTAACTGAAGGCATTTTATAACACTCAGCACTTATCAGGTCTTTGAGGAACCTTGCACTGTAATTTATGGTCTGCATGCTGGGAAACCTGACCAACCAGGAAGCATTCCTGAAAATTCCTGAAAATCACACAGTCAGAGCAAGCAGGTTTCAAGGGTTGCACGACTAAAGACTGATAAACTGATGCAGAATTACACTCCTTCTAATAATCTGCATGAAAAAACTGACATTTCACAAATAATATCACAATGGCTATGCAAATGCAAATATATTTGGTTAAAAGCAGGATAGTATGAAAAATGCAAATGTTTTGAATATGACTTTACAGCAAAAAAATTGCCCATTAATGGACAGTCTCTTAAATTTTACTTCAATGAACCATACTAGAGTGGTTCAAAAATGACTATCTTTTGTTAAATCATGCATAGTACAAACAAACAGACTAAAAATCTATGCCTGTCTTGTTGACTCTCAATTGACTGTTAAATCTGCAATGGAAATTATTTTTAAAATAATAACTCCAAAAATTGTTGTAGCCCAAGGTTCTTTTTACATGTTTACACACATCTCCAGTAAGCAGGTTAGCAGGTTAGCAGATATCAAACAAAAGAGGTGACAGCGCACACTCTGACATTTTCCCGTCAACAGAGAAAGCGAAGTTTCTGATCCTTCCAAAAGGTCTGTTTTCAGTGACCTGAAATGCCCTTTGCGTGTGGATGAAAGTCTAAAATGCATTGAAAGTCATAAAAAGGTCATTAAAAAAATGTATGTGTGGACATGGCCTAAAACTGTGTGGGTGCACCCTGAAGCTTAGCCGACTGCCATACCTATGCCGGCTAGCAGAGGGACGCACACAAATTCCACTGCCACCAGCAGGATGAAGCAGAGGGCTGCTTCTTCCAGCAATTATCTGACATCACTGGTACCTGAGGAACTCCATGTTTATAGGAAACCCACCTTGTGCTCTTTGCTGCATCTTTGTTAAAAAACTGACATAGACAATGCTGTTTCTCAAATGTGTGAGAAAGCGGGCTGCTTTAGTTCCCATTTCAGTACTCTTCCCTCTGAGCATGTGGCATGAGTATATTTAAGAAAAAAAGAAAAAAAAAGGAGAGAGAGAGAGATACATATCCCCTCTTAAAAGCCTCACCCTGCTCTACCCTTCCCTGAGTTTGGTTTCTGTAAGGCTCCTTTTAACTTTTGCTTAGGGATCCTCTTGTTTTGTTGTTTGGCTCTGGTCATTGTGTTACCCCTGGTGTGCTGTGTTTCTTTCTCTCTCTCTCTCTCATCCTTTAAAGCTTTGAAAGGCTATCTGCAAATTCTGTCCCTTCAGATAGATCACCTGCCCCCTTATAGTCACACGTGAACACACCACAGCACACAGTGTGAAATTCTTTCTCAGCATTTAGCCCAGTCACCAAGTAAAGCCCCTAGCAGTCCTGGGACTCAAACCCACAACTTTCTGATCACAGGGGCAACTCCCTACCCACTAGGCCACCAGCTGCCCCAAATTAACCAGAAACATAATTTCATTTTCTTTGTTAGAAAGCCATCATACCGCTATAACTCTTACTGAAACCCAGGGATGGCTAATTTTTAGTGTATCTCATTAATTGACTTTGGCTTTCAGTTTAATCCTGTTGAGTGAGGGCAATTCAGGAATAATTTTATTTCCCTTAATCAACCTTATTATAAACTTATTAATAAAATTGAACAAAACATCACTGTATGTTAAAACTCACATGAGAAACTTCAGTTGCTTTATTGGCCCCTTAATTCATTTAGGATATAAGTGCTTTAATTTGTCTTTAAAGCCCTTTATTATTGGCCTTATATTGTTCAGATCTGGTCATAAAACCTGCCTTTTCACACTTTTCATTAGGTGTCCATTTTACTGTTATACATTGTACATTGTTTGTCTTACTATTTTAATTGATATTTTATTTCTCATATAAACTAACATCTTGAAATGTCTTTCTTACAAACTGCCTCCATGTTCCATTTTCTCTGCTGGAAAAAAGTCTGAATCCACAGGCCTTAAAGGTAATCATTATTTCAATACACCATCTAAGCCTCTGTGCTAAGAAGACCATCCTCAAAAATTGTGTTGTGCTATTTTCCATGTAGAAATTGAAGAAGATTGCGGAAGTCAAAGCCTTCTCATCAGCAGCAGTGATTCAGTTGATGAAGACACACTTACTCTGTATTTTGAGCAATTCACAGATCAAATTGATATAGTTAAACATGAGGAAAACAGCTGGATCCTACACCTTGCCAACCATTCGGGTAGAGTGTATTACTTTGAGTAAATTTGCTTTTAGGTGTCAGTGAGTGTTTGTTTGTACTTTTTATAAAATCATAAATCTGACAACAAAAGAACTGTGACAACACAAAGAACCATTTGAATCCTTAAACTGCCTTTTGCCTGGTTGAATGGTTCCTCTATATGATGGAAACCAGTTGTATAAACTGTTATATGCAAAACTTTGAAAGTCCCTGGCCAATATGCATGTTTTAATTATTATTTTTAGGGGAAAATAAGTACACATGCTCTACAGAGAAAAAACCTTAAATATAACTGCATGCAGCAATGAAGGGGCCAAGCCCCACAGGGTCACTAGGTAGACAACAAATCACAACAACCCCAGAACAAGCCATCAGTCCATCACAGGGTGATCTGACACATTTATACCCACTGTCAGAACTCTCTCTAGTTTCAGGCCAGATATGATGGTTATATGATCAACAGTCTAGTTCACAAAAGTAGACTTTTTGAAAAATTAAAAGCATGATTTTTTTTAATCCAATACAGCAGATGAGTCTGCGCAATTTACCGTGACCTGGGCATTTATTGGACAAAAGGATCATGACACTATGGTAAATGGTTCAGAAGTTAAAAGCAAAAATGTACTCTAAAATTTGGCCTGGTGGCACTGGAATTACCTCACATTTGGTCTCTGGTTACCTTGCACTGTGCCCTTGATCCTGCCAAATTCAACCAATATCCATCTAGAGCTTCTATGGCTTGCCATGGAAAACCAATGAAAAACAATAATACCAAGATAACACCAAAAAAAACAAAAGTGGCTGACAGAGGGCTCATAATTTACCAGCTAGGTCCTCTACTGGGAGGATGCAAAAGAAATTGGGTTGAAACATCTGTTTCAGTTCCGAACTGTTTTACTGGTATAGCCCCCCAATGTGGCCGAATTAAATGAAACTTGGTGGGTACCCAGCATTCTCCCTGGCAATAAAGTATACCAAGTTTGGTGTGATTTCAACCAAACATTGCTAATATAAGGCTTACTTCCTGTTTTGATGTTTTCACCATTGAGTTTCATTGGACAATAGCAGCCATGTTATTGTTTGCCCTAGCAAAATAATTTGAATAACCTTTGGTCAGAACCCTCTGTAGATGATCCAGACCAAGTCTGGTGGTGATAGGATCATGGTCTAGTACTAGTTTGCAAAATTAGGTTTTTCAATGTAGAAAATGGATGCATTTGAGTTAAGAGTTGAGTTAAAACAAGAGGAAAAAAGATTGCAGTGCTAAACGTAAATTCTTCAAATTTGGCCTGTTGGTGGCACTACAGAAATGGATAGATTGACCCCAAGTTTGCTACCAGGATATTTTGGACTGCCATCTATCAGTGTGCCAAATTTCATCAAAATTCACCAAGGGGTTCTATGGGCTGCCTTGGACTTCCATGGCAGAAAGTAGTGTGTTCTATGTAGAGGATGTGTGCTTACTGACACTTCGAAAATCAGTGTAATTTGACCAAGGTGCCCAAAACTTTGCAGATTGCTTTACCAAAAAAGGTTACACTACTGTTACAAGTCATAGCTTTTTGGTGCTGTGTAGAATCATAAGAAGATCTTATGATGATCTTGTAATGTAAAACAATGTTGGTTAGTCACATTATTATGAATGTCAAGAAATGCCCCAGCATCCTCCACATAGATAAAACTAACTTTATGTTACTTCTTAGATATGTTGAAAATTCTTGCCGTGAAGGAACATGACTTTGGGGTTTCGGTGGAGGCGTATAAAGAAGGAAGTGTGTCAGATATGTGGGACCCCCGTCGCTTCATCTTAACTGGGTTCAAAGACACCTGCAAATGCAAATTAGTCACACTGTTCATTAGCAGCTGCAGTCAGAAGGCAGAGCATACCTGGGAGCTTCTAGATGAAGACAGGATTGTGGTCACCTTCAAAGAAGATGTTGGTGAGAAACATCTACAATCTTCAAAGAAAGAATGTAACATGTTCTACACTGAAAATACTTTAAAGACAAGATAAAACTTCAGATGTACATTTGAAGTAGTTATCTTTATTTGAGATGTCTGACTGATAAGATAAAAGAAAACACTTTTTGATCCTCACTATCATGTTTCTAGATGTCAACAACTTCTTCTTTAAATGCACCACCAAGAAGCCACAGGGCATGGACATTAGAGCTTCCCATTTGGAGCTTACAGACTCTGTCTTGGTTCAGGGGAACATGATCAGGACTAAAGAAGGTATCCTCAGTGGCCACTTCAGCAACAAAATGAGAAGTGGAGGAGGAGAAATAAAATCTTTGCTGTGGATCAACCAACAGAAGAGTGTGGTGTTAACATTTAAAGATTTCCATGGTAGGTTCTTATATAGCTTTAATTGTAGTTGATAGCATAACACTGACCACAGGTGTTCACCAGTTGTGGGGAATGTTGCACAATGTTATGAACTGGTCTTTGGTATTGGGTGAGTGGTAGACTGTCAGATTTAACCTGTATGTTTTGGTAATTCTGACCATGATGGTGCTTTGTGTTTAATCTGTGTTATTGTCCTATAGTCAAACATGAAGTTCACAAGTGGCACAACTGTCTTCTATAGCTGGAAGATGCTGCGACCAAAACAAGATACTGCTGTATCTGTAGGTGGCTGCGCTCTTAAATATTAGCTCTGTCACTGGGATGTCATGAGTAAAATCCCAGGATAGGCCACAGCCATCCATGGGAGTCCAAGAAAGCATAATTAGCCTCACTATCTTTGTATGGCCCTCAGTCTCTTCCCATCACTCAGAGCAAGGCTAGCCAATGCAGATGTCCTTTAGTGGGCATAGCAAGCACACTCCAAGCACACTGAGCTTTCTATTAACGTTGTGTTAGTGGCATGTGGTGGTGCTCCAAGCGCCACCCTCCCAGTGTTGGTGGCGGCATGTGACTGGGGTAGACCTAGCTATCAGGTGGAACTGGACATGACTAAATTGGGAAGAAAATTGTGGAAAAATGCAAAAATAATCGCAGCTCATGAATATTGGCTACTATTTTAGGCTAAGCTATGTGGTCTAAATATTCATTATTTAAAAGTCCTTTAAATGACCACAGTATATTAAATAAATACGTAACCAACAATGTTACTGAAAATATGCAAAGTGATTCCAAAGTTTTAAATGGAATTGTAGCTTCCAGTGACACTGGATGAAAACTTCAAAACTGTCAAAAAGCTACTTGTCATTGTTACAGGGCTAACAAGGGGATTGTGCTGATGATGGAAAGATATAAAAACAAAAATTCAGAGGGCAACCTTCACTTTTAACTCTGCCTTTTCTTAGCTGCATACCGAGTGGTGGAACAGAGGCATCATCTCTGTGGTGAAGATCTGGCTGTTCTTTTGTATTACTCACGTCTCCAGAAAGCTCTGACTGGTGGAACACCTACTTTGTCAGGAATAGAAACAAACATCACCCTTCCTGTTAATGTGGAGATCCTCAGGTTCATTGAAAACAACGGACAGTGCAAAAATGACCTTCAGAGTCAGCTTAAGATAGTTCATGCCAGTGTCCATTTCGACAAGTCCACATTTCCCACAAAGTTACTTGTGGAGATGTCTGTGGACAAAGAGTCTTTAGCTGCATTGCAAATTGGACCAACTTGGGAGAATAATGCAAGAAAGGCAGCCCAAGAATTTCTGAGAAAGTACAGTGCAGCTGAGTTGGCAGTTGAGGCTGAGATGTGGAAAAGTGTGGAAAGCACATTCCTTAATCTCATCACACCTGAGGCTGATATCTTTTTCAAGCAAGCTGACTCCAAGATTGTAGTGGTCGGTCTAACAGAGATTGTCAAGGCCCACTTAGACAAAGTCAAGAACCTTGTGAATAGAGCAACTACAAGAATAGGGATGGATAGAAACACAGCTGCTTCTGTGACTGATTCTGTAGAGAAGATCCCTTTAAAAACTTTCCAAGAAATGGATTTCATTGAATCTTCCCTGAACTTGTCAGAGATTCCAGAAATCAAAGACCTTGGGATAAGCTTGGCATATGCTTGTGACACACAAGATACACCTTACCTGAATGTCTCAGCAGCAGTGGACAAGCTGCAACATGCTATTCAAGTGGTAAAGAAGCAGTTATCCTCCATTGTCATGGAGAAGCTAACTTATTCTAAACCAGGTGAGTCTAAGGCCCTAGAGAAGAATGAAGCCAATGTTAAGGCCAAAGCCAAAGAGTGGAAATGCAGACTCTACCTTGTGCAACTGAGCAAGAGGTTCCACAAAGGTCCCACAAAGAGATTCACGCATAAAATAGACAGCTGTACCACTTTGACCATTGTGGAGGGTGTCTTGTACCAGTACTCTGCGGATGCCTTAATTTGCCCACTGACGACAAACCTTGGCTTTGACAACCCTACTGCCAAAGCGTTCCTTGAAGCTGGAGGTTCTCAGATTCAAGAGGTGTGCAATAGACTCCGGAAAGAAAAACAAACTTTACTTGCTGGGGATGTAGTTTTTAGTAATCCAGGAAATCTCCCTACTAAGACACTCATTTATGCTGTGTTGGCTGAAAGCTGCCAATCTTTGGGTGCTCACTACTTGAAATCAGCTATAATTGACATTCTCCATATGGCAGAACAAAAGAGCAGTGCCTCGGTAGCAATGCCTGTAGTAGGTTGTGGAACATTTGGATTCTCCATCAAAGAAAGTTGTGTGGCAATCTGGGAGGCAATACTGCAATTCATCAGCAACCATCAAAACACCCCAAAGAATGTGAAAGACATATTTGTTGTTGACTCAGACTGGAAGGTAGTGGAGGAGTTCAACATCCTTATGGCAGAACTGGTAAGCTTCCTCTTGGCATTCCAGTCATGCATTTCTCAGCTACATTCTTTAAAAAGGAATACTTATGTTGTGCTGTCATTTATTGTTGTAGGGTTTTCCCAGTGCAGGTACAACTACTTGCCCAGCAAGCACTCCCTCTCAGGTCACCCTACAAGATCTGAAACCTAAACCCAAATCAGACTCATCAGGTAAATTGCTGCTAGTAGTGTAAACCTAACACAGGGAAAAATGTAACATCTAGTTGTATACCGTCGTATATTCCTTCCTTCTTATTGCATACTTTGGAATAGTTTTCAAACTGGAGGTTTTCATGAACAAATACCACAGATGCCATGTATTTCAGTTTTTGTTGATGTTAGCTCTTAAATGCCCCATTTTGACACACTCTTTTTTGACTAATCATATTGATTTTTATAGTTTTTATGTAATTAGCCCCTCAGTCAGTTCCAGTTAACCCCACCCATGGTTCCAAAAGTTGCCCTATATTTTTGCCAAATATTTGGCCAAATATGGTTCAGCCAAACCAGGAGGTGCTGGAAACAAAGGTTTACATTTTCATTTTTTGGCAGAGTGCAGTTTCTGTGTATAAATAAACAATATATCTAGTTCAGATTATAAAAATAACTTTTATTGGGTTGTGCCCTGTGCTCCCCTGAAGTATCTAATTTATTTTACCCATCCGTTCTATTCAAAGTTCGCCCCCAACTTATGTTAAGCTTAACACTGTCATTCGCTTTTACTTTTGGTACAGTGAATGTTCATGGAGTAGTAGTATGTCTCAAAAAAGGAGACATCACTAAAGAGACTGTGGATGTTATTGTGAATTCCAACAACAGGGATTTAAATCTACACATTGGTAAGTAATTTTTTACTAGAAAAAGCCAAAAAATACATGAGTGTAAAACTCAAGCATTACAGGACATGGGAGGACTGCATATATTTTTAAAACCTGGCAATATGTACACTTTGTTGAATAGGGGTTTCTGGAGCAATTTTCAGAGCAGCAGGGAAATCCATTGTGAGTGAATACAGAAGGCATGGTAATTCAACTTTTCATTTATTACATGAATAATATATATTTACACCTGCAAAAATTATGACCATTTTTTAAAATGTTTTTCAAAAGTGCACCGTAAAAAATGTACTTTAAATGAAAAACTAGTACCATACTGTTTGTTTGTTAATAATCACCCAGTTAAGTTCCACTTCTCTATGGTAAAATTCTATTTCATTTTTATGGTGTTTAAGTTTGTTGTAGTTAGTTTCAATTAAAAATATATATATAAATATGTGATTTGACTGAAAGTGTTTAAACTTTTGCATATGACTGTATTTGTTTTCTAAAACTAATGTACTGTATGGAGCCTATGGGCACTTTCAGTCCTGGAGGGCCGACAATCAACATAGTTTGATAATTCCCCTGTACACACACATTTGCTAAACCTGGCAATGAACAGGTGAGTTGAATCAGGCGTATTTTTATCTTACCAGGTCCAAGACCAGGTGACGTGTTCTTGACAGGTGGTGGAAATCTTTCATGTAAGTATATCGCTCAGATGTTTGGACCCATTGATTCAGCAGACATCACAGTCTCCATCGTGAAGGTCCTCCAGCTATGTGAAATTGAAAGGGCCACCACAGTGGCCATCCCTGCAGTCGGGACAGGTGAGTCCACAACCAGTCGCTTTATGACAAAGCATAAGCTAATTATTATTAAGATGAATTTGAGTACAGGATATTCCCCTTTTCCAATTCAGTTTTGATAGTCTATTTAAATAAAGATCAGAGGTTAGTTAGATGATCATTTTTATTTTCACAAGCCCTGGGGGTCCCTGATCTTACTATCTACAGAAAGGTCCAAGAATCCCATAGATAGAAATTCTAACACAATTTAATACACTTGTAAAGTAATTTCTCATTGACTAAGAACTTTGCGAAATTTGGGAAAGTTCTTCTTCTCTGGGGATTGGTGTAACTGGTCTTGGGATTGGTGTTACTGGTCACTTCCCCTGTTGACCATCCTCTGTTACCCAGACAATGCTCACATTTTATTTCTGATTACCAAATATTGACCTCTGGTCAGTTTGACATCAAAACATTCCTCTAAGACACTGAAGTCAAAAGGGTGGACACCTCTTACTAAATGTATATAAATTAACCTCCATTACTATCAAGAAGCATTATGACTGCAGAGATATTTGGTGCCTGCTATCAGTGACCTTGCAGGCCCCTCTGTGAATTTTTACTCCCTTGCATGCTTCCCTAGGCTTCCATGTCCACATATGTTATCAGAAAAGACTGGCTTTGTTAAAAACTCAAAAATCATCCGCAACCATTTGACCTCAACCACTAAATTGTGTACAAATTTGGAATTTCCCTTTAGGGGGGATAGCACTTCAAACAGACATGCATCAGAATGGCCATTACTGACATGTTGACATATTCTTATTTCAGGAAGGGGTGGAATTTCAGCTTATGAATCTATCAGGGCCATCTTCACTGGACTGGAGAACCATTTGGTCCAGTGGGATTCATCTTGTCTCAAAGAGATAGTTGTGGTTGCATTTGATCAGATCATTTGGAATGCCTTTTGTGATAATTTCAGGGAGAGGAAGGTTCATTTTCATTTATCATATTTCATTCACTGAAATTCAATGTGTCTTTTTTGTTTTACATTATTAATGTTATTTATGATGTTACATCTTTAACGTACAGTTTATTCAATCAGAAAGTGCCAGTCTGTTAAAAAATGCCCCAATATCTATTAATTTATAGATGAATATGTATTTCAGAAAATCAGAACCCAGAATGGCTTTATTTACCTTCATTTTTAATCAAAAACATTCATGGTCATTCTACTTTTATCTAATATTTATCTCAAAATTTCTCAAAAAATCTAAAATTTTTCTCTTTTCATGCAGTCATCTACAGGAATGTCATCACATGCAAATCAAGGTTTGGATCATGTTTGTATTGCCAAGAAATAGCATTTGGTTTCTTCTAAACTAGTCTCTGTTTTATAGTGGAATCTTCTCTTTCTATCCCAACTAATAGTCAGAATCGGAGGCATCAGAGTTGAAATAAAAAAAGGCAACATCGCAAACGAAACTGTTCAAGCCATTGTGAACTCAACCAACAGAGAAATGAACTTGAAAACAGGTCAGTCTAGTACATTCACCTAATTAAGTAAATAATCTAAACTGAATTGACCTCATCCACTGTTATCAGGGTCCCATAAGTTATTGGGTTTCAGGCCAGGGACAGATCTCCCCCCAAACATCAGGCTCAAGTTTGTTTGCTAATCACAGATTAATTTCCAATCACAAATGCTGCCCCAAGTGGGCCTGGTCACGTTGGGTCTTAAAGTGGAGGTCTACAGGCTTTAACTTCATGTCGATGCAGAGCTCTAATAGCAGTATCCTTGACCCCGTTCATACCTTGTCACTTCATGAGACTAGTATCTAGATTGTATACTGATCAGATTTTAGCTCCAGGCATTTTTACACTTGGTAGTCGCATGCGACTCCGGTCAGCCAGACTAGAATCTGATTAATATATGGCAAAAATGCAAATCAGCGTGTTTAAAACAACCAATCTCCTGCACTGCTCCTCATTTTTCTGTTCTATTCAAAAGAAAATCACGATTTTGCACAAAAGAGTGTCGCAAGAAGGGGCTATAAGAATAATTGACCATCAGCCACATGTGTTGTAGCAAGAGGATGAAAAGTTTAACCAAATTTGAGCTTTATTTGAGATGAGCGGCTCGTCCAGAGTGTATACGGAATTAAAATTAATCTCACTCCAGGAAATGAACTAAAAGATCAGTGATGCTGCCTTAAGTGCCGATGTGTGGTCGTTTCCTTCAGCAGAACAGCAGGTAGTGTGACAGTATTGGGAGGGGTTTTGGTTGTCAAATGTGTCTTGGAGAGATGGATGTGTTTACACTGATATAACTTGTGTTTCAAATGACTCTCAGACCTTCTCCTGAATTGGTTTGAGTGATTGAGTTTAATCTGATTTAAATGTGTCTTGGGTTCATTCACACCTGTATGTATATGTGGCTCGGCCTCATCCAGATAAAATCCTGAATTTCAAGATGCGTGAAGTGACCAGATGTTAACATGGTTGCTGCTATGTTATGCAGTGCATGTTGTCAAATGTTGAATGCTCTCAGGTGTCTCAGGAGCCATATTCAGAGCAGCTGGACCCTCAGTTGAAAAAGAATGCCAAAAACTTGGTAAGGATGAATTCAGTTTGCAGTTGTAGCAAATTTGAACATTAGAATCTGGCATGTTTTGCATGTTGCTTTTCTTTCTTAACTTATATAGATGTATTCTCTCTGGTCGACCCATTTCTCTCTGGGTCGACCTGAGGAGGATGGGTTCCCCTTTTGAGTCTTGGTTCCTCCCGAGGTTTCTTCCTCCAGCT
>JBBPCZ010000002.1:4314459-4330288 GCA_037974445.1 Brycinus macrolepidotus | reverse complement strand
GTTTAAAAATCGTATCACCGTTATTGAAAAAAATTCTATCGCGATATATATTGATATCGAATTATTGTCCAGCCCTAGTTTTGAATAAAACAATAGCCTCTTGTAAAGAATTTGAAGGGTCTTGCAAATAAAGTAAAATATAATCTGCATATAGACTAACTTGTGGTTAGTGTTGAGGGTTTGGATTCCTTTGATATTGTTATTTTGATGTACTGCAGCAGCAAGAGGTTCAATGAAAAGGGAGAACAATGATGGTGCGAGTGGGCATCCTTGTCTGGTTCCCCTGTGCAATGTGAAGCTTTGTGATGTTAATCCATTAGTAGTGACTGTTGCCATTGGTGAGTTGTACAGTATTCTTATCCAATGAATAAATGATTCTCCTAAACCAAATCTGTGTAGAATTTCAAATAAGAATTTCCAGGTTACTCTGTCAAATGCTTTTTTTGCATCCAGTGTTACAATTATAGTTTCTTTTTTGTTTTGTGTTGATACATTGATTAGGTTGAATAATCTGCACATATTATTTGATGTGTGTACCTTTGATGAAGCCAGTTTGATCTGAGTGGATTAGTAATGGGGTTACAGTTTCTTTTTTGTAATTCACTTTTTTTTTATTGACATACTTCTCCATATATACACTTACAACAGAGTATGTTTCAGACTGTGCATGTCTTTTGTTTACATTTGTTTTGCTAACTGGAAAGAGAAAAAGAAAAGAAAGAAAAACAAATAAATAAATAAGTAAAATTAAGAAAAATAATAATACACAGAAAGAAAAAGCATATCTAAAACTATGTATAAAACGGGAGTGATCAGTACCATGTAATTAAGGAGATGTGAAAATAAAGTCAAGTCTGTTGGTCTTTACATATTTAACCCATTTGTCCCACTGTAAGTTAAATTGTTCCAATACCTGATTAACCAATGCTGTTATCTTTTCCATTTCATAAATATCCTTTGTAACATCCACCCACATTTTCATAGTTGGGCTTTCCTGTGATAGCCATTTCTTGGTAACAGCTTTTTTACCAGCCATCAGTAATATATTCATTAAATATTTTATCTCGTCCCAGCCACCCATGGTTAAAACATCCAAAATATATGGTCTTACTTTCTAGAGTTATATCACATGCAAAAATATCTTGTAGGGCCTTGTGGATTTCTTTCCAATAGTTTTTAATAACAGGACAGTTCCAGGATATATGATAATGATGAGCATTTTGATGTCCACAATTTCTCCAACAGAATGAGGAATTACCATTGTAATGAGAAGTTGGTGAATCGGTGTAATGAAATATCTTATCATAGTTTTCCAAGTTTTCCATAGTTTCCCTCCATTTTTGTGATCTAGTGCATTTCCATTGAGATTTCCATATTATTGTCCATTCTTCTTCAGATATGGTAATCCTTCCTTCTTTTTCCCATTTTGTTTTAATATATGAGGTCGAATGTGTTTTAAGATTTAATAAATACTTGTAAAAGCTTGAGATTATACCCCTGCTCTTTCCAGCCTTGTACGCTTTTTTAAACAATTCAATTAGACATTTACCTGCCTCATTTACACTTTTCACCTTCATATTAATGTAATGTCGCATCTGTAGGTATCGATAGAAGTCTTGATTTGCGAGTAAATATTGCTCTTTAAGCTGTTCAAAGCTGAGCAGGGTTCCCTCTTTCATTATAGTACAAAATGATGTTATTTCTTTCCCCGTCCAGTCCTTAAATCTAGTATCCAGTCTATTTGGTGTAAAATCTGAGTCATAAGCACACCCCTTAAGGATTGCAATATCTCTCTCCAATTTATTTTCTTTTACCATTGTTTTCCATTCTTTCAGAGTGCATTTCACCCATGGGTTTTCCAAATTATCCATATAATTTTGTAAGTTACAATCTGCTAAAATTGCCTGTATGGGGACAGTGAATAACTTATCCTCAATATTCTTCCATTGATCATCATATAATGGATTGCACCAGCATATTACCGCGCTCATCTGTGCGGCAAAGTAATAATCTCTGAGGGAGGGTAGGCTCCATCCTCCCCTTTCCTTAGTCAACTGCATTGTTGCTAATCGAATCCTAGGTCTTTTACCTTGCCAGATATATCTTGATGGGGTTACAGTTTCAATTCAAGAAGCTAATGCTTTACTGATTATTTTGAAATCTGCATTGATGAGCGATATGGGGCGATATCTAGAGCAGAGAGTTGGGTCTTTATTGGGTTTTAATAGTACCGAGATAAGAGCTATATTCATGTGCGGTGGGACCATTGAGATATGTTTAACGTTATGTACCATTCTGAAAAACAGTGATGGGATTATATCCTAGAAGTATTTGAAAAACTTGATAGGAAAACCATCAGGTCCAGGGGCTTTATTGTTTGGCAACTTATTGAGTGCTGTGCAAAGTTCATTTAATGTCAATGGCATGTCTAATTTATCTGCTTGTTTTTTGCTAATTTGGGGTAGTTCTATATTATTGAGGAATGAGTTACTATGTATTACATTTGGTTCTTTGCCAGGAGTGTATAATTAGTTGTAAAATTCTTTGAATACATAATTTATTTCTTCAGATGATTGCATGATTTGCCCTGTCGAGTTCTTAATGGCAGGTATAAGTGATTTTTCTTTATTCAGTTTGAGTTGGTTTGCTAAATATTTCCCTGATTTGTTATTAAATTCAAAATGATCATGTTTGTATCATGAATTGGTTTTTAATGTTTAGAATATTGTTAAGCTGTAAATTAATTTGTCAGTTCCTTCTTTAATTGTTCTATAGGATTTTTTATATATGTATCATTAATTCTTTGGTTTTTGATTCATTTTTTAAAATTCTTGTTCCATTTTTTTCTTGATTACTGATTATGATGGGATGGATTATAGACTCTGATGTGGCTGGAATGATTGAGTTGCTGATGAGAAAAAAAATCAATATGAGAGAAAGATTGATGGGGTGGTGAAAAGTGGGAATATTCCCTGATTAATGGATTTTTTAATCGCCAGTAATCAGTAAGACTAAAATCTTCCATATATTGCTTTAATGTTTCAGTGGAGTGCCAGTTTCTGGTACTGGCTGCAGTGTATGATCTATCTAAAATTGGATTAATAACTGTATTGAAGTTACCTCCAATTATAATTGTAGATTTGGATAGGTTAGATAATGCATCAAAAAATGTATGGAAAAAGGCAGAGTCATGCAGGTCTAAGATTGTTTCCTTCATTGCTTTATTGTCGTTAGCGAGGTTAGTGACTTGCGATTTGTGACTGGCTGAATTCGAGACTAGATTTCAGTTCTTTGAGGTCTGCATGTAATATTTCCAGTATGGAGAGTTTGTTACTGATGGATTGTAGAACACTGACCTTGATTGTTAGTTTCCTTTGAGAGCATCCTGATGGGGAATATTTGCACCTGGTTTGGGAACAGCACCAAGCAGGACAGACGGGCTCTCCAAAGAGTGGTGCGTTCAGCCGAGCACATCATCCGCCCTGAGCTTCCTGATCTGCAGTCCATCTACACCAAGCGGTACTGGACCAAAGCCAGGAAGATAATGGAAGACCTCAGCTATCCCAACGATGGACTCTTCTCCTTGTTGTTGTCAGGAAAACGCTTCTGCTCCCTTAAAGCTAACACAGAGAGAATGAGGAGGAGCTTCTTCCCTCAGACCATCCAAGCCCTGAACCAGGATATAGTCATATTTATTCCTAATGTAAATGTATTTCTACTGTTAAATTTTAATCCTTATGATGGGCCTTCGTAGAGCAATAAGCATTTCACTGCATATCGTACTATGTATGATTGTGTATGCAACAAATAAAATTTGAGTTTGAATTTTATTGTAAGATGACATTATTGTAGCAAATATGAGTGATACATTACATCTATACCAATAGGACCAAGAGTCCAAATATCCATCACATGAAATTTTAAGTCATTCTGGGAAAGGGCATATAAATGTATAATTATACACATATAATTATAAAATTACAAGCATATATGTTGTAGTATATAGTGTATATAGTAGGGGTGGGAATGCCACTGAAGTGATGATACAGTACAGTCACGATATTTACCCCATGATACGATATTTTTTATAATTTTCCACTTGAAAGCATATAAGGTTCTGCATCTTGTCTTCCTTTCCAGTACAAAGGGCCTCTGGACTTTAGAAGCAATATTATCAGAGCAGATGTATGTACCACAGCAAAAGTATATTCAATACGTTTTTAAAAAAATGAAGAGACAAGTATTGCACATGTAAGATAACAAGAAACCATGCAACTGGGATTGTGATGTAAATGTTATAAGCTACAGTGTATACTGTTAAAAAGAATTGGTAACCAATTTTCAATACCATCTCCTGTTCTTTCAAAGGCAATATAAAATCCATGTAAATGCTTAAGTATGCTAAATTATGGTTAAGTTTAGAGTGTACCTATAACCAGGAAAACACAAGGCACCTCCAAAGTAATTGAAAAACATCTTTATTCTTTTGTTAAATGACAGTGATAAAGTGACTTCCATGGTCAACTAGTAGAAACATTCTATTGCCAAGGCAGGTCATGCCAAGGGGCCCAAGCATCCATATAAAACACACTGGCTGCTGGGTCCCCATGCAGTGAAACCCCTCATGTTTTTCTTCACTGGAAATCTTTTAAGGTCAGACAGGAAACAGTTAAATAAAAAGCCAGAAGGTCCTTGCAAGCAGTATTAGAACTTCGCGGCCTTGTTTAGTTTAGAGCGCAAGTTTTTTGTTTTTTTTTGTTTTTACATCAACACAAGAAGTCGGCTCCTCAACTGTACTCTGAAAGCTAATTTAGGTGGTCTGCGCACAGACGGAACCTCCGTTCAAACCGCTGTAAGAGATTAAGTTGATTTTATCTACCCATGCAAGAGAGAGGCAAAGGGTTCATTTGTAGAGGAAGGCAAGGGAGAGAGGGATGGGTGAAATGAAAATCATAGCCCTAAATCAGCAAAATCCACCATTAAGACACGCACTCAAAGTCAAACGGGGTCAGAGGGAGACAGAGGAGATGATGATAGAGAGAGATAGAGAAAGAGAGGGAGAGAAAGAGAGAGAGGACGTGTTATTGCACTACATCTGCTGAGTGGAGTTGCCATTCCATGTGTTATTGTCATCCTCACTGTCCTCTTGAGTCCTTAGCCGGTAGATTTTGCCATCTTTTTTGAAGTCTTCTGGACGCTTCTCCAAGACTCTTTTGCGGATTGTTTCTCTGAAATACAAAAGAAAAAGAAAAGAAAATTCACAACTCTGGTTACTCAATCATGCTATGATCCTTACCACAACTACAGTGCTGTGCAAATGTCAGAGACCACCTATCATTTTTTATTTCCAAAAACATAAGTTATTCATTACCATCAAGAAAATAAAGCAGGAAACAGAACATTTAACAGAAAATTACACAGAAGCCTCCAGCACTGGGTGTCTATTTGATCTGTATTTAATTTGTCTGCAAGTTCAATCCCCTGTTTTGCTGTAGCCACTTGTGAGTGTGAGTCCAAGAGATGTTTGGTTTCTCTAAGTGGGTAGGATTCCCTTCATTATTCCCCCATCACTCAGTGCCATGCTAGCCAGCATGGGAATGGCTAAATTTGGCAGAAAACAGGGGAAAAAAAGGTATAAGAAAATGGGACCACTAACAACCATGCAAGCCCTGGTAAACAAACAAACCAAAAATAAAACAAGTATTTCTGTCCATCCTGTGAGTTTGGCGATTTATAACAACATCTGAAATTGGCGATTTGGTTTTGATTAAAGGCACTGTGAATACAAATTATAACACTTCAGGTAATACCCCTGGAAAACATTTCACTGGAAGGAACTTCATTCTACAGCAAGACAATGACCCCATTGCCACTGCTGAGAAGACTGTGACAGACTGACAGGAGGCTGTGACAAACTGAAGGAAGATATAGACTAATTTACATAGGGTCCATACTGTTACATTATATTACTGGTACACTGTTGTGGTGTCCATTTATTGTACTTTTTTGTCATAAATTGCACTCTGTTGAATGCCGCTATAGAAATGTCTCATCACACTATATTTACTGCTGATGACAATTAAGGAACCTTGAACAGACACCACACAGATTCTAGACGCTTACGTATGGAAGAAAAAGGCTGAATATGACCCACCTCTTTGGTTCTTCAGAAGATGTTGAGGTGTAGGAGTTTGAGGAGCGTTGCTGACCACGGGAGTTTGCAGCAGCAGCCTCAGGGGGAGGGCTGCTGAAGAAGAACCCACTGAGGAACCTCCACACAGCCAGCAGAGGGTACAGAATGGTCCCAAACAGTGCCCAAATTCCACCTCCCCCAGAAGACTGGACAACGGTGTTAGCTGGCCTGCCTGACTGCTACAGGGACAACAGTGAAAAGGACCCTAAGTGATTGTAATCAACCCCATGGACAACATACATTTAAATCCAATGCATTAGGGACCCCCATAAAGATCAACAGTTTATATTATATTAATATTTGATTATATTATTTATTAGATAACACTTGCTGTGCATGGTGCACCAGCGCAACACCTTTGTGTTGGTATCGTGGTTGACTGAGAATGGTCCACCACTCATATGGCGCTTTTTCACTGGCACAACGAACCATGCTGAACCATGAAGAAATGTTTTTCCATTACAAATAAAGCGGCTCGTACCCGAGCCGACCCAAGCTGTTTGACGGCACGGCCGAAAGAGGCCACAGCTGAGCTGACTGCATCACTGCTTTCTGATTGGTCAAAACGTTGTCATCACAACATGGAAAGAGGCCATTGTTTTTTAATTGTACAAAAAAAAAAAACACTGGAGATTCAAACTAACAACTTGGAAGCCAACAAAATACAAGCACTTCTATCTGTTTGGGCTGAAGATAAATTTCAGTGGGAGTTTTCTATGACGCTAAACAATTTTATCTTTAATGCTGTGAGAAATGTGAGGTGTATCAGGCCATCACTAACAAGGTAGCTGGGTTAGGTTTTCATCACATGGTTAAGGAATGCAGAGAAAAAAATAAATTCAAAATAAGTCTATAAATAATAAAAGAACAATATCAAAAGCAGCTCTGACAGAAAAAACTGCTGGTTCGACTCCATGGACTTGGGACTTGGGACAATGACTGACCATAGACTGGGGAGAGAATCGCGATGCTGATGCATCAGAAACTTTGTTACCGGGCTGAGATACACTGGAAAATCAAAGCGTGCTGCAAGCTCCGTGACGTCGCAGTACGCTTTAGGTACAGCACGGTTCCTGTATGCCTATGGAAAAGTGCCTATCGTCTGTGAGTGGTGTTTCTATGGTGACTGACAGGGTAGGGGTTGGTGTGAAAAATGGGTAAAAAAAAAAAAAAAAAAAAAAAAAAAAAAAAGGGGTATAAGCAGAACTTAATTTCAGAGGGGGCCTGGCTACAGACTGAGGGGGTCAATTTGTGAGTAGCTCACCGGCAGCAGGACAATCGAGGCACTTGGGGCTAGTTCCAGCTCTAGCAGGGTCTTCCCCAGATCTTCTGCTGTAAACTCCCGTCTGGGGAACATGGTGGCCAGAGAGAAGTGGCCATACCTGTTGCCGACCTCCTGTGCGGAGAAAGTATGTTATTTGGATGAGAGAGATCAGAAGGCATGCAGTTATCTTGGACCCAACTCAAGCTTATATAAAAAAGACATTTGGGAGAAATAATCACAGGTGTCCACCACATTGATTTTGGGTTATTTTTGGATCTTCTTTGTCAAAAATTCTAGGCCACCATCAATGCAATCTCAGACAGGATGGCTGTAGGACAAGAATGTTTATTTTTGTTTGAGAGCCTTGCTAGCTTGTTGCACAAGTCTGTACCAGCCTCCTTTCTGTAGTTTGTGCAATAAACCAAGAGTAAATCTTAGTGTTTAATGAACAGGCAGTCTGGACCACAGATTCTTGAAGCCCCAGGGAGTCTGAATATGTGACTGCTTTCTAATTGGGTTAATGCTGGTCTTGTGTGTCCTAGAGATGATTTAGAATCTTTAAATAAGATAAAAATATACAGTACCCTCCACATTTATTGGCACCCCTTGTAAAGATTAGTAAATAAGGTTAGGGAAAAAAATGCACCTTTTGACGAAGTAGCTTCATCTCATGCTGAAAAAATGAGAAAAATCCAACCTTTAATTGAAAACTTTATTCAGAGAAAAACAAATCCCTCATCAAGAAATAATTATTTTCAACAAAAATACATGTGGCACAATTACTGGCACCCCTGGAAATTACAGAGAACACAATTTAACTGAAGCATGTTTCCCACTTAAATATTAAGTTTTTGAGTTGACTGGAGTGTGTAAGAATTTTCCAGCTGTAATCAATGACTTCCTGATTAACTGGGGTACAAATATAAGGTAACACAGAGGCCAAATTCCTTTAGTCATCCTTCAACATGGGAAAGACAAGAGAACACAAACCAAATGAGAGAGAGAAGTGTGTTGTCCTTCATAAGTGTGGGAATGGTTATATATAAAAAAAAAAAAAGCTACTTGCATGAAAATGTTCTTTTCTACAGTTAGAGCAATAATTAAAAAGTGGACATTAACTGCAACTGTTACAAACTTGCCTGGAAGAGGACCCAAGTTTATCCCCAAGGATCACTGTTGGTGAATTACAGAACAAAGTAACATCTTGGGGTTATCAAGTCTCCAAAACCACCATCAGACGCCACCTCCATGCCAACAGATTGTTTGGAAGGTATGCCAGAAAAAAGTCTTTTTTGTCAGTCAATACTACAACTCTGACTGGAACCATGTTCTATGGTCTGACGAAACAAAAATGGAGCTTTTTGGCAATAAACAGTCAAGATGGGTTTGGTGTAAAAAGAAGGATGGCTATAATGAAAAGAATCTCATCCCAACTGTAAAATATGGTGGAGGTTCTGTGATGTTGTGGGGCTGTTTTTCCTCCCTGGAAACCTTGTTAGGGTACATGGCATCATGAATTCCATGAAATACCAGGACATTTTAAGTAAAAATCTGACTGCCTCTGCCAGGAAACTAAAACTGGGTCGTCACTTGATCTTCCAGCAGGACAATGACCCAAAGCACATGTCCAAATCAACACAAAAATTGTTAGCTGACCACAAAATCAAGCTTCTGCCATGGCCATCTCAGTCCCCTGACCTGAACCCCATTGAAAACCTGTGGGGTGAGCTGACGAGGAGAGTGCACAAGAGAGGGCCTAGGACCCTGGATGATCTGGAGAGATTCTCTAAAGAGGAATAGTCTCAGATGCCCTGCTCTGTATTCTCCAACCTTATAAAATGTTACAGGAGAAGACTTAGTGCTGTTTTATTGGCAAAAGGAGGTTGTACAAAGTATTAAATGCAGGGGTGTCAATAATTGTGCCACATGTGTTTTTGTTGAAAATAATTATTTCTTGATGAGGGCTTTGTTTTTCTCTGAATACATTTATTTCTAAACCTGTTTACTAATCTTTACAAGGGGTGCCAATAACTGTGGAGGGCACTGGATAAGAACCATGAGGTGTCTGAACTCTCAGAGGATAGTACACTACAACTATAGCACAGAGAAAAATCCGGAAAGCACCAATAAACAACTCGCTCTATATTAGAGGTGTTAATCTTCACTGGTCTCACGATTTGATTACGATTTTCTTTCAAAGGGTAGCGATCTGAATACTTGATGCATCACAATGCATCTTGTCCTCCAGGCTCGGCAGGTCTCACATACAGATTGTTTTGACAATATTTTCATTAAAGTTGTTGCTTATATTTTCCCCAAACATCTTTTAAAATATTAAGTGTGTTTTTAATCTCTGGCGGCAGAATATGTTGCTCACCCTCTGCCATGTTTATCACACCAAACACAGGTGATAAACGCAGTACATGGGAAGAGATTGTGGTGGAGTGTAATTTATTTTTAATTAACTTACTTTATTGAGAATAAAAACAGCAACCTGAAATGTATGAAATTTAGCAAAACATTTCTATTAAATAAAATAATGAAAATTATTTAAAAATAAATGATTTTCTTTTTCTGCATCACCGCAGAATCATTCATTTTCATATCGCAATGCATCTTAAAAATGATTACTTTCCACAGCTCTACTCTATACTCATACACGTTAATTTTACACAAGTAAAATGTTTCCTGTTTCTGCATTACACATACTTTTCTAATAATTAAAGTCTGAAACAGTCACTTACGCACACCACTTCCACACACCCCTACCCACACATGATTGAGTGAACTAACCACATGTTTTTCCATTTGGCTTTAAGATCAGAAAAAAAATATTTTGTTATTTTAAAGGTTCCAAACACCATAAAGTTCATATTTTTTAAAAAGGTTGAGATCTCTGGTTCTACACATCATACAATTATGAAACAAAGCTTCCTGTGATGTCTGAGGCTCCACTGTCGACCCAGAGACACAGAGCCTCTAAATAAGCAAGTACTTACAATCATTAGTTACAGGGACAGTCCCCCTGGAGCAACTGAGGGTTGTGTCTTGCTCAAGGATACAATGGTAGAAAGTGGGGTCTGAACCTGTGACTTTGTGGTCATTGGGTTCACAGGCAAGTGTTTTACCCACGAGGCTACTATCACAAAGCAGTCAGGTATCAGGTTTAGTCCAGAATTTGGGGACACAGGAGAGTCTAAAGGAAATTAGATGCACATTTCCAATAGGAAGGTAATTTGATAAGCTCCCAAAGTGGTGGCATGTTATTTACAATAGGTGGAAATACACAGGGTTGAGCAGTCTGTGATAAGCCCGTGATAAACAATGCCAAGTCTTAGTGCTCAGAAAGAACAGCATTTCTAGGAAGCATTTAGCAAAAGATAAGCATGCGGTATGGAAACTGACCTGAGCAGCAAACTGCCTGGCCTCCTGCAATCGCGTCTCTGAGGGGAACTGGTTGGTCAAGGAGGAACCGTCGGGCAGGCGGAACTGTATTCTGGCAACGGCACTGAAAAGAATAAAAACATAGCATATGAACGAATGATTCAAAATAAGACTGCACGGTATAGAGAAAATACTAGCATTGCCATTATACTGCTACATATTCAAATTCCTTTTTATAAGTGTATTGCAGTTATAAGTATATTGCTATTCCTTTTTAAAAGGCCCATATCATCACTTTCTGGAATTAAAAAGGCTTTAAGTGTGCAAAATGTATGATTTGTTGAAATGTACATTCACTACCCAAAATCCATGCAGTCCATATATGGAAAGAGAATTTTTTTTTTGAATCATGATTTTTTTATGATGTCACAAAACCAACACATTTACGTATATCTCTATAGTCATCTCTATAGTCAGTTTAGCCGTACCCATTCATGCTGAAGTTCTAAGGTTTCAGCTCAATGCTGTCTTTTGAATGAGTTTCAATACTGGGCAGCCAATCAGAAATAAGATCATTTACATATATCAGTCTTAAAGGCACAGTAACAAAAACAGACTGTTTAATTAAGGGATAAACAGAGATTGTAAAGTAGTCATGTAATAATTATGAAATTACGATATTGCAATAATGGTTAACAGACTATATATTGGGCTGCCGTAACTCAAAACAAGCAGTTTTAAGCTAGAGTTTTATGATGGCAAACTGGTTATTACAGACATAGCCATATGTACAATGGTTACACTCAACAATTGAAACCAAACAGCAAAGACCATCAACACAAAAAGCAACTGAATGATCCACACAATTATTAGTGGCATTTCATATAAAGTGGGAGTTAACTTTTATGTGATCAAAGAACCCAGATCAGCTGGAATTTGAATTTTCTAATTAAAGTCCCAGTAAATCATATAAACTGTGTACAATTTTAGCATGATACCAAAATTGAGTGAAATATCAAAGTTTGGAGGGAAAAACTAGGACAGAACTATAGAGGGCTGCACAATATACTGTCTGCTAATCATTATCGCGACATCAGTCTCTGCTATACTGATTTCGCAAAAGGCGCCAATATACAAATAAGCCCCGAACCAATCACAGTGATTCTGACAGGGTGACCAATCATAGCTTCAAGTGAGTTACTGGGTGTTCCGATGAATCGATGTCTTCATGTAATCCAACAAAAGTTTAATTATTTTAATAAACCATTTAAGGAATTGGTGAATCGGTGCATGAATGGGCGGGGCTAAACTGCGGCAGCCAGAATAAGGAGATATTTAAATATGTTGGTTTTGTTATATCACAAAAAGGTGTTGTTTTTGTAGCTTATTTTCCATACATGAACCGTATGGATGGGGGAGTAAACGTACCATTTGAAACAATATTTACAGACTTTTCAATTTCAGAAAAGTGGCCACTTTAATATATCGAAGGCATCGTGATTGCAATATATAGCAGTAAAATCGCAATACTGATATTTTGTCCATATTGCGCAGCTCTAGAAGAATGCAAGCAGAGAGAAGGGTGAGCTCTGCATAAGCAGGCCGGATTGTAGACTTTTCCCGCAATGTTTATAACTCATTAAAAACAATAAACAGCTTTTATATGGTTCTAAAAGAAGGTAGTTCTTATTCACAGGCATCCAGGGAGTGCTGGTGTGGCAGAGACCCTACTAACTCAGTTATGATTGCTTGTTTATCGTTCAGTCACTCCTCCGACTGGAACACAGAGAGACTGCAGGGAACCCCACATCAGCCTTGCGATTTGTGACCCAAGATTACACCTGCCCAGTTTTCCTCAAAAGAGCAGAATGGTGGCCAAATAAAGCCACTCAGCGGACACTGAAGAGTGATTCACAAAACATACATGCTGTGTGCCCATGAAAGTAAGACCAAGCTACTTTGAAAAAAAATATGGATTCTTAGATTCTTAGGTTCTCTTGAGCTTTAGGGGGCCCATATAACGAAAAATCTGTCTCTTTTGTGTGAAAATGTGCCATTCACTCCTCAGACCATTTATTGAAGTATTAAATATAGATATAAACAAAAATACCTAACAGCACTTTTCCACTGGCACAAGGAACTGTGCCGAACCGTGAACAAATGTTTTCCCATTACAAATAAAGTGACCCGTACCCAAGCTGCTCAACGGCAGGACTGAAAGTGGCCACAGCTGAGCTGACTGCATCACTGCTTTCTGATTGGTCGAAATGTCATCACAACATGGAAAGAGGCCATTGTTATTTTTACTGTCCATGCAAGAAACAACAATGGAGACAAAAACTACCAACCGGGAAGTCGACGAAGTACAAGCACTACTACTTGGGCTGAAGATAAATTTCAGTGGGAGTTTTCTATGACACTAACAAATTTATCTTTAACGCTGTGAGAAACGCAAAGGTGTACCAGGACATCACTAACAAGTTAGCTGGGTTAGGTTTTTGTCCCATGGCTAAAGAATGCTGAGAAGAAAATAAAAAAAACTCAAACAAGACTATAAAAAAAATAAAAGACCACAATATCGAAAGCAGCTCTGACAGAAAAACTTCCCGCTGGTTCGACTCCATGGACATGGTATTGGGACGACTACCGGCTATAAACTGTGGGGAGAGAAGTGTGCAGCTAACACGTCAAAAACACTGTTTCCACCGTTACACTGGCAAATCAAAACATGCTGGAAGTTCCGTACTATCACAGAATGGTTTAGGTGCAGCACGGTTCTTGTAGACCTATGGAAAAAGTGCCTTAAGAGCAAATGAGATTTAGAATGAGGAACCTTCTCTCTCTCTCCATAGCCTCCTTCTTCATCTCCTGCTCTGCCTGTCTGGCTTGTAGCGCTGCTATTCTGGCCGCCTCGGCCTCCTCCTTGGTCTTGGCAAAGCGAGCTGCCCGGTCCGCACGGTCCTATAGGACAAACCAAATTTTTTATTTTTTATTTTTTATTTTTTTAAAAGCATACACTCTTAATCCAGGTTCAATCCAGTATGAGGTATTCAGGTAATACATTACTAACAGTAATGTATTATTGTAGCAGCAACACACAACTATTAACTCTAATATACAGATTAAATGACTATCCTTAAGATGAAAACCCTAAAAGTGTCCATATCTTAAAATTCAGGCACCAAGGCATGAAGCAAATGTTTAGGCACCAAAACTGTCTCAGCTCATTCTTACAAGACCTTTGTCCAACCTATATTCATCATTTCAAATGAAACAGCCTGTTCATGTGACCATCTCTTTAAGACTGAAATATGTATGAAATATGACTATTTTGATTGACTGTCCTGTATTGTGTCTCATTCAAAAAGCAGTTCTGACTGAAACACTTCTTAAGGTGTTTCAAAACTTACATGAAAGGTACATTTCGAAACCTTAGTCACGTTTACATCTTACGAGATCATTATCCAACTCTCTTCTTTCAAAAAAGTGAAGAAAGTTCAGTTTTCCATGATATGAGCCCTTTAAAATGTTTGCATGGGGTCTATGGGCCAAAACTGTTGTAAATGATTTTTACATGACAATTTCCCAACCTCTTTGGGTCTCAACGGGCTAAAGGGGCAGTCATATGACATGACATGCCTACGCACCACTGCTAAAACACTGTTGTATACAAAAGTATGTCCTTAATTGGAGATTTCGTGTGTTTGGATCAACAGTAGAGGCTTCATACGTCACAGGAAGTGAGTGTGGGGTGGGCGGAAAAGGTGTATGTGTGTCAGTGTGATATGTGAAGGAGGGGTGTGTGTGAGTGTGGGGTGGGCGGAAGGGGTGTGTGTGTGTGTGAGAGTGTGGTGTGTGAGGGAGGGCTGTGTGAGAGTGTGGGGACGTGTACAAGCGGCGCTTTTGACTGTTTTTAAACAGCACAGACTGAGAGTTACTGTAAATACATATACTCCAGCTCGGACAGACTCAATTGTGATTGTACATAGTTGTACATAGTTCAGTTTTTAAACACATCTTAATAGTAATGTGTGTATAAGCTAAAGATTTCCAAAAGCTTTGATATGTACGTTTGTGGATTTTTACAGTAAAAAACAGAGAAATTTCAGGGGTTTTTTTTGTTTCCCCACCCCCCCCCCCCCAGGTCAGCTGTGTCCAAATGGTTGGTTAAATTATAAAAAAAATTGTTTTATCATATTGGCTGGGTTGTGCTGAAAAAAAGGATATGAGGTACTCGTCCATTACACTTTGTTTAAGGCTTTAAATATTAAAAAAAAAAAAAAATTTCCCCAGATACGGGAAAAATACTCTCGGTGTTCTAAAGGTTAAAATGCTGATGAAAAGAACCAGCAGAGTACCAGCAGTGAAATGGTTCACCTGAGCGATCTGCTGCTTGACCCTCTCCCTGGCAGCTTTTTCCTCAGCCTTTTCCCTGTTGCGTTCTTCCAGCATGCGCTTGGTCTTCTCTTCCTCCTGCTTCCGTTTGAAGTCCAGCATCTCCTTCCCAAGCTTCCGCCGCTCAATCTCCTTCTTTATCTCATTCTGTACATCAAATTACATCATGATCAATGAAAAATTATATGCAGGGATTGCAGATTTGGGTGAACTCCCTTAAAAACCTGCACTTTGATGAGAAATCCTACACCTCACCTCTTCTTCTCCCTTCTTTCTCTGTTCCCGTCTTTCCTCCAGTTTTTTTGTTAACCTAAAGAGAAAACACAAAACCTAACAACTCAATTTAATACTAATACAAAAGGTAAAAAAGGACAAATTTCATATTATAGTGGACTGATTATCTACAGCCTTAATGCTTTAACAAGTGGTTAGGGTGTTCGCCCTGCGATCAGGAAGTCGTGGGTTCGATTCCCAAGACTGCCAAGCACCTCTGAGGTACCCTTGAGCAAGGTACTATCCCCACACACTGCTCCCTGGGCGCTGTGTTCCTGGCTGCCCGCTGCTTCACTTGGTGAATGGTTTAAATGCAGAGG
>JBBPCZ010000002.1:4287050-4297972 GCA_037974445.1 Brycinus macrolepidotus | reverse complement strand
TGTGTGTGTGTGTGTGTGTGTGTGTGTGTGTGTGTGTGTGTGTGTGTGTGTGTGTGTGTGTGTGTGTGTGCTTGCATTAGGATGACAGAGATGGATTAAAAACAGGTCGACGCAAGAAGGTTTCTTAATAAAGCTGGATAACTTAAAGGGCCGTATCATCACACATCAGATTTTATTTCTCTCTTTTTTTATTCGAATAGTTATGGTAGTATTCGCGTCTGTATTTTGCATTTATTTGCTTCTTCTTTTATTTATTTATTTATTTTTAAGTGTGAAGGCACCACCTGTTTCTCAGATACGTAACTATAGTGATAAACATCCTAGTGCTCAAAGTCTATTGTGAGAACCGGCAGCTCAGAGCCCCAGATCTGTTTATTGGGCAGTTCTGACAGCGGATGAGAATGAGCGGCTTAATTTTTTCAGTTCAAAAAAGCTATACACTTTGTTATGTACAATTCAACCCGGATGGCGTTTTGGACGAGGTGAAGTAAAAAACAGCCTGGGGACGAAGAGAGGGTGGAAAATGGTGATGTGAAAATGAACCCTGATTATTACTTTGGATAAACAGTTTGAAGAGGAAAAAAGACCATCTTAGGTTCTATTTTGCCTTTGTGTTTAAAGGTTTATGACTTTTCGGCACATAAACCCACACTCATGAACTTTAAAGGTGGACATAAAGGAAAATGTGGAATAGGGGCCCTTTAAAGCTTAAGTGAGGACTGTCCAATAAGGTTGTACCCGTTGTCTCCTGTTGGACAGGATTAACTTTTGACTTGCGTTATCCGGTCCGCTGAAAGATGGTGTTGTGCGAAGGGCCCCGGGGGTGCAGCTACTTTTCCATTTTGTTGGTTTTTGTGTGTAGTTTTAATGAGCAGACTGTTTGCCGACTCTGTTAGTGGCAGAGTGAGATGAATGGAGCGAATGCAAACTCTGCAAGGGCAAGTCTGAGCATACATTACAGGTTTCACACTGAAACACTCGTTTTACTCCTTCCCCCCGTTCTCGCCGTTCCTTAATGGCCTCATTCAGAAACTCATACGCATTACCTAATCTGTTCTTTCATTCCCCGCTTCATTCCCCACTCTATTTTTTTCCTCTTTCCGCGTCTCTCCATCTTTCTCTCACTCTCTCTCTCCCTTTCTCTGTCTCTCTCTCTCTTTCTCCCTTTCTCTGTCTCTCCATCTCTCTCTCTCTCCATTTCTTTCTTACACACTCTCTGTCTCAGTCTTTCTCCTCTCTGTCCCTCTCTCCTTTTTTTCTATCACTCTGTTGCTCTCTCTCCTGCACACTCCTTTTTCTTTTTCTGTGACTGGTTCTCTCTCTTGCTCTTTCTCTTTCTGTTTCTCTGTTGTTCTTTTCCTACCTCTCTCTGTCTCCCTCTCTCCTTTTTCTTTTTCTGTCATTTTTGTCTCTTTCTCTCCTCCCTTTCTCTCACCCATTTATTTTTCTATCCTGTTTCTCTTTCTCTCTCCCTCTCTCCTTTTTCTTTTTTCTGCTACTCTCTTGCTCTCTTGCTCTATTTACTTTGTCTGTCACTCTGTACCCCCCTTTCTCTCTCTCTCTCTCTGTCTCCCTATCACTTTTACTGTCTTTATTCTCTCTCTGTTTCTTGAATTTTTTTTTTTTATACAGTGTTGGGTGTGAAGATGCTCGGTTGTTTAAAATGTTTTTATATTTTTTAATATCGAAGAGGAGAAAAAAATGGCTTGTATGATGATCAGTAGTGGTTTGAAATAAATATGCGATAAATCTCTCTCACACACATTCCCTCTCTTTTTGTCTCTCTCTCCCTCTCCCTCCCTCTTTCTCTCTTTCTCTCTTTCTCTCTCTCTCTCTCTCTCTCTCTCTCTCTCTCTCTCTCTCTCTCTCTCTCTCTCTCTCTCTCTCTCTCTCAGGTTTGTAGGCTGTTTGCTGGAGGAGCCGGAGGTGTGTGTGATTGGCGCCGGCCGCGGCCCTGCCGGCAGTATCATCCGCAAGCTGTTTGTCAGCGCTCAGCGGGTAAATGCTCTACACATGTAGCCTCACTAACACACACACTAACATGCACGCTCTTGCCATCCCCATAGGGCCCTTTTTTACAAGCTGTAGCGTCGTGTCGTGTCACATCAGCTGTGTTGGTCTGCAGGTCGGAGGGAAAAGAGCGTGAGCAGAAAATTTGCGGCAATCGATCGTAGGCCTGAAGGGGTCTGGCTACGTGCTGCGTGGCTAACAAGCCACCCGATGACCCAACATCACTGCATCCTGATCAAATCACACCCCACGGGTTGATTCTTAAAAACACACTTTTAGTGCTAGCACTCTTTTTAAAGGAATTCTCCAGCACTTTCCAGCTGACTAATATGACTGATTAACACATATAATAATTTGATAATATTCTTGATAAAGAACAGCAAATAAATCAGAACCCACTGCAGCACCTGCTCACTGGCTTCTGTTATGAGTGCGTTTCAGCAGGTTTTCTGTTCAAGTACATAGGAATGATTATATGTGGTAATGATGCAGATGTGGCTTAATAAACACCAAAGAGCTCCTTCAACACATTTGTCCACAAGAACATCATAACACATGAGGCTCAGACAGGAGGGAAGCATGTAGCTGCTGCATATGTCACAATAACTGGCTTTAGATCCATTTCTCATTCCTTTTTCTATCACTTTTCTCACTCTCTTGCCCTCTTTTTTCTTTTTCTGTATCTCTTTCTGTCTCTTGCTCTTTCTTTTTTTCTCTCTGACTCTCTTTCTCTCTGTCTCTCTCCCTCTCACTTTGTTGCTCTTTCGCTCTTTGCTTTGTCGCTCTGTACCCCTCCTCTCTGTCTTTCTCTCTTTTTTCTCTCTCTCTCCTTTTCTTTTTCTGTCACTGTTGCTCTCTTGTTCTCTCTCTCCCTCTCTCCTTTTTCTGTTTTCTATCTCTCAGTAGCTCTCTCACTCTCTTTATTTTGTCCTTCACTCTGTACCTCTCTCTCTCCCCCTCCCTCTCTCTCACTCCTTCTCCCTCTCTTACTCTCTCTCTCTCTCTCTCTCTCTCAATCTCAGTTGTTTTATAAATTTTATATATTTTTAATATTAAAGAGATGACAAAAAGGCTTTTATGATGATCAGTAGTAATTTGAAATAAATATGCAATGAATTCAACACATTTTGTCCACAAGAACACAACATAACTGTAACATATTAGGCTCAGACATAAAGGAACGATGTAGCTGCTGCGTGTGTAACAGTAACTGACATTAGAGCAAATGTTTTGCATTAAACGTCTGAACATGCTGCATGTGTTAAATTAATATAGACACTCTGAGGCCTTTAAAAATACGTGCTACATGTATTCAGTTGACATATTTGGCAGAATACATCTGTCATGAGAGGGTAGAAGTATCAGTAACTCATTCGTTCATTCATTCATTCGTTCATTCATTCATTCATTCACTCATTCATCCATCTATCCATCCATCCATCCAGTACTAACCAGGGTTGCAGGGGGTGCTGAAACCAATCTCTGTACTCACAGAGCAAAAGGCAGAAAAACATCCATCACAGGTCACTGTCAGTAACTGTCCATTCTAAATGCCAATCGAGTGTGAGATGACCACACTATGGGTGTGTAACTGTATTACAGTTATTGTGTGCTTCATACCGAGTCGACATGATCCAGCTTATAACCCTTAGTGGTCAATCATGATAGAAAAAAAACTGTTGAACAAGAGGGCTACAATTACAGATTCCATCAGTGCTTGTACAGCTGTTTTTCAGCCTGCAGTGCTGCAGATGGTTCAAATCAAGCTAGGAACATATCTAAACGGCATTACAAAATCGTGCTGGGTTTAAAATTGTATTACAGTTATTGTGTGATTCATACATGGTCCAGCTTTTAACCTTTAAAAGTCATTGGTGGGGTCAGTCATGATGAAAACATTACACTACCGTTCAAAAGTCCTTGACTCACCATTTGTCAGTTGTATGAAACCATATTTATTGATGATAATTGCATAAAATGATTCTTTTTTTTTTATAGGTTTTGAGTAATTAGTAGTAAGCTGTTGAAAATGATGATGAAATGATGAACAGATATGATTTCATAATAATTGAAAAAGCTGTGAGAAGTTCTGATATGTTATCCAAGAATGTTTTGTGTCTGAAAAGTATCAAATCAGATAAACATAAATAATTGATCATTACAATACGTTTCAGCAAAATCAAATTCTTTTCTGGTGTTAAAGTTTATAGCATTGCAGTCTACACTGTGTAAGTTATTCCTTCATAAAATTTAAACCATGACTAATGTGACTTTTGATCAGTAAATTTTTTAGTTCGTAGTTTGTTCTTTATTTTTTGACATAACCTGTCTGAAAAAAGTCAGAAGTGCAGACTCAATACAGAATGTAAATTGGGATGCAAATGTGTTTTTTAAGTAACTATTAAGTAGTTAGAGATCCGGAGTTCCACTTTGCTGTTGCATTTGTTAGTTTGCTGCTTGTTAATTTATCCAGAGGTTTCCAACAAGGGCTGTCCATCATATTCTGCTAAAAGTACTTATTCTTTACAGTTTATTTTAAAGGCTGTGGTTGAACAAGAGGGCTACAACTGCAGACTCTATCATAGCAGCAGTGTGAGTGCAGCTGGGGTTCAGCCTGCAGTGCTGTTCATATGTTAACGAATAATTTGTGCCATTAATTATTCAGCATGCTAACATGTTATTAACACATTAACTCACCATTTTACAGCCCAGCATTTTATAAGAATATCTTTTACTCATAGTTCATCAAAACAATTGTCAAAAGTACATCTTTCAGTGTACACCACAATTATATATGTAAGTATTATTTATATAAGTTAGTGTAAAAATAATTCTAAGCGATTTTGGATCATTTTTATTGGTCCACATGAAATTTTGAGACAGTTTAAGTGGCAGCTGGTACCATCAGACTAAAACATTGCCAAAAATAGAGATAAAAGGTTTTGTTCAGACAGCAGCGCTTACATTTTTGTCATAATTTTAATGTCCAAATGGAGGAAAAATGTCAGCTGTGCCAAACCACAATGTCATTCATTCATTATATACATATGTGTGTATATATATATATATATATATATATATTCTGGTTTGTCACAGCTGACATATATATATATAATTATTTGTACATTATATTTAATTATGTGTTGAAATATTACAGCAGCATAATGGTAATAAATCTAATAACTTTGAAGAATTAAATCTGTAAACAGCCAGCAAATCGCACAAAGATGCCAACACCTACACAAGACAGAGCCAATACCATTCTATCATACACACTGGGAAAAAAAAGCCTCTCTGTATTAAAGGAGCTGTTTTTAGTCGTTTTTCATAATTAACTAAATGAATTAAATGAAGCAGCTGCATGTGTTTCATTAAGTTTGCTTTACTGTGACAGAAGTAATTGAACAGGTTGGTCAATCTGCTTGTTTAAAAGGGGGCGGAGGGCGGACGAAACATCTTGTTTGCAGCCGCATTCAGTCTGAAGGCACTTTCTGAATGGGAGACTTTTTTAAGCTTTGAAATGCCCTACCGGCAGGTCCAAACTTACTACGGTTTTCCTTTATGTAGGAATAACTGGGTTTGCATTGGAGTTCAGGTAACTTGTGATGGGTAAGGTGTGCAGTTTTATTATTCAAGGTTCGAGGCTCTAGGTTACTTTTTTGTCATCAGCAGCTGTGAACATGTACGTAGTGTGATGAGATGTTTCTCCACAGACTACAGAGCAACATATAGCAACATTCAACATTCAAGTTACAACAGAAATAAAACAAGCAACACAATGAATAGACACCACAACAATGTACAGTAATATAATCTAACAGTATAGTGTGAACGGGATGTAAAGCTTCCAGAGTGACTAGTTTTGAACCATAAGTGTGATTATTGCACAGAAAATATAATAAATCGACAATGCAGCAATGTAACAGTAGTGTGAATGGGAATAAATCCGAGACAAGACAGTAAGGAGACAATATTGCAGTGTAACAGAAAAGTGGAAAAGGGATGCACACCCTCCAGAATGAATAATATTGCAACATACGTATATTATTGCACAGGAAAGTATGTGCTTCTATTAGACCCTGCTGATATTCTCAGATACCCCCAAGACCACCACTCATTTGCACCATGACGAGCTTAATAATAATAACAATAATAATAATTTTTGTTATATAGCACCTTTCTTAAACTCAAGGTCGCTTTACAGATAGTTTAGACATAGAACAGGAAACAGCGTTTAACAGATAGTAGTTGGCAAAAATAAACGTTAACCATTAAACAGACAAATTACAACAACACAGATTACAGTAGCAGGAAGCAACAAATAGACCAGAATCGAGAGTTAGAAGAAGAGGCACAACACTGAGAGAAAAGATAAATGTTTAAGGTTTTGAAAGAAACAAGAGAGGAAGCATGAATATTCTTAGGGAATATTCTTAGGGAGGGAGGTCTATAGTTTGGTAGCCACAACATTAAAATATCTACTACCCATTGAAGACAGCTGAAAATTGCCTGTTAGCCTTAAGAATAGTTATAAACTAAATATCCAGCTCATAATAAGATCTGCTTAATTGCTATTAAGGGATGTGCTGCTGGAATATAGATCTTTTTCTTTTTGTTTTGTTCATGGTCATTTCTGCTGAGTTCTCATTTACCTCAGATGTAGCTGATCAGCCAAGACAAAAAGTACAACTCCTCAACCTGCTCGAACTCCATCCAGCCCTTCATTAAAGTAGTGCAGACTATAGTAAAGTGGCCCCTTATAGTCACGTGTGAACACACCACAGCACAGCACACAGTGTGAACTTCTTTGTCTGCATTTAACCCATTCACCAAGTGAAGCATGGGGCTGCCACCAACGAGGGCGCCCGGGGAGCAGTGTGTCGGGATGGAACCTTGCTCAAGGGTGCCTCAGTGGTGTCACTAACAGTCCGGGGATTCTAACCCACGACCTCGTATTTCAGGGTGAACTTTCTAACCACTAGGCCACCAGCTGCCCCATGGTTTAGGGCATATGATTCATGACTGCTTTGGGAATACCAGCCCTGGTGTGGTCTGATATGTCTGTTTGTTGGTTTTTATAGCTCACACTAAGTCATATTATGTCCGATACAGCATATACAAGTCTGCTCCACTTTAATGAAGATCTGGATGCGGTTCGAGGAAATGGTCAGGGAGGCATTTTTACAGAAATTATTAGCCTCACAGCTGCAGTTCTAAACTACAGAAGCAACAGTTGGTCCTTTGGACTAAATTAAGCATGTCTTCTATTTTTGGGTTAAGTGGAAAATGATGTAAATTTGATTCTTGGCTCAAGTATTCCTTTAAAAGGCCTAAATCATGGGAAAAAATGGAGAATTCATTTGCATGTGTCTGCCTGCTCGGCTTACAATCCTGCCCATACACACCAGTTTAAGAAGTTAGAATAAGGCACAGTACAGGGCGGCCAATCAGAACAGAGGTCGTTTACATATATTTGTTTTAAAAAGCACAGCCTATTTAATACTGGGGGATAAAGAGAGGTTGAAAAATTGATTTATCTCCTTTTCTTGGTACATAAAACTACACAAATGTAGTTGTAACAGTGAAAAAGCATGGGAAACAAACAGCAGTCAGATGATAGACATGAGGATGATATGGACTAGTCTTGAGTCTGATTACACTCAGACAATTATACACTGCATCAGATTCTGTTTTTTGGAAAATTCAGGGAATTTTGTTTTTCCATGATGTGGGCCCTTGAAATTAAGGGGTCCAGGTGCCATTTCTGAACGCTCTTCAGTGTGTCTAACAGGTGAATGGGCCAAATTGGTTCTGGCTGTGTGAAAATGTCAACTGCATCCATTATTTTTCTTCTGGTGTCTAATGTACACTCATAAACACACCACTGTATTTCTTTTAAGTCAGAGCCCCGGAAACGGAGCTTGTTTTTCCAGACTCTCCCTCAATACACTCTCTCTCTATGTCTCTCTATCTTTCTTTTTCTCTCTTTCTGTCTTTGTCTTTTCTCGCTGTATCACTTTATCTTTCTCTCTCTCTCTCTCTCTCTATATATATATATATATATATATATATCTTTCTCAATTTCTTTCACTTTCATACTCTCATACTCTGTATTTTTCTCTATATCTCTTTCACGCTGTCTCTCTCTCTCTCTCTCTCTTTCTCTCTCTGTCTCACCTTTCTCTCTTTCTCTCTCTTACTCTCTCTTCTTACATATCTCTTTATCTCCGTCTTCTATATATATATATATGTCTTTAACATTCTTTTCTTTCTCTCTCTCCCTCTCTCTCTTCTCTCTCTCTCTATCTATCTATGTATCTATCCATCCATCTATCTATCTATCTATCTCTCTTTCTTTCTCCTCCCTGTCAGGAAGGTGTGCGTGTGTGTGTGTTAAATTATAGCCTGTATGTTGCCAAGCTGGAAATAGAAAGGCAATAATTATCCCGAGAATCCTCATGTAAATCATGTGAAATCGGAGGATTCAAATGAGGTGAGCTTTCTGGGTAGAGAAAGTGAGATAAATAGAGAAAAGGAGAGCGAGAGAGAGAGAGAGAGAAGTGAGTGCGGAAGAGGAAAGAGTGGGAACAATGGGGGGAAGAGAAATGTCAGCGCGGCAAACAGACAGCTCGAATCCTGTCATTAAAATTTGACCACTGCGCTGCAGGGATGAGTTGACAGACTGACACGGAACTGCATGGTATCTTTTTCTCTGTGCGTGTGTGCGCGCATGCATCTGCTCTGGATGTGTATGCAGCAACCCGATGCAACAGATGCAAGGCTTACTTTAGCTGCCACCGCATCCTGAGATGCTCTTTATCCCGCAGTGTGCTTTTGCTGTGGTGTGGAGGCTGATAACGGATAGAGCATGATGTATGAGATCCGATGGAAAGAATGAATAATAAACTGATAAAAAAAATAGAAACACACGCCACCTTTCGCTAGAGAAAGAAATGGTTCTGATAATTCTGATCATTACCTTCATCTTTACATCTTTGCACTCTTTAAAACATGCTTTGCACTCTTTAAAACATGTTGCCAGATGTGTCAAAATTGCACAAGTTTGCACCAATGTTCTGCTACTTATTGTTTCCATTTGTCCCAATCAAAAGTTTGGAAAAACTTCAGATTAAAGGAGTTGTTGTGCCAGATTTCTAATATGTATTTTTTACTTACCCCAGATGTTACACACACTGTGTGCTGTGGTGTGTTCACGTATGACTGAATGATCACTATCACTTAAGCCAAGATTTTGTTAAGTTTAGAACTGTTTCATGCTGTTTTTGAATGAGCTGCAATACAGGGCAACCAATCAGAAAGCAGATCTATTACATATATCAGTCTTAAAGGCACAGAAACAAAAACAGTTTGTTTTATTCAGTAGTTGGAAAGTGGTCATGTATGAATGAATTATGGTAAATTATTAAACCTTTTTGGTACACAAACCCATCAAACGTCAGGTTGAAATGAAATAGAAGGAAAATGCAGAATACAGATCCTATAAAAACAACCTGACCAATCGGTGTCTTTAATCAGTTTTGGATTACATGAAGACCTCAATTCATCTGAACACCCAGTAACTCTCCTCGAGCTGTGATTGGTCACCCTGTCAGAAACACTGTAATTGGTTAGAAGCTCATTTGCATATTGCAGCCTTTTGATATCGGTTTGCAGAGACTGATATTGTGATAACGATAAAAAAAAAACGAGATGTTGTGCAGCCTTACTGATGACCAAATTAAACACTGTAAAAAGACTCAGCTCTCAAAGTGTTTATCCATGTTTGGTTTGCAGCAGATCTGTTACAGTAAAAGCTGTCATTATCATGCCATTAATTAACTTTTTAAACCTCTGTGCATTCTCTTCATGCTTCCTACGAGTCATAGCATCATATCAGAATTATTTTATGTATATCTGCAAATCAGTTATATAAGAGTGGTTCCAAGCTTTTGCAAACATTTCCCTTAAAATTGACCAAATACTGACCATCACCTGCCCCCAAAACCTAATCCTAATCCTAACACTGTTGACAGTCCACCTAGTTTCACTGTATGGTTTAACAATAGTAGAGGACAATAATAAAAATAAAAAAAGTGTGCCCAAGTTTAATACTATTATTTTTATTCATATAAAGAACTCATATCATGGAAAACCAAACTTCCCTTACTTTTATCAGTGTGCCATACATTCTCCAGACCATATGGCCCATATATGAACACCCAGCTGCCAAAACAGCCTGCTTTGTTTTGTGATGTCACAAAAAACAGTGCATTTACATATAAAAGCATAATTAGCCAAGCTGAACCCATTTTGAAGTCCCATAATGAGTGTTTCGGTCTTTTTTTTTTTTTTAAATGACACTACATGGCAGACAATCAGAGGTCATTTGCATATATCAAGCATAGCAACAAAAACAGCCTGTTTAATCCTAAGGGATAATGAATAAAATTAATTATGACTTTTTGCTGCATGAACCTTCGTAAATATCACAAAAGGATAAAATAAAATACATGAAAAATGTCATATATGGGCCCTTTAATGCAGTGTAATGCATGAGTGTTAGTTATTAATGAATTGTTTTACTTTTATGCACATTGCGGGACTCTGTGTGTGTGTGTGTGTGTGTGTATGTGTGTGTGTGTGTGTGTGTGGTTTTTATCACTTGATTTCCTTATTTAATTAATTTGTTTGTTTATTGTGTTTCATTTATTGGCTTATTTGTTTCTGTTTTTTGTTGTTTTTTCTCTTCTAACGCCGCTTGCCTCTCACCCTAACCAAGCTGGCTGATCCCAGTGATGAGGTAACCACCAGCAACATCTTCTCTTACTTCCCTCCACCCTCCCCCTTCCTACCCGCCCAAGGTGCAATTCTTGGTCATCCCGTCAAAACTCATCAGCACCCCCCCCCCTCCC
>JBBPCZ010000002.1:4246254-4271213 GCA_037974445.1 Brycinus macrolepidotus | reverse complement strand
GAGTCTAGGTAAATAAATGTCATTTCGCTAAAACCTATTAAAATGGATTTATAGTGTTTTGGAAAAGAGCTGTTCATATATATATATATATATATATATATATATATATATATGTATATGTATATGTATGTATATATATATATATATAAAATTTATTTATTTTTTGTTACGCCAGAGGCTTGGAAGAGCAAACAGTCTGTGGGTGATATTTGATTCCCTCCCACCCAGCCCTTTCTTTTATAGCTTCATATTGGACTCTTCAGCGAGATATGGGAACGCTTCGTCAAATAACTCAATATTGAGGAGTGTCTCGCTCTGGTTATTACAGTATAGTACTCTTCATATGTGAAAAGAGCATATTGAGAGGATCATTACTTATGAAATTATTCAGAGCCACCATCCTTTGAGATCAAGTTCGCTGCAAGTTCATTTTGCCCATAATGCCCGCCATTTGGGCACTCAATGGTCACCGAGAGCTCCCGATTTTGCCACGCTCACTCCAGAAAATTCGAGAAAAAGGCCGGCACGTTGATCTAGTTCTGCTAAATTCTGGTGAAATGTCTTCATGTGAGGATTCTCCGTCAGACACAGGAGCTGTCAGGCTGTACAGGTTACAAGGCATCGGCTTGCACTACATCAAAGGCAGCCACCAACAGAAACACAACGGGGACCGCCTTACAAAAGGATTACTTTTCTTTTTCTGACAAGCTTTGCTCTCACATGCCCGACGATGACTTCTGAGTCTTATCTCCTTCCTGTTTCTTCCTTCCATCTTTAACTTCTGGCTGGGTAAATTACACATTTATCAGGGCGCTAAAGTTGTCTGATTGGAGTTTCTTGACTTGTCTTGGACCTCCACTTCAGTGTTTATCATCAGAAGTTGCGATGAGACTCGGCCTTCTTAAGGCTTCTGCTATTTTTATTTCCAATTAGTTTTTTGAAGTGCGGCTCTTAATTAACTCACCAACACCCCGTCTTTGCTGTATTGCGGCAAGATACACCACCATACTGTGTAAAGTTAAAAAAAAAGGTGGGGGGGGGAGAGGGAGATGCAGGGGAGGTGGTTTTGGGAGATGTTTGGGTGGGGAGGGCCAAAGCAAGGGAGAAAAAAGAAAAAGCATCAAAAGATGTGGCGGTGTGATGGCTCACATTGTTTTTCAGAGCAAGCTCATGAAAAGAGATGTTTGCTCTTCAAAGAGCATGTAGCATCGGAATGGCTGGCAGGATGAAAAGGACCACATGAAAGGTGTGTCCTCGCTCTGGCAGAGATGTGGTTTACTTCGGGGGTGGGGGTGGTGCTGCCCTGCCATAGGGTTTGGGAACTGAATGGACAATGTGCAAATTGATTTGGGCCAATCTGCAATAAAAGAGAGAGTCTTGGGCCTGATGTTTTTCCATCGGGCCACTGTGGGAGTTGGTTCCTCTACAGGAGTCTCACTTATTAATTGCCCTGTTATCTCTTCACAAAGTAGCCCCCCCAGTCGAGCAAGCCTGCCGTATGTTTGTGTAGGCTTTGCTTAGATCAATGCTGAGCACAGGGTTTATTTTAAAATGAAGTCCAATTTTGTTGCAGTGCTATGGACGACACAAACGTGCAAAATACACAAATTCCTGTGATCTCACGAGACGGTAGGACTTGACACATTTTGCTTGAAAATTTGGACCACTATTTGGATGCTTGGCGCTCTCTGCAAGCTCCAGATTGTGACTGAAATTTTGGACACAGGTTTCTCGATAGCGAGCATTACTGTTGGGGCTCAAAGAGTAATGATTCGTCAGATACCAAGTATTGATGATAAAAGCAGATCAAGCTGGACTTGAGCAAGCTGTTGGATGTGGCTTGTCTACTGAACTAAGAAATATCAGTACTTGACATTTGTTATTGAGAAAAGCACCCTACCCTGAATGCTTAAAAAAGAGAATAAACACATAATAATATGGACTGAGATTCTGTGATGGACACTCCATACGTACAGGATCCAGGCACACCGCTTGTAAAATCTCCCCAGGAAAGGATCAATAGAACAGGCCCCTCTGGTACAGCTGCACCTGAGCCTAAGGTCACCATTCCTGATGTCAAGCATCTGTTAGTGGGGTCTAAAGCCCAGCAGCATTGGGCTGTGGAGCAGTATAACTGCGTTCTTAGAAGTTCTCAATGTAATACCTTTGAAATGAGTTGGAGTGTTGTGATCCAGAGCTAATCATCCAACATCAGTACCTGACCTCACTAATGTTCTTGTGGATTGAAAGCAATCAAACCCTTCAGTAGAGAGGAGGCTGCTACTGAAGGTGGTGTGGGGAGTCCTTACTAATATCCTTAATTTCAAATGGAATATTGGGTATGCAGATATATTTACTTTTAGAGTTCTCCAGATATAGATCATCCAGTTCCTTGTGAAATATACATTTGCAGACAATAAGATTCAGGGTCTGTGATGGTCTAGTGTGGTTTACTTGACCATCAGTTGCAACCAATTCAGATCAGTGTTGGCTCTTTATCGAATATTATGTACTCTAATTAAAAGGGCATTCTAGTCTAAAACTTAAGTTTATGATGTCATTCACCATGTTATGAAGTGTTCTGTTTGAATTTAAGATCACCATTTTTACATTTTCATTAATGTTGAGATGCATCAAAGGGTTCTTAGATGGATGCAATAGAAGAGCCATGTTAGTTCATGAGATATGACCCTCACATAATCTAAAATTTCTTTACAGATTTAGGGATCCAAGAATTATTTGGAGGTTTCTCACTCATGGTCTTGTAAGGAATGTTTGTTTTCGAGACCCATACCATGAAAGGCTCTTAAAGGAAAAAAGATGGTTTTTCTGTGGCATAATGCAAAGACCTTGTTCACCTTTATCATCAAGACTTCACCCAACATTGGGAATTCCTGGGGTATAAAAAAAGCCTAGCCTTATGTAAAAACTAACAAACACAGACCACTTGGCTTCCTAGCAGTAACAGTAGCTACTGCATTAGCCAATTCACTTCAAACAGCAGTCATACTTTTTCAAAAGTTCTTCCCACCTTCAAGATGCACCATCAGAGGGGGAGTTTCCTTGTGTTTGAACCAGAACATTTCATTTTAGAGGCTGATGTTGCAAGTAGGCGAGTAGGCCTATTAACAACAAAGGTAGTAATGAGTCATTTTTTCATTTTGGCTGGAGCATCCCATTAACTTTAATTTCCTTTTAATTAACAACTCCGATAGTTTTTTTTTTACTAAATGTTGAAAGTGCTGACCAAATTTTGTGGAACTGGACATGTTGGAGTCAAGCTGATGGATACATTCATTGACGAAGACCCTGGTCCCCAAAAGGTGCATCGTCCTCCCACAGCAAACTCCATTGCAAACACCACCCTCCTACAGAAGCACACTGAAACCATGTTGTCTCTTTGCTCTCAAACCTCCTCCACTGTTTCCTCTACTCCATCCTCCCACCATGCAATCCCTTTTTTTGCTTAGCCCATGAGGATTACGCCATTCTTCAGAGGACTATATCTTGGCGAGTAGGCAGCAGAGAGCAACAGTGAGCCCCCTAATGACACACCGACACCCACACACGACCGAAAACCAATTTTACCCTGACAAAAATAACAGCCGTTCTGCGTTACATTGCATACAAATTCCTAATCGATGCTGGTCACTGACTTTCCGACCCTCACGCTTCCATCCTCTCCCTGCACCCCCCCTTCCCCCCCAGCCTACAACTGAAGTAATTTGGAAGAGATTAAGTGAGCCTTTTTGAATACTGTCAGGCCCACCAGATCGATGGAAATGACAGCTGGTGGAATGAACAGCGAGACACCCTGATACCACTTTCGCCAAAAAAAAAAGAAAAACTAAAAAGAAACGAACCCATTCCATTCCTCTCTCGTAATCTCATTAGGGATGTGAATGGCTCCCCTTTGAAAAGATCCCAATGCCAGAGGAGAGGAAGGGGAACATGTAGAATGCCTATTGGATTAGCATAATCCGACTCCATATCCTGAGCTCCTCTTTTGGGGAGTGCTTCATCGGAGGGCACTGCTCCATCTCTTGTGCTGTACCAGATAAGGACACTATCTCAAATTGAGTCATGTTTCTTTTCCTCCTTCATCCATTTGCCGCCAGTGTTTTTCTTAAAAAAATTAAAAATTCAAAGACAATCCAACCTCCACTTGAATAATATACATGATGCTCCATTAGAATAATACACACGAGGGTTAGGGTGAGGGGCGGAGGGAGGTCCAAACCCTAACCTTAACTCCAGGAGTTGGAAACCACTTCCATTAAATATCCATTCAAAGAACATTTCAGTTAATGGTTTTGGTAAAGATTCTGTAAAGAACCTTTGTATTATGTTGAACCTTCACATGCACTGATCTGTGTATCAGACAGTTCTTTCAAAAGGTTTCCGTCTACCCAGAGAGAGCAAGTCCAGTTGTTCTATTTTTGACTCCCACCTACAGATGGCCATGGCATTGCCAGGGATCAGAATCAGAATCAGAAAACTTTGTTGATCCCGGGGGAAATTGGTTCTGTTACAACTGCACAGACAAGAAAATATAAGTCAAATAAAAGTAAGAATAAACTCTCTAGAAATACTCTAAACATCCTTTATACTAAATACACTATGCTATGTACATACAATGCTATGGTCAGTAAAAGAGGTGGATGTAAATACTATAGATAAATAAATAACAGCTGAAGTTTACTGGTTGACACAAATAGTGGTTTGGAGTTGCACACTATACCAATGACATAAGTAGTAGTGATATTGCACATGATAATACTATTGCATAAGTAGTGACCTAAGTAGTGATATTGCACACAAACAATTGCACATAACAGTAAAGATATTGTACATAATGATAATGATTTAGCACATCTGAGTAGCAGTATGCTATTGGACAGATTATTGTGTGTGTGTGTGTGCGACAGAGGAATGGAGTTATAAAGTAAAAGTGACCATTCTGTCATACGTGAACACACCACAGCACACAGTGTGAACAGCACAAAATTCTTCTTCTGAATTTAACCCATTCACCAAGTGAAACAGCGGGCAGCCAGGAACACAGCGCCCAGGGAGCAGTGTGTGGGGACGGTACCTTGCTCAAGGGTACCTCAGAGGTGCCACTAGCAGTCTTGGGATACGAACCCACGACTTTCTGATCGCAGGGCAAAAGCCCTAACCACTAGGCCACCAGCTGCCCCATAAAGGAGGAGCTATATCCAACTTGTGATCAACCAATGATGGGGCCAACGTTTACATGATTGCACCATTCAGAAGCCTGTGGATGTGACTTCCAAGGGTGTAAACTTTGTTTAGTCAACCAAACATAAACCAAACATTATTTGGCTTCCTTCTCACAACCTATTAATCAGGCAATGGTTACAGTATCTTTCTGTTAATTATCTGGAACTGTCCGCAGTGGGGATCAATCAAGCAAAATCCAGTCATCTGCAGTTATAAACCTCCTTAATCAAGCATTTATATTGTTTATATATTTGAACGTCACTGCTGGAACAAAACCTTGTTTCGTTTTTGTTGTTCAGTATTTTTTATATTTTGCAAAGTTGGAAAGCATCATTTCATTTTTACATTGAGTCAGTGTTTTAAAACGTGGACAGAAATGGTCCAAAATGGCTTCAAGTAAAATATTTTTACATTAATCTACATTGAAAGAAAGATTATTTGCTTATCATGTAAAGTTATTTCATGGACATATGAGGTTTCAACAGCTACAATATGCAGAGGAGTGATGAAGGGGGTGCAGAACAAAATGGGTCTTTAGCTCTACTTGCATTGTGTTGTAACGCCATTACATCCCATACAAAGTCACTGGTGAAAATGTTTAAATTTAGATTTTTTTCTAATTTAATTTAAGTTTTTAATTTCAAATGGTATCAGACATTTTATCAGAAAATTTGAGTCAAAATTAGAATATGGAAAATATTTCTATGAAATTATAGTTTCTTGGTGTTCCTCTTTTCACAGGTTTGTGGTGAGCAGATCAAATCAAATCCATATGAAAGTGGTATCCTCCCTTTCACACTTTAGTGAAAGGGAGGATACTCAAACACACAATTACCTTTTTTTCAAAGGCCTTAATATGGTCAGTTTGCTTATATTTAAATAAAAATCTTCTTCCTTTAACACATCAGAGCTTTTCATTTGTATTACTTTTTCCAAATTCTCAAATCTTGTTTATTTCTAAGTTTAAATGAGTGAAATCCTAGGTTTTCAGTTTGGTCACAGATATGTACTAAAATAAAATAAAAATATTGAGAATTATTGGTTTTTAGACAGATCAGATGTTAACTTTAACATCACAGTGTTTTAACACAGGTCTTCAGGCTTTATGCAGTCAAAGTACTGGACTGCAGCAGAGCTTCAGACTCGGGTAAATGACTTTGACTGTCTTAGTCTCTGGCCTGAAACTGAGAATGTTAATTGCGGAGTTGATCTCAAACTTTAGAACTCTGTATTTTTTGCTGAAGAGCCTTAGCAGAAGTGGAGCCCTGTCAAGGACCTGAAATCTGGCCTGTACTGCGTGTGACTTGAGCGCAGGAGAGAAAGTGTGGGGGGGGGGGGACAAAACAGCTAGGAGAGAGAGGACAAGATGGTGCTGGGACACAGCAATTTTTTTTTTCTGGCACCTTTTTTTTCCAGAGACAGATATTGTCAGCGACTCAGCTGCGATGGGAACTTTTTGGGCGTGAGAGACGCATGGCATCAGCAGAACGGAACAGCGCTGGCTGTCACAGCAGACGTGAGCAGAGCTCTGCCAAACGAAGGTGCTGCTGTTCATTAACGCGCCATTCAGAGGCTCCCAGCGATGGCACATCACGCCTTCACGTCTCCCCCATATGTCCATCTCTTCTGGTCATTAAGTCAAACTCCCATGTCAGAGATGTCCATAAGCAGCAATGCATTTACCAGCTTGTGCAGCTCGGAGACCTGTCTAACACAGCAGGAATATAATGAAGGAAGAGGAAGTGAAGAAGGCCTGGGTCACCTAAGGATTGCTGTTAAGGTTGTGTAGCTTCTGCAGACGAATAATAGAAGCAAACTCATCACATATCGCCATTCGAGTTGGATGTATTAGAATGAGTGAAGACGCAGTGTTTACATGCTCTAAGGGAAACATATTTCTGAGTGTATGTTTGTGTGTGTGTATACAGAAAGATATAGATATTTGTAGAGAAAATACATACATACATATATATATATATATGGGGGCTTAAATACAAAGCATATTATTACATGGTCTGTCAGCTGTAATATGCTCTAAAATAATCATCTTTCTCTTGTTTGTATGTATATATATATATATATATATATATATATATATAGTGTGTTTGTGTCTGTGTGTGTGTGTTTAGTGTGAAACTGAATGAGAGCTTAAATAAAACTAATATTATTGTTAAATAGTCCATCGGCAGCTTTAATATGCTCTAAAATAATATTTCTCGTTTGTGCATGTGGGTGTGGGTGTGTGTGTATTCAGTGCAAAACTGACTGAGGGCTTAAATACAAAGCATAATATTATTAAATTGTCCACTTGTGACACTATGAAATTTATGTAATATGTAGTAGTAAGTCATAATTCATATTTATATGAATCATAGTTATTTTTTTTCATCACCTCCTAGTGACTGTCCCATTAAGACCAATATATGACCTTCTGATTGGTGTATACTGTGTCTTGTTCAGAAAAAGCAGTCCAGGCTGAAAAACTCTTTATACCAAACTGCCGAAGGCTGAATAGCTAGGCTGTATGGACTGGGTAAGTTTCTGAACTTTAACAGTTTTTACATTCATCACATTACTTCAAGAAAGTGAGTTGCTCATGACACACACTCTTTTTATCACTAATAAAAAATGACATCTTGATTTTGTAAATCCGTTGTTAGATTTTGTAGGAACCCTGTAACATTAGTAACATTTAGAATGAGGTTTCAGTCTGAAATACAGTGTATTTGAAAAGTGTTTACAAATCAAATCTCAGATAATGTATTGTGGAATTGCTGCTAAAAGATAATTAGAGTAAATTAATTATAATTTATTAAGTTATGGCTTACTTTCGTTGTGTGGTCTCCAGCTTCATGGGTGATGCTGGTGCTACTGCTGCTCCTGGATGCTTCCATTTCAAAATAATAGCAGGTCCTTGCAGTGGCTCCTGTTTTGGTACAAATTTGATTTCAAAGCGTTACTCATTGTGTACAAGTCACTCAGTGGTTTGGGCTCTAAATACATCTCTGATGTCCTGATAGGTCTCTTAGATCTGCAGGAGCTGGTCAGTGAGTGGTGAAATGAGCTGAAACAAAACATGGTGAATTGGTGTTTATCCACTATGCTGTCGCTGCTGGAACCAACTCCCTATCAATATCAGATCTGCACCAACTGTAGCTTTAAAAAGCTGCTAAAAAAACACACTTTTCTCCTCCACTTTCTTTTAAATGTCTGCAGTTCCATCACACTTTTATTAAATTTCTGTGCATTATTTTATTTTTTATTTCCTACTATTTTTATGTTTCCTGATTTATTAATACTTTTTCATCCCTGTAAAGCAAATTGTGTTTACTTACAGTTGGCTGATCAGATTAAACAAAGCAGAAGTTTCACAAACTGACTTCTGGCAAAGGATGCATCCTTCATCAATGGCCAGTTTTTGTTCACAGGACCTATTGGCTGCATATTTTCGGTTGGTAGACGACTCTCAGTCCAACAGTGACACTGAGATCTTTAAAAACTCGAGCACAGCTGTGTGTTCCCCACTCTGTACAGCGCACACACACACACACACACACACATGCATTAACATTCCACTACCATGCCAGTGTCACTGGTGGTCCTGGGGGGTTATGACCACTGATGAATAGGATAAAGGGGGATGACGAATTATGAAGAGACTGATGGACTACAGTTTGTGATTGTGAACTGCAGTGGTCAGTGGAGCTGATTAAATGGACAATAAGTGTGGATACGGTAGGTGTATCTGAAGACACTAATGTTTTAGCTGCCAGTGCACCGTCGTGGTTCTGTTCACTCAGTATCTGAAACTTCTGAGATGAACTGTGTCTCACTGTTCCCAAAGGTCAGACAAGGATGCCTAGAATCCTTCACTCCCTGCTTCTCCTCCTGTGTTCTGTGTTCCTCCTGGGCTCATTGTAATGGAAATAATCAGCCGTCTTTTGAACAGCGTTTAGTGGAACAATAGCCAGCCTGATAAGCCACAGTACACTACTGGACCATGTTCCACAGATTAAATAGCCCGTCTGCCTACTTTGAATTTGTCAGCATAAGGTGCAGATAATGAAAGGGTGTTGCTACGAGTTGCTTGCATTACAGAGTTTTAAACTAAATCAGTTATTTCTCATCTATTGTGTGGGCCCTCTTGACATTAACATGCTGATTCATGCTTGTTTTTTCATTCTCACGGATTCAGAATCAGGTCTTGAGTAAAAGAATTTAAAAAATATACAGCTGTATGTAAAAATCTGGGTGCCCCTGGTCAGATGATTTGTTTTCAAAGTGTTGCCAGATGGTGGTCTAGTGGTTAGGGAGTTCTCTATGCAATCACAAGGTTGTGAGTTCGAATCACAGGACTGCTAGTGCCACTGCTGAGGTACCCTTGAGCAAGGTCTCCCACAGTGCTCCCCAGGCGCCCCCTGTTGGTGGTAGCCCACTGCTTCACTTAGTGAACGAGTTAAACGCAGAGAAAGAATTTCACATTGTTCACACTGAATGCTGTGGTATGTTCACACGTGACTATAAGGGGCCACTTTACTATATTATAAAGAAGAAACATTCAACCATGTGATAAACCACTGAAGCACAGATTCTTTGAGTTGTGCTGGTACCATTACAGATGTGGTAGCATCACTAGATCAGTATCACATCTGGACCGAAGTTACTGTGTGGTAGAAATGCTTTGTTTTATAAAATATACTGTATAAAAGCAACATCAGTCAAAAATTTTTGCAGACAACAAATTTTTACCACTGATCCGTTTATTTCATAAACTGCAGATTTTTATTCTCATTAAACTCTGGATAGTTGTTGAGTGACCAACTATACATGAAAATATGTCGAATAAAACAAGTTTTCTTTATAAGATGGAAAGAATATGTAACAGTGCATGTCTGACATCCTATTAACTTGCATAAGCCCACCTATTCGCCAAATAGCAGTTTAGCCAGACCCACTCAGACTGGATTGTTTAGTAAACGAGATACAGCAGTGCCAGAACACTGGTCATTCTTGGAGGAGCAGTTAAAGTCTTTTTAATTCTAAGGGATAAAATACAGGTTGGAAAGTAGTCATGTAATAATAGAGGGAGATTGAAACACAAGGAAAATGTAGGATCCTGTTAAAATTCTCTTTTATTATTTAAATTATTTCTGTTCATTTTATTAGATGTAATTTTTCTATCCATATTTGATAAAAAGCACAGATCACGTTCGTGGATGCTTTGCAACAACAAGTTTCTCGTTAAGATGTTCTTTTCTAATTAAATACTGCCACAGCAGGTGCAATCTCACGCTTTAGTCTTGCATTACTTTATTATGACAAATGTTTTGTCAGTTCAAAAAAAATAAAAAAGGACGATGTTCATGCAGCAAAGAATACAGCAGAGCTCTGTATTAAGATGCAGGAGCTCATTAGCAGGCAATTTGTTCGGGTGGAACATCTGAGGCATTCTGACATTCAGGTCAGGTAGTTGGCATTTTGCCTCGGCTGTGAACTTGAACCAGGATTTAGTGAGTTTTCCAGATGCACAATAGGAACATAACTTTTTTTTCTAAGCACAATCATTGAGACAATTGAACATTCTTCCCATGCAAAGCATGTTCGCCTCTGCTCCAGCCCAGAGCATACTAAATGACGCCATAATAACAGCTCAGTTTTGAATGTGAGTGAAACAAAAGGCCTCACTGTTGGCTTCCTGAGCCACGACAGGAGACGCACATGGGTCAGCATTGATGGGGCAACTTTTTAGACTATTAGCTGCTTCAGATTCCTGGGGCTGCAGATCTCAGAGGAGTCAGCCTGGAGTCAGAAGGCCGAAATATTCCTGCAAAGTGCCTCTGCTTCCTTTAGCATCCAAAGAGGTGAGTCAAGGGTTAGCACACACATGTGAAGCTTCTACAGTTGCAGGACGTATTGGGTGGCATCACAGTTTTCATATTTTCACATTTTACATTATATCCAGTTCTACAGTGGTAAAATGATGGACATATTAAACTATTCTAAATGTTATTACTGACAACTAGCTTTTAATAGCAATAGCAATGTGGAGAGTGTGCTGCGAAGTCATGCTCCATAGCACCAATGCAGATGTTTTTCCACAGCCACCAACTCCAGTGAATGAACATCTGCTCTCTGACAAACGTTTGCTCTCTCAAATATAACAGCCGTTGAGGAGGTACATGAAGTCTGTTCTTCTGAAAGCGTCTGGGAACAGCACAAAATTTCAAGCGGGAACTACATATAATTTAATTTGCAGTGGTGAAATGCTGACTACACACAAAAGTACATGTATGACAATGTATTTACTTAGTCCCTCCTAATTACACAAACACATTTTTCCTGTGCTCGTTATCATGGGAAGCCATGGAGACTGGGGTAAGGTTGTTTTAGCTTTGGATTCATGCACTTTGGTTCGCTGCCAAAGCTTTTGTTTTTGGACTACCAAAAGTGGTGCAGTGAAGTACAAGCAGTGAACAGGTGACAGGGTAATGGGCACCCAAAGTTCATTGATGTGCGTGAGGAGCGAAGGCTTGGCTGTCTTGTCCAAGTTCATGCTGGGTCTGATAGAAAGGTCTTAGAATACATATCAGCATATGGGATTGCATAGCTGCAGACCAGTCAGAGTGCCCACGCTGACTCATTTCCACCACTGAAAGCACGTACAGTGAATACTTATGCATCAGAACTGGAGTAATGGAAGAAGGTGGTGTGGTGTGATGAATCACTTTTCTTTTATATCATGTGGATGGCTGGAGAGACTGTTCCAAAATTCCTGTGTAATTAAATCATTATAATGTAAACAAAGTCATTTGCAGTGATTTGCTACAGGGGTGGTAGTAGCCTAGTGGGTAAAACACTTGCCTGTGAACCTGATGACCACAAAGTTGCAGGTTCAAACCCCACTTTCTACCATTGTGTCCTTGAGCAAGACACTTAACTCTCAGTTGCTCCAGGGGGACTGTCCCTATAACTAATGATTGTAAGTCACTCTGGATAAGGGTGTCTGCCAAATGCCATAAATTATATGAAGTTCTCTATTCTAGAGGACTCTGAATGACTGTTTTCATCTCAATGACTGAATTATGGGTTATCAATTTTGCCGGTAGTCCAAAGACACTCAGTGCTCCCACCAGGGTTCCATCTAAAGCCCTGCCTCCAGCCCTTGGCTAAAATGTTTCACTGCTGGTGCTAACTTGATTCTTATCAAAAGTGAATTCTAATTCTAAAAGTGATTGCGAGAGTGGACATCAACATCTAATTAGCTAGCATAAGTTAGCTGACAGTTCATTAGCAGCTGCCTAGCTACTTCATCTGGACAGATTAGGAGGAAATGTGCTATGCCATATAATTGCCCATGTAGGAGATCACGGTCTGCATCACACTTCATGGCTTCCAACTCTCTATTCTATGGCAACGTCCAAATAGATAAGCCTTTAAATCCTGATTAGTGGAACATTGGACTCACTTCGTTCATTTTTCTTCTATAGGGCAGCCACCATGAATGCTGAGCATAATGTGAAAACAATTTTGTTGAATGCTACAGAAAGTGCTCAGGCTTAGATAGCTATACCTCACCATATGTCCTTGGTGATGATACCACATTGCCTGCCATGCTAGAAGTGCTCTCAGATGGTGTGCTATTTGCTATTTGCAAAGGTACCCATCAAGGCTCATGTTTGCCTGCCATCTAACCCTGATGTCAGGGGGGCATTTTTGGACAATATTTATGAATTCCACATGATCTCACAAGTCTGGACCAAAGCAGTTTGAGCAGTAATGGATAGCAATTCAAGACTAAGGCCAAACTGTTCTACTTTATTAAGTCTGGCAGGAGGCCACAGCAAACCACTGACCACCAGATTTAGAAGCAGCTTGAAGCCTCAGGCAGTGTGCATCATAAATAGTAAAAAGGTCCAAACTGACATGCACAAGGGCATGCTAATGCATATACATCACATTTGCAGCCTCTGCACATTCTTCCAAGACTTGTATCTTCTGACTGTCCTGCAAAGGTGTGCAGTGTGTGTGATGCATCATGTGCTGTGTTCTTTTAGCAATGTAGTATCCAGATTTTCTCTTGGGGATAAAAACATTGTCTGTCAGCTGTCTGTCTTTCTCTCTTTCTATCTGTCTACAGCAAATGGATGCATGAAGTACTTTGCACATAAAGGTATAGATACATATAGAACAATAAGCAATGAACTAAACAGCATCATCATTCCTACACCCCATGCAAAACTCAGTTGAAAAAGAGCTTTTAGATCTAAAGTTTGCATGCAAGCATTTAGACAATTCAAAGCTTTTTGTAACAATGTACTCTGATAGGACAAAACATTTTAATCATCATACTTGGAGAAAGAATGATTGTGTGTGATCCTTAGAACACCACCCCCACAGTAAAGTACGAAGGTGGGAGCATCATGATATGGAACTGCTTCTCTGCAATAATAGTGAAAATAACCCCAAACATACAGACAAAATAAAAACTGGTTTCTAAAATAAATGTTTGTCATCTTCTGACTTGAATCCCATTGGAAAAGGGATTTTAAAGTTGTGAGGTCAACAACTGAACCTTCATACCATGAAGAACCATTAAGATAGTTTGCTAAGAGCTAAACCAATATTGAATCACAATTCCTACAAATACTCTGTAATAGTCAATAATGACTTTACCACAAAGTACCAATGTTACTGATTTGTGGTGTCTACTTTTTCCCTTTTCATTTTGTTTTTTCAAACATATCTTTATTTATGCTTATTAATATCTATGTTTTGTTCATAATTAGAAGTCAAAAGGCATTGTGAGTAAACTTGAAGTGGATATGTGCAAAGGAAATATATTAAATAAAAATATCAAATTTCAATTAAGTTGTCCATCTTTCGGCCAGTTCATCCAACCTGTTGCAAAGGTCAATGAGTAGCCTTTGCACTCGCGGCTAAAACCCTGGACGCTTCTGCTGACGAGACCAAGGAGGAAGTGGGAGTAGGCTGGGTAATTTAAATATTCGAGGCTGAGCCCGTCAGGCCATTAGTGGCCATTAAGACCTGTCTGCCAAAAGCTGCTGTCAGCTTCCTCGGCTGAGAGCGGAGGCAAGTGACAGGTAAGGTAGAGAAAAATAGAAGCTATGTCAATGATCCTTCTGTATCTTCCCCCGCTCCCCTCTCCCCCCTCCGCTGTGGGTCTTGGCTTCTTTTAGAAACCTCGTTCCTGTGGACATGTTGGAGGACATCCGCAGGGAGTTGGAGGTGTTAATTGGAGTGTTGATAGGTATGCGGCTCGTACTCTACATGTTGTAAAGGTTACCCTCATTCAGTCTCCATGACCCCTCGTCCTCCCATACAAGGGATTCCATTCTTTATACCAGACATTGCTTTTTACCCTTCCTCTCAAAAGACCTCTGTGCGGAATTCTGTAGTAAGCCAAACAAGGATTCTGGATCTAAACCATTGTTGTCTATGGGAAAAATGAATGGGCCTCTGAGGTACCCTTGAGCTCCCTGGGCATTGTGTTCCTGGCTGCCCGCTGCATCTCTTGGTGAAGGGGTTAAATGCAGAGAACAAATTTGTGCTGTTCAAGCATGGCAATCTTTGAAAGAAAATCTTTGGTAAATTTATCTGCAATAAACTACATCAAACCACTGTGGATGACTGTTAGGGTTTCAAAGATTGAATTCCTCAGAAATTCTGGAAAATCAGTGGACTTTCTCTTATATATTTTATCAACTCCGCTATAAGAATGTCATAATTCAAGTTTAAGCAATGGGACATTGGACAAAACATAAAGGTGAGAGCAATGAGGTGATTTCCAAATACATCACTAATCATTTCCATTGAGAAACAAGGTTTGTGACAAGACCCACCTGGCTGCTAATAATGAACCACAGAATGACGATTCATCTTCGGAGATCTGCTTATCTTCTGCTTCCACTGGACATCTGTCTCCCCACCTTCCCCCACTCACATGAGTGTTCAGGGTGTGAGCTGACACTAGATCTTTTGATGCCTGTAGTATGAGGACGAGTCCGACTCTATAGGTCAGTGCCAGCTCGTTAGAACATAACCTTGTGTGACCTCGAGCTACCACCACTTTGTCGGCGTATGCTTCCCCTCTCCTCAGAACTGTCAGATGAGGGTTTGGTCGATTTCTTTTTCCTCCTCCCAATCAAAGTCCTAACATCAAATACCCTGGCCAAATGAACCCTGGGGAACTGTTTTGCTTAAACATTTTAATAATTCATTACTACATCACTCGCATCCACCCACCACTGCAGCACATATCAGCTTGGAAACGTTGATGCCCAGGTTTGGATATGCTTTTGAGGAGGGTAAACATCATTCCTTGCCGTTTGAGATTAAAAGGGAGATCTGAACGAGACCTTCTTGGCCTGTGTGCAGGTTCTAGTTAGTGAATCCATACGACGTCTGAACAATGGGGAAACAAAATCGGGTATTTGATGATATTCTTCTATTGTAATACATCATTTTTAGCATATAGATGGAAGATAAATGTGTCTTGTTAGCGTCTCCCTGCTATGACCTCCTTCAGTGCTGTGACCTTGCACCCCAGATGAAATTTGCCAGGAGTAGGCTCTAGTATAATAAAGAATGGATTGAATAGAGTGGAAATCCATATTTCAGGATATCTGAACGCCTGCTGTCTTCTGGGACTGTGTGCGATGTCCTGTGCTCTAATGATTCTTTTGAATGAAATATCCATTTTTCCATGTTTGAAAGCAACAAAAGTGACACCAACTGTGTCGTACTGTGTATGTGGTTAAAGGCCTGCATCCACTAATACATATCACACTAAAACTGCCCAATCCCAAGGCCTAGTTTAACCCTTAGAGCCCTTACTGTATTAGTAAAATCTGATTTCAAGAAATAAAAACAGTGTAAAACAGTTTAAAACTGGTGCTTGCTCTCCTATGCGCTGGCTGTTTGCTGCTCTTTTGCTTGGCCGCTCTCCAGACCCCCTCCCTCTGAGGGTTTCCCCACTCACTTGTGGCCGGAGACCATCCTGAAAGTTCTCCTGGGTTCAAAGATCTTGTGTTTTTCCGTTGGCTTCTAAGACCTAAAATAAAAGAAATTTAGGGATTTCTGTTCTTTATGGTAATTTGTGTGTGATGCCATTTTTAAAAACCCCAGTGGCAGTTATTGGATCCATGCTGCTCACGTTAAAAGGCTAAAGTATCCTAGGTAGTTGACATGCTACTGGGACAGGTTCCTGGCTATGCTAACCACCGTTAGTTTACCCTGCTGCCTGCAAGTAATCAATCCTATTAAAATAAAAGGTACCAAGGCGCTCCCAAGCGAGTGTCTTTGTAAGTACTGGACCATAGAGAACGCAAGATCGATCCCTGATGATGCCACAGCCATCTGTGGCCAGGAGTCCAGGAAAGCATATCTAGCCTGGGTGGATAGGATGGCCCAGCCTGCATAATTCAAGACATAACAGAATCATGAAATCCTGAATAAGCAGTTCTAGGACACGAATAAAAAGCACAGCAGGGACCTCTTATATGTGATGAATATGAATATATGATAAAGCTCTCAAGATTTATCACATATAAAGCTTGATAGAGAAGCTTTAACCAAATGTAAGCTCATTATTTAGCAAGCCTCAGGTCACTGTTTTTGTGACATGACGTCTTGTAACTGATTTTAAGGTGGGTTTTTTTTTAAAATAATATTAAGGGGTTTTCTAATTATTAATCATTCATAAACAATGATTTCCATTCAAGAGTAGTCTTGACCAGGGGTGACCAACTGTAAAATCATTTTGCTGCATGTATAAAATTATTCTAGCATGTTGCTAATTTTCTGTTTGAACATTTTGAATGAAAATGTAAAAATTACTAAATTAAATGTTTATGTTGAGTGAACAAGTGCATTTAATTGTGTTAAATGCTTTGTTTACACATTACAATTGTCACACGCACCAGACCGTGACGTGCACGGGATTCCGGAAATGACGCACGTCACAGGGTATTTAACCTGCATGGCGGCAGTTTATCATCGCTCAGTCATTGAGTCTGGCCAGCTCACCAAGTGTATTCGGTACCGTGAGTAACCCGGGTTCATTCATCTCTTCTATTATCTACCCTTTGCTGTGTGCGTGTGTGAGAACACTGATTCCGGTGGGAATCGTTACTGTGTTTCCAGAGAGTTCTCAGATCAAAGCGCGTGGTCTGCCAACTCACTTCGCCTCTGTCTGCGATTGGGTTCATCCACCACGCTACACTGGTCTAACCGTGGTTTCAGCTTATCTCTCATCTGCTCCGTGACAACAATTTGACACAAACCCATTCTTTTTGGACTCTCTTAGGAGCGCCCTCTAGCATTGCCTCTTGATAATGACCCAGGATGATTGTCTTCCCAAGAGAGTTTAAAATGAATATTTTTAAATGCTGTTCAGCTCCAGTTATAGGACTTTCTAACCGTGACTTGTGTACGTTCATGATGGCAGTGAATAGAACAGCCAATCATTACTTGGTAGCCAAAACACTAGTGTCATACTGCATCAGACCTGTTTACTGAAGAAAAACGGCAACATGCTGATGAGTTTTCATTTTTTCATGCAACACTTTCTTCTTCTTTCCAAAATTAAAGAAAGTTCCTGCATTACAGTGTTAAAAAACACTAGTCCCCTTAGTCTCACTTCAGAATGGATTCGTTCATATGAATGTTTTCTCACTCATTTTTTGTTATTAAAAATAAAAAGTGGCCTCATAAACTGGCTCTGTTTTCTGCTTATACTCTGATTTCATGCATTTTTCTGCACATGTGCGGAAACAGAACCAGATAAAGAAGAGCTTCCCGGAAAACAGTAAAAATTGATTCCTTATTGAAGCACTACAACTGTGAAATGATGAAAAATGACCCCAGTTTGTGCAATTTGAAGATATATAAACTCCCGAATAAATATTTAGGTACTCTGTGTTAAGAAGATGTTAGAATTAAGTTTGAATTTTTTGTCACATGCTGTGTTTTGAGTTTATTGGCGAGTTGCTAAGCAATGATAGCAATGCAATTTTTTTCCTTCCTTTTTTTTGACAATATCATACACTTCACCAATCCACATGGAACTTGCCCCACACAGCTGATACTGAATAAGAGGTTTGTATCCCCAAGTACTTTTTGGTAATCAACAACTGCTTCAACAAAAATTACAAAATGGCAAGATATACGACAAGTTGACCTCTAGTCACATAATTCTACCTAATTATGAGTCAGTTGTGAAGTAGCACCACCCAGTGAATGTCAGTGCAAAATCTAGCACTGCATCAGCCAATATCTTGTGATGTGAAGGTTCAAGCTTTGCAAAAAAATTGACAAACTGCCTCTTAACGACATTTTTTGGAAGCACACCAAATTTGATTACATTTAGGGGCGCTGCAAATGACAGTTTAATATCTCAAGAACCACTTCAGTTAAAATTTAGAAATTTGGTCTGTTTACACTTGGTCACATTTGCTTACATCCCCCAAAGTCCCATGTGGCTTGTGCAATACAGTAACCACCAATAGCCATTCATAACGGCAGATAGAAGCTGTTCCTCTGAGAGGGTTTGATTTATCTTTAAAATTAATTTTGTCTTTAAATTTGTATGTAACATTTACAAAACTTAAAACATTTAGCCTCTCACTACTTGGGTCAATTCACGCATTCTGCTTGGACCCTGCTTATACCAGTAGTTATATTATTCCTATGTTTATTGTTCATGTATTCCTACACAGTTATTAAGGACACAATATAAAGTGTGATGATCTGATTTTCTGCAGTTATTGGATCATTATGTGCATGGAAATGCCTTCATTTATTAATGTGACAAGCTTTTGAACAGTAGTGTTTGCCATACTGTAAGAAAACTTGAACGTGAGGTCTTGAGCTAAATGGTGTGTCTAGTCAGTGATGTGAATTTAAAGTGGTTTGGCTTTGCTTGAACATAATTGCATCTTATTTAGGCTTCCCAGCTGGTACTCCACTGGAGGCACAGCACACGCGAACCGAACAGGTGTTTGAGGCTTGGCTGATGTGGATATGTGTTTTCCATCTGACAACCTGTGAGGCACACACAATAGGATGTGACAAGCTCGTGTCAGTGTGTCAGTTTTTAAAAGGGAGGGGTGTTATTTACAAACTTTTACTTTTTTTTTTCAACAAGGTATTAACGAGCGTCGCCATTTCTGATTTGTCTGAGAGAAGTGAACATGAATTAGAAGTTCTCCTTTGTGCTGAATGAGAAAAAGTCATATTTCCAGTAGACCGCAGTGCCTGGTGAAAGCAGAATTCAAGTCATCTTCACACATATGTATAAAAATAGCATCAAAGATTTGTTGGACAATGTACATAATTTTCCACTTACCCCAGATGTAATAAATCAACCTAGAGTCAATTAACCTAGAGTCTTGTCGAGTCCAGATTTTGCTTCTTTAGTTTAGAACCGTAGCAAGTCTCGTATTGCCAACAAACACTAGAATTCAATAGCTAAATCTTTTCTGTAATTACATTCCCAAAACTTCTCTCAATCTGCTCAAACTACATCCAGCTATTCATCAAGTAGGAAACAACTTGTGTATGTAGTTTAGGACATAGTATGACTGTGATTATACAAATGATTAAAATTTCACGCAATAGGCACCCACTTTAGGCAACAAGCGTTGACCAGAAAACTGACCATCCCACAAAATCTTGTGGTGTGTTTGCATATGGAAGTTACACTGTAAAAAAGGGTTTTAACTTAAAATTTCTGGCTGCCTTAAAATTTATTTTCATTTGAGTTAACAGTTAACAGAATGGAAAACACAGATTTTTGTTCTGTTACTTTTTAAGTTGAGTCAACTCAAATTAATACAGTAACTTTTTTCAGTTCAAGAAAACATTTTTTAGCATTTATTAGTAATTGTACCAAGGTTTTTATATGGTATATCTTATGTTCACACACAAAAGAGGGACAATTTTGCTTAATACTTATTGGGTAAAACGGCTGCCCAAAGTCCTTCTGCTACACAGTTTTTTTATTGTTGTGGCTCACGGTATGTCATACTGTGTCCTAAACCACATCCACAAGGCTAATCCACCTAATGAAGAACTGAACCTGGTTTGAGTAGAATGAAATAAGTTGTATTTACAGAAGAGATTCCATTGACTATACTCTTATAGTGTCTGTTAGTTACGTTAGCCTTGTAGCTCCAGTTCTAAAGGACAAAATCTGTAGTTCAAAATTGAGTAAATCCATTTTTTTTTGTTGAATTATTCCTTTAACAATGAATAGTTTTGGGTGGAAATAAACACAGTGTTTGTAGCTGGAAAAGGGAAGAAATGAGAAATTAAGTTTTTTGAAAAGACATTTGTCATCCTTCAGAAGAAAGTGAGCTTATCTCCAACCCAGTGCCGATTTCAGCATTCTGTCGAAAGCCTTCTGTGTCTCTTGCCCCCTCCATCATCTGAAATCTACCGAAAATGAGTGGTTGGATGGTGGCAGCAAGACAGATTAATGTCTAATACAGCGAGAGCTGTCCACACACATTCTGCTCGTTGGTTGGCTCCAGGGGGAGTGCGGGACCCCCAAACTCCGATGACATTTGAGAAAATCCATATATGTCCCTGGCCTTTTGAGAGACAGACTCTTGGGGAGGTAAAGACAATTAGCAGCATTTCTGTGGTGCGGTGGAGGGAGAAAGAGCCAGCGTGCGCCTTTTGTTTCTCCTCTGCCTCCCCGGGAACCCTCCAGAGAAAAGGGTTCACCACCACCTGAAAGGCGAACGGCAAGAGTCAAGCCTGGAAGGTGCTGTACGAGCTCAGCATCACGACCACATGTTACAGAGTAGTTAAATGTTTGCATTTAACAGCAGAAAGACTACATTTGGAAAGAAAGACAAAAAGACTCTACATCTTCCTCTTAAACACAAAGGGGTATGATGCACATTCATTTTTTTTCAATATATGGTCATGAAATGATACATGCTGTAAATCAAGCAGTTCACTTTTATGGTATTAAAATACTTAAAAACTCAACTTGCTTGGGACTCCAAGAGAGCATAACTGGGCAAAATAATTTGAGCCATCTGAGAACCACTACGCTCAAAAACATTGTAAAATTTAGCAAATTCATTCATATGAATACTTACATGTTATGCTTATATGTTATCAGAAGGTTGCAGCAAAGCCAAAGCCATCAGTGGCAGGGAGTCTCCCCATCAGTCATCATGATTTTGGACAGTGCAGTTACATTTACATTTACATTAACATTTACAGCATTTAGCAGACACTCTAATCCAGAGCGACGTACATCAGTAGTTGAATTAACAGCATTGTGATCTCCTCTGACCGTGTTGAGATGCCTAATAAAGTTGCATTAGAGGCAGCCTGAAAAGATGCAGTGGTGCTTCATGCAGTTCAGAGGTCTGCATTAAGCATGTGTAAGCCTTCAGCCTTCCTTGTGTTGGTGGTATTGTATGACTGGTTGGGTTCTAGATTGAACAATTAAATTGAACGGCTGAAATTGAACATGTGAAAACTGGGTAAACACAGGTTAATTATGTACTCGTAAATGGGCTGTATGTAGTCTTAATGGAATAAAATAGTTGGTTTGAAAAGCTGTAATACTTCCATTAGCAACATTCCATGTTATTCAGGACAACACAGTGCTTCTTGGGCTCTTGTGTTGAGTCATACAGCTCACTTTTCTCCACCTCATGGATTACTTTCTCCTCATCTGTGTTTGGCCAGTTTAAACAAAAGGCCTATGATTAAACTGCAGTATTTAAGGTGGAATATGCCAAAATCAAAACTCCACAACTCCTGGCTGGTATACATGGCTGGGAGGAATATAGTGGGAATGTTCAGGTTTTAAAATTATTATGTAATTATATATGTAATTTTAAAAAAAGCTTAAGAAATTATGAGATTCTGAGGCATTAAAATTAATTTTGGAACTACTAGACCTAAAATAAATGATGTTGAGCTCACTGACTCTTTCAGCCAGACCCTTAAGTTTGATTTTCTTCGACAAGCTTGTATACCCAAAATTTCAGCAAGAAAGGAAGGTGCTGGTCGAACTTCACTCTTCAAAGAATGTGGCGACGGGTTCTTCAAGTAGCAATTTTACATGAAACTTTTTTTTTATTTCTGAAAGCGATATTATGAGCCATATCACTGGCCAGATCTGAAAGGAAATGTCTGCTAACAGTCCTGATATTCACACCAATATACATCTAAACAGCTAGAACAATAAAGACACCGTGATTCAAGGTGGCCATTATAGGAATAGTTAAAATAAATTTTCCTCTGTACCTCAAATGTACCCAATCAGACAAGACATGTTTGACATTGCTGGGCTAATGTAACAAGACCTGGAAACCGATTGGCATTATGTAAACTGAATGCCTAAATTTATCACACATTTGCTTTAACCTCTCAAGTTAAGACATTAATAGACTTGCTTATGTGGTTTATAAAACTGTATCTATAAAATGGACAAACATATAGGCTTCAGAATGGCTTCTAACACTGCTTTAATTTACTTCAATTTTAAGTTTTAAAACCAGTAGGTTCAAATTCTTGGAAAATAATCCAGGATTTTTTATCTGCCAGATATAGCTAAGTGAGCTCTCTCACTGGTTAGGCCTTCAGGTGCTGGATTGAGGTAGTAATATCTCAGATTAATCACCATAGTCAGGAATTGACTGGAATCAACCAATCACGTTTTGATTTAAAATGTTTAAGATTAATTTTGTGAGGGATAAACACCACCTTTGGCCTCCTGGAAGTCCCAGATACAGCCCTGACTGTGAACACAAGCAACAGCCTAACTCATTAGATGAAGGAGTGACTGTAGAAATTCTACATATATGGTCAAATATACGGAAATACGTCTGTTACAAGCTAAATAAAACAGATGCCGAACAGTCTGAGAACCCACTCTTTAAGGAATTTGTGCACAAGAGCACTGAGGAGCTATTGCATGTGGTGGGATGACCCCACAGATGTTTCCACAATGTGTAATCATATTGAGCCAGAGAGAAAAGCAGATGAATTAAGCACATAGACAACTTCCAAATTGTGCAAATGAAGAATACCAAAGGTGCTGTGCTGGGACCCTTCAAGATAGGAGAAGTACAAGTGACTGAACAGTCATTGTTCCTAATGGGCCTAGGTGACCATCACTGCAAGTGGGTCCCCGCACAAGCACATCAAAACAGAGAGGACTGCAGAACTGAGGGGTAATGAATCGAGAGCTGCAGTCTTCCAGCTGCTGAACTAGAATGACAAACTAGCCATCCTGAAAGCAACAAGGGGATTCTCTATCTCCAATTTCATGCTCTTCCCTCCCTCAGACAAGCATCCTAATTGTAATCAGTAGCAGTGCCAGGACTGCCTTTTCGGATGTCAAGGGTGGGCCAGCACTCTAGCTTCTGGGGTCTGCAACAAAATATTAACGTTTTTTTAGTACTGTTAATTTTCTTCCAATTTAGTCATATCCAGTTCCATTCACTAGTTAGGTCTCCTCCAACCGCATGATCTCACCAACACTGGGAGGGTAAAGGTTTTCCAGGTCTTGTGAAGCATCCTTTCAAATTGCCATGAATCATCAGACAGCTCAACGATCTAGGAACTGCCAATTGTACACTGAATGATCAGGGGGAAGACCCACCCAGAGAGAGCGAATCCAGTTGTGGCCACTGATAGCAATGGGAATGGAACTCACAATCTCTTGATGAAAAGGCTAATGGTTAGACAGTCGTGCCACTCAAGAACCTCCAGTAACAGTGGTCACTTAACCATAACATTCCTGCTATGCATTAACCTGGAGCCATGAGTTGGATAACTGTATTAGTGTAATGTTACATGGTCTGCTCAGTTACTTTCACGTTTTCTGAGGTCAAAATACTTAGCAAATGCCTGATAGTTGTGATTTTAGTTCAATTTAAATTCTGCTTGGTTAATATCAGAATTAGAATTTTAATGTGTTCATTTTTTTCATTCTTTGCTTATGAGAGTTTTTGGTGGTGGGCCAGTGACAAACATAGGTAGGTCTAAGGCCTGAGTATTCAGTATTTTACAAAAATATCTGACCTGTTTCACATTTTCATTTTACTGTAGGGTCTTACAAACCTTACTCATCTGTTGTTTATTCAGCTTTGGGCTCAGAGTAGTAACTTTTTTCTGCATACTTGCATCATTCATCTTGGTTTTGCCAGCAAGGAGTTTCAGATAACTTCTGTTTCTCTTCAGCAGGAGGTGAGTTTGTGCCTATGCTCAGTCTGACAGCTGGCTTGCCAAAACTTCATGCTTTTCCTGTAATGAACCGACATACATACAGACGCACATACTTACATACAGTATATGGGTGTATTCCTCACACACACACACACACACACATATGTGTATATATATGTATATATATATATATATATATATTAGGGCTGGGCAAGTTAATGCGTTATTGTCACGTTAACGCATTATTTACTTAACGCCGACAATTATTTTATCGCACGTTAACAGTTTTTTTATTACAGTGGTACCCCGCTTAACGAACGCCTCACAGAACGAATGTTCCGCATAACGAACACCGCCGTGACCATGCGCGTGACTCGCAGAACAAATGCGTTTCACACAACGAACCACACGTCACACGTGAAAATCGAGTTTTACGTTAAAAAAAATGGTTGAATCCGGCCAGATGTGTCTCAGATGAAGACAAAGCATCATGT
>JBBPCZ010000002.1:4224168-4236086 GCA_037974445.1 Brycinus macrolepidotus | reverse complement strand
TATATATATATCCACTATGTACATATACACATACATATATTCAATGTGTAAAAACATACATATACGTATAGGTTTATATATACATATTTATTTTTTGCATACAAGAATGTCCATATGTATATTTTTGTATTATTTGTATAGTGTATTTTTTGTACTGTACTGTTGTATTACAGCTTTTATTCTGTTGTTTTTGCTGCTCTTACCATTCAGTGTGTAAAAACATTACTTTCTGCTGTAACAATGCAAATTTCCCACATGTGGGACTAATAAAGGTTTATCTTATCTTATCTTATAAACAGTCATAATTCATTAATAATTAACAATAACCATTTCCTTAGAATTAAACTTGTTCTTTTTTGTCACTTGGCCTTTAAGACTGACCTACAAGACCAGTCAAAAGTTTCTACACACACTGAGATTTTCTACAATTGCTACGAAGTAAATAAACACATTGTGTTATTTGTGTGTGAGTGTATAAGCTTTAACCAGTACTTCATTCAAATAACGTTTTAAAAAAACAGAATAAACTGTGTTTTCAGACTTATTGCTGCGTTGAATAGTTATATAATACCAGACAAAATTTTGACTCTGAGATTTTCTATATTTGAATGTTACTCACTTAACAGTTCCTAAAAATACAATATTCATTGCAAACAAATACATTTATTAGCCAGAACAAATACCTTTATTAGCCAGAAAATGTCATATTTTTATTAATCACTAATATACCTAATATAATTATAGTTATAGTTATAGTTAAATAAATAAGTGGTAAAAAAAATCTGAGGTGTGCAAAAACTATTGAGTGGTTGTGTATGTAAATTAGCTCTGTTGTAATTGGCTGTCTTGTGTTGAGCCACATTTCTTATAACTGAATGGACGGAGCTAAACGGATGTTGGCTGATCAGACACATGCATGAAAATGGGTTGTTTATTGTGACATCACAAAACCAGTGAATTCAAAACAGATTCATTTCCATGTATGAATAGGGAATTGGGGGTGGGGGGGAGGGGGTTTGGGGTGTTAGGGCTGAATGACACAATTTGAAATTTTGAGAGCGTTTATGTGCTACATTCCATTCTTTCAATTCAGTTTTTTAAAAAGGGAGAAAATAGTCAGTTTTCCAGCAGATAGGCCCTTTAAAGAACCTTCGCTATTCTGCCCTTTTGAAGAGTTATGAAATGTTTGTGCTGTATTACGGTTATTGAAAGTGCAATAGTGGAAGAACGTGGAGGCGGGGCAGCTAGTTCCCAGCATGCTTTAGGCGCACGTTAGATTCATTTAGCAGAGGGCTGAGGGGTCAGTGCTTCTTTTCAGATTCCTGACTTTGGCATCTGCAAATTAACGGCGCTCCTGCCGCAATCTGCTTGAGCACTCAGGAGTCAAAATTCATCATCCCCCCACGCAGGAGACAAACAGCTATTCTGGGCATGGGTGAAAAGGGTTTTAATACAGGCAGGTGAGATTGGAGGCATCTTTATGTGGTGCAGAACATTCAGAGCTGAGAACCTGGCAGACAGACTCTACACAGCAACAAGAAACAGAGAGGCTGGACCAGGACGGCTTCTGGAGACTCTTCATGAACAGAGCAGGAGAGGAGCATTTTAAATTTTAAATTCCAGGGAAAAATACTGTGGTTAACCTGTCACACCTGCATTGATTTCTACTAGTTATGCTCATGTTTCATTTTCTTCACACTGTTCTAGCATGATCTCAACTTTCGCTTTGTTTTAGAATGTTCTCCAATTTTTTTTTAAATTCCTTACAACATTCCCTTCCTGTTCTTATTAGTCTAAAATGTTCTATCCACATTTACATTCTCTTTCTGTTCTAGGATGTTCACCCTATTCTAGGATGTTCTCCTCATTCACCCTGTTCTAGAATGTTCTCCCCATTCACAATATTGTAGGATGTTCTAACCATTCACACTAGTAAAGAATGTTCTCCCTGTTCATACTATAATAGAATGCGCTTTATTTTCACAGTGTTCTAGAATGTTCTCCTCATTTACACTGTTGAAAAACAGGACAGCTGGTAGCCTAGTGGTTAGGGCATTCGCCCTGCGATCAGGACGTTGTGGGTTCAGTTCCCAAGACTGCTAGGCACCTCTGAGGTACCCTTGAGCAAGGTACCATCCTCACACACTGCTCCCCGGGTGCTGTGTTCCTGGCTACCTGCTGCTTCACTTGGTGAATGGGTTAAATGCAGAGGAAGAATTTCGTGCTTTTCACGCTGTGGTGTGTTCACGTATGACTGAATGATCACTATCACTCACTTATCACGCTAAAATGGTCTACCCTTATACACTCTGTTCCTACTCTCATTAATCTACAATGTTTTCCTCATGCACACTGTTCTAGAATGTTCTTTCCCCATTCACATTTTCTTTCCACTTACATTAATCTACAAAGTTTTCATCATGCAAGCTCTTCTATAATGCTCATTCCTCATTCACACTCTTTAGAATGTGCCCTCTATTCACACTGTTATAGAATGTTCTCCCACTATTCACATTGGTATAGAATTATTCCTCATTCACCCTCTTCTAGAATGTTCTCCCACCATTCACAGTGTTGTAGAATGTTCTCCTTATCCACATTGTTATGGAATTTTTTCACCTTTTACACTGTTCTAGATCCATCCCTTCACACTGTTCTAAAATGTTCTCCGCTTTCTCACTGATATGGAATGTTCTCCTGCTTCACACTTTATAGAATATTCTCCCCTTTCACACAGATCTAAAATGTTCTCCTCAATTACTCTGTTTTAGAATAGCCTCTCCTTACATACAGTTCTAGAATGTAATGTTTTATCAGCAATCACAGTGTTCTCAAATTCTTACCCCATTCATTTTTTTCTAGAACACTCTCTTCATTCACAATGTTCTAGAATTAAAGAGAGATAATTCTTCCTCATTGTCATAACTTTGGCCTTTACTGGCTGCAGACCTCCTCCGGATCGTCTCCATTAATTACACTGAATTGGGGCAGCCTGGCCTGTGTGTACTCACCTCATATCCATCAGACTGAGAGAATGTCAGAATCTGCATTTTTATGATACTATAACTGGCGCGCTGTGTCCAGTGGGAAATTAAGTGGCCTCTCATGTCACTAGAAGACCTGCTTCCTCCGAGCGAAGATCACTGAACCTCCAGCCTGATCATTTGTTCTTGTGTCTTCATCACAGTGGTCTAAAAATAATGGAGGAGGAACAAGGCAATGTTCAGAACAGCTGCCAATTAAAACACATCCACCCCATCAAATGAAAGCCTTAAATTCTTCATGCCAGCTGCATGCTGTTGCTAGGTTCCTGAAGCTTCGTCTTGTTAAACTGAGCTTTAAACACTTGTCTGCTGATCTGGAAAATGAACGTTTCCATACCAACCTTACCACGCCTGGTCACGTTTATAGAAATGGGATAGTTTGTAAATGATCTAGCATGAATTCAGTTATTTGCTGGAGACAGTTGATCAGAGATTTAATATTTACAGCATGCGCTTCATTTGGTAGAACAAATTTGGACAACTCCAAAACAAAACCAGGCACTGAAAAAGGCCACAAGCAGATGCTGGGAGGAGGTTATACCTCACAATAATTAATTAGCTCCATTGCTGATGTGGAATTAATCAGCCTCTCTGGTTTGTGGGAAAGGTGTGATTGTCGCTTATAAGAGGCAAAGAGAGGACCATGTGGCGACAGCAGCTTGCACTAGGTGCTGTTGTTCTCTATCCTTCTGGGCGTATTCAGGTTGCTTGGCTGAGTTTAGCAATGCCAGCCAATCTACACGATTTGGCCAACTGTGCTCGTTTCCGATAAGAGGAAAAAAATTGGACATGTAGTGTATGTTTTCTTATTTGCTGAGATTGCATAAGCATGTGCACATATGAAAGTGTTCAAATGTTGAATTGATGCCATACGTATCACACATTCTAGTACATTTTAATCCCACAAGGCACAAACCAAGGGAAATCTACAAAAAAGGTCTTAAAAGGAATAGTTTGGCAAAAAATTTAGTTTATTCTATTTTCTTAACACAGACTTGTCCATCAGCCAACACATGTCCCAGTTTGGCTTAAACACCAGAGGCATGGTTAATACACGAGAAGTCAATAGTCACCCAAACCTTTTCAGTCAATACATCCACAAAATGTCTCTAAACCTGTTCAAACTGCATCTAGATTGTCATTAAGGTGGTACTGACTTGATGGGGTTTAGAACACAGTATGACCTCTAAAATGAGCAAACAAAACATACTTTGTATCTCGGTAATGATGTATTGGTGCAATGATGTAATGTCTACAAAGGCTGGAGAGAACTGATCTCAGATCAGATTCCTCAGTATTTATGATGACCATTGTCACAAAAACCGATTCATTTTTAAAGCTTACGGTAAGTCGTGCTGTGTCCTAAACTACATGCACAAGTCTGCACCAGCTTAATGAAGATCTGGATGTGGTTTGAGTGGGTTAAGAGAAGTTTTGGTGTATGTATTTTTTTTACAGAGACATTTTGGGTCACTATTGACTTCTTGTGTCTATTAGCAATATTAGCCTTGTAGCTCCAGAGCTAAAATTAAGAAGCAAAAAAATTTGGACACAGAACATTTCCTTGGTTGATCGATTACATCTGGGGTGAGAGGAAAATGAAATGTGAATTTAGCATTTTACCGAACTGTTCCTTTAATTTTGTAAAGGTATGGTACATTCACTACAGACAATCATAGTGAGTTATTAAATATTACTGCATTTTTCTTCTTACATTAATCTACTTTCATCAGTATAATCCCATGTGTTACAGATATAGAACATCTGTACACAGAGGCAGATTTTAAGGCCCATGAAGCGTGTGAATAATAGAAGAGGCTGTCCTTTAAGCTGTCGTAAGCTTTGCCGCAGGTCTATTTTGGGAGAAGACCTACCACGTGTGTATGTGTGTGTATTTGTGAGCCGGACCGCAGCCTAGTCACCATAGCAGCCTCTGACCAATTGGCAGGTAGCCGGAAGTCTGGCAGGGCAAGCAGATGTCCTCTCACTATGACAGAACAGAGACCAGAGTGGCTGTGTGCCGCTGAGACGCTGGCTTACTTGTCCAGGTGAGGGACAGAGGATGAGGGTCGAGACTTTCCATCATAACCTCACGCTTTGCGACTGGAGGACAGTGCCAGTCTGGCGAATCAAAAAGTAGAATCTGAGTTTGGAAAGTAGAAGGTGAAAGCCAGAACCACTGTCAGCTCTTCCTACAACACCATACAAGAACCAAAAAACCTTTCAAGAGATGCTGCTCAGTACTATTTTCTGCCTGTCAAACTGTCCTATCTTTGGCTTATTGAGTAGATTAAATGAAATAAAGGGGAACAAATGTTTTACTGTGACAGGCTGCCAAGTGCCTAAAGAAACAAGGTACCTAGACAAAGGAGTTCCAACCACTCAGCATTCAGCACCACCAGTATATTAATCACTGGCTTGATCATCTGGAATCATCTTCACCTTTTTCTTCACTGGTTTAGACCTTAAGTTAGATGAGCTTTATTATGCTTGAATGATTCATACGTAGGTCACTGTGTGGCTTAACAAACAAAAAACATTCCTGAAACTGGTCAGGTTCAGAGACTGGACTGAAAATGAGAGCCTTTGAAAGTCTTTCAGGCTGCAAAAATGGGACTGTGAGCTGGGGAAGTTTGTAGCCTAACTGCTGAAGTCCACTACTTTATTATTACAATTAACATAATTCACATCATTGTAGTATTGTTATTAAACCTTCTCTTTTAGTTTTGTAGAATGGCGGGCGGTGCAGTAGTGTGTTCAGATAGTGTGACATGGTAGAAAAGTGTACAAATCTGTCAGTCTAGTGGGGCTTGATGACCGTTTAGATGACCTGAATAGGCTAATTATGTGAAATGTGGCATCATAACCAACATCTTACTACTCCCACACTCTCTCCTTCCTGTCCACTGTGGGCTGTGCATCAACCAGTGCTGGTAAAATGAACAGGAACTTCTGATTTAAAGAACCTCCAAGTAATTCAAAGGTTCTTGACAGAACCCATAAATTGGTGTAGGACCTTTACATTATGTGAATGTTCTTCACATTTAGAGATCTCAGTTTCCAAACATGGCACATTACAAAACCAAAGGTTTCCCACTCAAAGAACCTTTTGTTGCACATTTAAAGTAGCTTTTTTCAACCCTGTTTTTGTGTACAGGCATGCTTTTATTGCCAAAGTACAGTCAGGCTCAGAGGGAGGCCATGAGGATAACGGTAGCTTGTGTACATTTTAAAAGCATGGAGCACTTATGACATGATCATATATTCCCACTTGATAAAATGACATTTCCAGTTTATGTCATTATATTCGGTGGCATATAGCTGACACGTCATTAACCTAAGAGGTGCTGTGTGTTCCTTGTAACAGCTTTAGAACAGCTGGGAATAAGTGACTTGCTGAAGGGTGTCCAGACAAGCATCCACTGCTGGGATTTCAACCCCCGGTTCTTTGATTGCTGCTATATTACCCCATCTATAAAACGAGAAGGCCCCCATGGCTTCGTACCGAAGTCCTTGCCTGTAGTTGTGAAGTACCCAAAAATGCCATTAGATCAATACTAAACCTTTAAATGTGTAAACGTGTCACTTTGCAGTCACTCGTAGGCCCCAAGCTGCTGGATGTTCTGTTGATATCTGCTTATGTGTTGTACATGTTGAACACAACTCTTAATCCACACTCTTTTATAGGCTGTTGCAAATCATAGTGTCGCATAATCTCAGACCTACTTATGGCATTGTTTCTTGGGCTGACTACAGACTGCTGGAACTAATCCTGTTTTGTTTCCTAGCATGCTTCCCTCTGACGACCTCCACCCTTGTGTTTTCATGTGGCTCCACTGATGAACAGCCTGAATTTGTCTCCTCCTGAATGTGAGAGGTAAGGACGTTCGCACCTTCAGGGAGGTGGGGGGGCTTGCAGCAGGGCCAAGATGAGCAGTCAGTAAGTTTACGAGGCCAGCATAGCTTACCTTTTAATTACACAGGCATGCTTGCAGAACGTCCGTTGTTTGACGAGAAACCATCGCCTGCTAGAAAGTTGTTTAATTGTAACTCGATGTTTTGAATGGGCTCAGGATGGATGTGGGCTTTGATGAATGGGGTTGCCCATGGCAACAGTCTCATGGAGGTGGTTTTAGACTGAGATGAATGGTTGATATGTTCCTGCTTGTAAGTCAATGGAAGAGCCAACACAAAGCCATCAAGTCTTCACAGCTAAAGTGAGCAACGGCCATCGGTAGGGTCAGTTGCTAGGAAGGACAGTCCCATCACCTTGGATATATACAGTGCTCATCCAATGGCAGTAAAGCAAAATAAAGGCCTGCTATGTCTGCTTGTAAAATGTTCCAGGTCTTAATGGGAACCCAGGTGATGCCCCAGGGGTGCTGGCCGGATATGCTGCAATTCAGTCATCACTGCAAGGCCCTCAAACCCAGCCCTAATCAATGGCACAATTGATAATCATGTCGATGGATTTGTGATGTGGAGCGCTCAAAAGCCCCTACTGATTGATGCACACAGTTAACGATGAAGGAGATCAATCAGGGTGGCCAAAGATTCCGATGGATCTTGGCTGACTAAATTGCTAACCTTTTCTGGGGTGGTCCACACACTCGTCCCCAACTAATCAAGCTGCTTCGCACTTGAGTCTTTCACCATGCAGTCCGACCTGATAGGGAGAGCACTAGGGCTGCTATATTTAGGCCCCTCTCCCTGCTAATTGGAGGTGAGGAATGTGAGAGTGTGACAACGTTCGCATGGGGAGGTGTGAGTCTGCACGAAGCAGCAGACACCTTCTTTTTCTCCCCGTGCCCACCCTTCTTTCTTTCGTTTTTTTTCTTTTTTTCACACCTTCCTGCCATGCCATTAATGACGTGTTGAGGAGATTAGTTTCCTGAGTTGAGGAAAGTGAGCTTGGCGGAGGGGTGCTTGTGCGTGTGGTGGTAATAACACAAATCTCATTCCCCTCCCATTTGAAGCCCTGACTTCTCCATCACTTTTCACCTCCTGAGACAAAACAAGAGGTGGTGTGACTATGAATGGGGGATGGAGGGGGGCTTTGTGACTTAAACAGGGCCACTGGCAAATCGTGGTGGATGGTGCTTTGAGTGAATTTGTTCGAGGCAACTTATTCCAAGCTCTCCCAAAATATCGGAAATATTCAAATACAAACGGAAACCTGAGCTCAAGCTCAGATTTTTAGTCATAATAAAAGCAGCACTGCCAGACATGTAATGTGTGCAGAATGAAAAGACAGTATCTGGGTTAGTGTTACGTTTTTGGAGTTTAGCAATTCATACAGTTCAGAAATGAACCATCATGGTGTTTATGATAAAGCTGGATGACACCAGGTCTCTGCAGATAATGACTGTAACAGGACCTAAATGAAGGATTTTCTGGACCCTTGAGTCACTTTTAAAGTGATAATTTGGTGAAAAAATGTGCACATTTGTCTCAGCCTAAATGTAGTCAACCAGCCAAGATGCATGTGGTGCAGGAAGGCTTCTTCCATAGTTTTGCACTGGAATTACAAGACAGATGTAGCCCACATACCCCAAGAATTAGCTTTGCTTCAAACCATGTAAAGTTGTTGAAGAGGAATCGCAGATACTTTCCAAAATTTAACTGTCATAAAATAATTCAGAGGGTCTTCTCTGTGATTGTCCATTGCCCTGAAACCAATTCAGATTTCTTCAGTGGTGAGGACAGGAACCAGGGACTGTGATGTGTACAATACGAATACAGTCATCTTATTTACTATCCAATTCTTCTGTTTATACAATATTAAAAAGGGTAAAAAAGGTGATAACTACAAAACAACCGTGTCTCAGGTATTTTGCACATTCATAATATTTCTTTGAGGGAGAATTAAAGGCTTCAGAGGTTTGGCTCCTGTCGTCACCGCTGAACAATTCAGGATTGGTCAAGTTCCCCTAGAAGGGACCACCCTGAATGACTTTGGTTACATTTTCAATCTTCATCTTTAATTGTTCAATTGTTTAACACTCGGAGTTCAGAGTGTATTGGTGAAATCTGATTTCAACTAATTAAAAAGGTGTAAAACAGTCCAAAACTGGTGTTTGCTCTCCTATACGCTCGCTGTTTGCAGCTCTTTTGCTCGGCATACCGACACTCAGCTGCTCTCCAGCCCCCCTCCCTCTGTGGGTTTTTCCCACCCACTTTTGGGCAGAGACTATCCTGAAAGTTCTCCCAGGCTTAAAGATTTTTTCTGTTTGTTTCCAAGACCTAAAATAAAAGAAATTTGGGCACTTTTGTTTTTATGGGGATTTGCATGATGTCTGACACCTTGAGCATCAACACAAACTGGGGAAGCTTTCATATCAGGAGTTCTTTGGCTGTATGACAACAATTTACCATTTGTTTCACTGCTGCCACTCATGTTCTGAGGGTGGAATTCCCTTTTTAGTCATTCTGGGTACATGAAGCAGAGTTTGGCAACGCAGCTCCGAAAGGTTAAGATGTAAACACTAGTACCTTTTCACTCAATCTGGGCGGTCATTTGGTTTGGTCCATCCAACCCTTCCTTCACAGATGAGTTCACATGAAGTACTCCAGCCACCATGTGTCATCAGCCAAACCAGTGAGCCTTAACGTGGGCCACTCGACTGAGCCGTAATTGCTGAGTTCTTGCAAGGGGTCCTGACTCGCTTGACAAACACTGCCCATGCTCTGCAACCAGCCACCCCCATGAAAGTTCTCTACCGCCCCCTCCAGCTCCGTTAATCAGTTCACTGCCGAGTCCATGATGACGGGCAAGGTGGCAGTAATTGCAGGTGCTGGTAATTGTAGACAGCAATGATTGCCGGCGGCCTCAGTGACAGCTAGCAAGTATGTCGGAATCAGGGTCCGACGACAGGTGAGGAACTTTCCCTGCTCAGCCCCTTACAATAATTACTTTGAGTTTGGGCCCTTGTTTCCATAGAGCAATACAAACCTTTTTTTCTCCTTCTTACAACACATTAGATCCACCTTCATGGGCTCTTTGAAGGTTCTCCGCAGCTTTTGTGGGCAGGACAGTCTCTTCTCCTAATTTGCATGGGCCAGTTCTTGGGTAATTAATTTCCCATTGTTTTTCACATCATGAAAGCAATCTTGGTCTAGGCTATTAAATGCACTTGACTGCTTTTCTTCTAAAAGTTTCCCTCTACTTTTTTTTCCTTTTAAAGCTGTAATACAAGGAGCATGCATAGATTTCTTCTTCTGGCTTCAGCTCTGCTGACATTCATGTGGTTTTGTATGCACAAGTGTGGGCCGTTGTAAAGATACTGTACTTTTGTTCAATGTGCCTTACTCATTTTCCGTCTCACTGCAACATTCATATCTTTTCAAAAAACAAAAAGAAAATCACATTCGGCATACTTCTCAGATCCAAACTGTTGCATGTGCCCGGTGTGCACCCATGAAATATCACACGCCATCTTGTTTGATAATTAACTCATTCTGACAGCCTGGGTAAAAACATAACGCCCATGCCAGCACCTCTTTTTTTCTTTTCCTTCTTCTTTACAAAAATAACCTTGAGTCTACCTTTGCAATGTGGGAGGGTGTAAATTAATCCAAAGTGCTAATGTCATATGCGGCCCGCCTTTCACAAACACTCAGGAGTTGGAGAGAAAGTGGCGATGCGACTCTCCATTTTGAAACACACACTTTTGAAGTGCCTGCTGCTCCTGTTGAACAGCCTGATGCTGACAGGTGACTTCCAGACTGATCCATGCGTTAAAAACAGGCGCTAGCACTTGCGCAGGTGACAGCTATAGACTGCATGCGGTACATCGACGTCATTTATGATGTTAATGAATATTCTGCCTTATCGCACAAGCCTTTCACCTGTGTTTCAAGATTTCTCCTGAATTCAGTTGTTAATGGTACAGTGGTGGTGAATGGAACCAAACATCATGTCTCCAACACAAATATAGTCATTTAATTTACTGTCCACATCAATTTTTAATGTCTTTTAATTTTTATATGATGATAAAATAATGATGAGTGTGTAAAAAATATGTTTTCTTTACAACACTCTGCATGTATCCCTCCATGAATGGATTAAAAAAAAAAAGTTTCAAGAACGTGTCAGGCAGCAAATTCATAAAAAAATCATGAAAAACTTTCTGTGAGGGAGCTTTCAGAGGTATTGAACACCTCAGATGTTTTGTTCCATTTACCTCCACTGTGAACAATTCTGACTCTGTTTCTCTAGAACGGTGCTTTTCTCTGGAATGTCACATTTTGCCTCATACAACTCGGAATGGCTTTGGTTACACTTTATTGATTTAATTAGGTAGAAAATGTGGAATGTTGATAAACCTCCCCTTATCATAACAGAAATATCTGTCTTTCTGAAATGAATCCTCTTGAGGTCTTTGGCCTCTGCTCTTGAGTCTGAGTGGACGAGTTATAAGTGAGTCAAAGCAATTTGCAGATCTGAGACGCCTCAAGGATGAGGATTTGCTGAACTTTAGCCCTTGGTAGTGACAGTTATGACAAGCAGTAATGAAGGCATGACAGTTCATAGATCAGTTTTATACACTTCTCACACACACCTAATTCAAAACAAGCCACTGAACTCCATCAAAAGTGTATATTCTGAACTTTTACTTTTACTTTTATTTATCATGAGAAGATAGAGGAGATATTATTTGAATGTAAAGTTATCATGTATTAATTTTTTTTTTTATTTGAATATTTTATCTTTATTTTTGGCATGCATTTGTCATTGTTTGACATGCAAGCAATTGTAAAAATTTCAAAATGCAGATTCAAACCAATCAATAAAGAATATTCATTAAATTATATTTATACACACACAATATATATATATATATATATATATATATATATATATATACACAGAGT
>JBBPCZ010000002.1:4189563-4213687 GCA_037974445.1 Brycinus macrolepidotus | reverse complement strand
GGGTGGCTGTGGTTGGAGGTGGGGGGCTGGAAAAGAAAAGTGCCACATTTGTGACAAAGCTAGCTTAGATGTGCCACTGAATAGGGAAGCGTGTTTTCATTTACATTTTGTTCCAGTGCGTATTATCATTTCAAAGGGGGTTTCTGTTTGCCGCCAAATGGTCTGCACATCCACAAAGCAGGTGCGGAGTTTCGGTGACAGTGTTGAAGTTGGCAGCCATCTTGCGCTCCATAAGCAAATGGGGCTCCTCCTGAATGCAAGGGCCTCGTTAAATGTAGCATATGCTGCCCAAACCATTATAAAAACAGCCTCACATAATCAGCACTGGTTTGTAACAAACACACTTCTGGTTTTAGACGATTTGTCATTCTCCTGTTTCACTCGGCATAAATTGATGAATTTACATAAAGCAAAGCTTATGAAAGAGGCATTACGTAAAGCAGTGTTGAGTCATCGGTGCAACATAAACGATCGCATTGCATGTGTGATTGATTCATATGTGTACAATTTTTTTCCTTTACGGGTCTGACAAACAAGGAATGAATGTTGTCTGAAGTTTACCTCTTTGCTTTTATGCGGCTAATGGCGCTAACAAGTAACTGATGCCAGTTAGCATCATCACACATGCCTCAAACCATGGAGTTGTTATGTAATCTCAAATAGACCTGCGTATGTTGTTTCTGACTCTGCAGGACACACTGTTATCTATAAAAGTGTATTATATAGATGCAGAAACAAACAGTAGTGGTCATCTTGAAGACAGAATTCTGTCTATACTTTTAAAAGGCCTGTTAAAAGGCCCACATTTTTGTCTGAGGTTCTGAAGACAATCTTTTTTGTCTGAGGACAGGACGCATTTGTTACCGCGCCTTTGAGACTGATATGTAAACGAGCTCAGCTCTGACTTGCTGCCCTGTTTTGTGACTCCAGACTGACACGCTCCTTACAACTTCAGTGCAGAGGGGTGGGGCTAAACAGGTGGACGTATGTAAATACATTGTTTTTACGTTATCAGTGAATTTGAAACGGGCTGTTTTTTCAGTTATGTTTCCATATATACTACCTACAGTATCTTCTGTGGTCAGCAACTACAGAAAACACCCCTTGTTGGCTTTTTATGAACACTTATAAATACAAATAAAGAGGAAAATGCTGACGCTTGTGCAAAACAGAATCAGCAGGCCTACAACTTACTGTTGTGTGGCCAGATCAGCTCGCAATTAAAGTGGCCTGATCCCCCGTGAGGCCTTTAATTCTCTGGGAAAAAAAAGGGAGAAAAATGCTGATGAATAAAGATAGCCCCAATTAAGTCGGGAATGACGAATCAAGTTCATTAATACAGCGTGGGTGTAAGGTGTCAGGCTGGTGACCCAGAGCAGTGGGACAGCTACACTTCCTCCTGCGGGGAAGCCAACACATCACAAGGCCAGTCTGCTGGAACGCAGGAAAGTCTTTGACATCTGCTTCCTTCTCACCACTACTAGGCTTTATGTCCATGATAATGAACACCCAGCAAGTTACACTGTCTTTAACCCTTTAACAGAAACAAAATCTATCAATCCAAAATTCATAATCAAGTGTAAATGTATTTCATTAGGTAACTATAGCCCTATTCAAGTGAGTTTCGTTATAATGTACATAATGTCACATGTAATGGATGTGAATGGTCAGTTTGTACAGGATCTGTGTAATTTTCTCAAGATGTCCTGAATCTGAAAGTCGTAGGCTAGAAGTTCACATCAGCGTTAAAATTGAAATTAAATGAAACAAAACAAACAAACAAACAAATAAACAACAAATAACTTCTAGTTCATTCTAGCATGGCTAGATGACCAAAGTGCACTGGCACTTCTACTTTCCTTCTTCTTTTAATTATGCTATCACTGAAGAGTTGTAGAGTACAGTCGTCCTATTTTGAACTTGAGGACAAAGGAACTGTGGCAAGTCAAGCTCCACTTCAGCAATTAATCTTGCCTATAGATGCTAAAAAAAGGAAAGGTACCACTGTCTATTTGCAGGTCTTCTTATTACATTACCATGAGGCCGATTTGAAAAGGAGGTCTAACACCAAGGGATTACTAATACTGGGATTAACCTTTTGGTTAAAGTTCCCCAGTGGCCAATGTGCCAAAGTTTGCATAAACAATAGAATATGATTTTAGCGAAACAAAACCCAACAGTTCAATCAGCAAACACTTGGTCTCAACTCTTGCATCTAACCGTGATAAATTCACTCCTTAATCTCCTGAACTGAAGGAGCTGAGGCTTTTTAGTCATATGTAAAAAATGATGATGACAAAAAACCAAGATTTTACTTTTACAAGTACTTTTACAAAACTTTTAATTCTAAAATGTGCTAAAACAGTTTCAGCACCAAAACATCATTAACTCTCCCCGAAACAAGAACACAAATGCTCTGTGACTCTCAGGGTTGAGGCCATTCATGAACTGAATTGAGAATGCATGGAAAATTTTAATTTAAACTTCCTGAAACTGGAGTTGCATGCATGAATTAGAACTGAATTGGAATGTCAGGAAGCAGAATTGAATTCAATAAGTTCCATAAAATACCACTGTAAAAACCTGACTTGACTGGCTAACATGAAATAAATACAAGGGGAGTGTATTTTTCCATTTTATACATATTTATGTCTCAATTTACTTTGAGTTCTTTATTTAAAAAATATGAATGAAGAAAAAACAGAAGGCGATTTCCCATAAATTGTTAGTCATGTACTGGTCTAAATAGTGTATTCAAATCCTTATCATGGCAGCAGTGTTATTCATATACTGCTCACTCATCATTCACTATTTGTTCATCAGAATCAGATTCAGAAAACGTTATTGATCCCAGAGGAAATTGCTTTTAAAATTGCATTTAAAATGTTTAGTTTTATTCAGTTTTGTCAATAGTTGAGTCTCATTCCTGAATTGACCCCAACCCCGGTAATCGTAAAACACCTTTATATAAAATCTTAGCACTTCGTGGCCAAGTTGTAGTGTTTAAACTATTTGATATTTCTATGACTGGAGATCTGAAATGATAAGGTTTCAATTACAACAAATAAAAAGATGGAATTTTCTCTATCATGCAAGAACAGGTTAATGAAATTATAGGGGAGAACTGCTGCAGATTAATTATTTAGCAGACTTGTAAAAACTATGGCCATTGCATATTCATATTTGATTAAAATCAATGTTTTCACCTGTAATCACTCAAAATACAATACCTAATCTAGCTCGTATGTGGTTTATGTAATTAAATATGTAATGCAATTATATTTAAATAGTATAACAATGACAGTAAAATGTCCTAACTTAACCCTACTAGATGTTCCATGTGTGGTCATTTTCCCTCATCAAATTACTGGGTAATTTACAGAAAAAAAGGCTTTGCCTACTGTCTGATGCATTGACTGGTGTGTTCCTGGCCTGATTTAACCCCTTAACTATAACCCCAGGGACCAGTTTCCCAAGCCCAGATTATATCTATTCATAGACTAAGACATCTTTTTCAAAGGTAAAGCAAAACTAATGCTACATATTAGTCCTAGACTACACCTAATCCAATCCCATTAAAGTGGGCCTTAATGATATTGTCAAAAATTACAACATGATCACCCAAAACGCAAAGGAATGCAACAGGGGAAGGCCTTAATGCGGGCCTAAAACGGTTAAAATCTTCTTTGCTGGCTGGCTTTAGACCCTGATCTTTCTGCTTTCCTCTCTGTCTAGAGTGATAAAGCAGTTCGACTCATTGCGAGCGAACAGGGGCCTGGGGAGCCGTTTGGCGGGTTTGGGAAATGGCAGTGGGTGGACGTGCGCGGGCGTTTGTGTGGGCAGCAGTGACGGAACATCTCGAGTCGACGCGTTTTCATTCCCCTTCTCGAGTGCCAATCGGGAGAAACGTACTTCTGGGGTTACAGCTGATTACTTCCCTTAAGGACGTCGACAGACAAACACAAAGAGGAATCACTTTCAATCCTGTGCCGCTGTGCTCCCAAATTAACACTGAGCACCCCCCCCCCCCCCACACACACACACACACACGCCTTTCCCTTCCCTCACTCACTCTCTTTACACTCTCTACATTTCTTTCCTATATTCTGCATGTACAAGACGTTCATATCCTCCGAGACGGCTCCATCAGTGAAGTTCATTATACCTCATTGAGCACTGGGAGTGATTACTGGCTTTAATAACCAGCAATTACCGCCAGGGCCGCTTTTGTGCTGCCCACGTGCATTTTTGGAGACGCCTGATTGCTCTCATCCAAAGCCCCGGCGTCTTAATTCCGGCCCCGTGGACCTCGGAACGTGCGCTTGAAAGGTACGGCTGTGCATCAGTACCCCAACCCAACCCCATTTCCCCACCCCACAAGCTACTAGTACACACTGCTTTCTTATATAAGATGCCAGTGTCCCTCTGCGTACTGGTTGTCGCAGCTGCCTCTGAAGAAATCTGTTGTTATTGCTTTATGGCACCTCATTCTCTAGTTTCATAGGAGTCACTCTCTGTAGCCTGCACTCCTAGTAGGTCAGTTGTATGAACAAGCACAATATGTGCTCTGATGTAACTGGAGTATACACCCATAATATGTCTGAATTTAATGCTCAGTTTACAAATGCTGCAGCTGATGTGTTGGAATGGACAAATGAAAGAATATGAGTGATTCTGACAAGGAACAAATTGTAATGTCTGGACGAATGGGTCAGAGCATCTCCAAAACAGCAGGTCTTGTAGGGAGTTCATGGTGTGCAGTGGCCAGTACCTACCATGAAAGGAAAACTGGTGAATCAGTGACAAGGTCAAGGCTCACTGATGTGCATGAGGGGTGAAGACAAGTCCATCTGACCCAATCCCAAGAGCTACTGTGGCACAAATTGCTGAGAAAGTTCATGCTGACTATGGTAGAATGGTGTGAGAGCATACAATGCATCACAGCTTGCTGCTGAAAGAAGCTGCATAGCTGCAGACTGGTCAGAGTGCCCATGCTGATCTCTGTCCACTGCGGAAAGTATTTACAATGGGGAGAAGGCAAGCTGGTCTGATTAATAATATTTTCTTTTTCATGTGGAAACCCTGGTACCTGGTGAAAAGATGGCACCAGGAGGCACTGTGGGAAGAAGGTGAGCTAACAGAGACAGTATGATGCTGTGTTCAATGTTTTGCTGGAGAACTGTGGGTCCTGCATTCATGTGGATCTTACTTTGACACAGACCATCAAAATGTCACTGCAGACTAAGTTCACCTCTACATGCAAATGATGTTCCCTAATGACTGTGTCCCTTTCAGCTGGATGATATCCTGCCACACTGCAAACATTGTTCAGGAACAGTTTGGGGAACATGACAAAGAGTTCAAGTTGACTCAGCCTCCAAATTTCACAGATCATAATCCGATCAAACCACTTCCAACTACTTATAACTACTTAAAGGAGTGGTGTTCTCAAGAATACTTTATTTTTATGGCACCAGTTGTGTTACAGGTCAACCCAGTAGGCCCATAAGATACTCTGAGCATCTCTGAACAATGGCAGATAATAAATGCACACCAAGAATCTGACAGATTTTGTTAAACAAATTTGATAGAATTATAAACTGGTGAATGTGGTGCAGGTTACAAACAAAAAAATCTCCCCATGATCTCTCTCTCTCTCTCTCTCTCTCTCTCTCTCACTCTGCTCTCTCTCACTCTGCTCTATCGATCCAACTGCTGATCTTTCCATATAATCCCAGTGAGCTAATATGAGCCATGGATTGCTACGGCCCCCAAATGTCATGGCAAACAATTTAGTGGGACACGTCTGATCACTGCTGCCAATTGTCCACCATAACACCCCACTCCACCCCCATTTAGCAGGACTCGGAAGTGACCGAAATGACATTAGCGCCAGCCTTAACTTTGGGTAGGTGGGGCAAGACAAAGGCGGTGGCGGTATTGTGCTTCCTGAGCTCTTTTGATGCAGCCTGCTTCAGAAAAGCTGGCAAAAGGATGAAAAGGGCCTGAATTTGTACATGATAATATGACTGCCCACACTCCAAACGGGACCGCTCCTGTTCCACCCACCTTATGATTATTTATGGAAATCGTGCGTCATTATACTTTCTAATTTGTTGTGTACTTCTGCACAGTGCATGTGTAATTAAAGGCCCGCAATATGCGCTGTTAATGAAAATTATATCGCAATTAAGCAATATGTAAAAGGAAGCGACAAGACAAACAACTGAAGGCGAGGAACGGCTTGTGACTTGGAGTGGATCTGTGTCCTGATTAAACAGATTTGAATTAAAAAAAGAAAAAAAAGAATAATTTCTATGTGTCCCTGCAAAGAGTGTGTCATTTTAAATGAGCGAACTCGTCTTTGAATGTAAGTTTATTTCAGATCAACTTATTTACTAATTTGCTCTCAGGTGCTTCCAATTATTGGGTGACGAGCTTTTCATGACTAAACTCATTAAGCGAAGGATTAAAAAAAAAGCACCAGTGGCTGAAAGTTTTTTTTTCTTTTTATTTCACCGAGAATGTTCTGCGGCCGTCTTCCAATAAACCCGTGACATTTGGGAGCAAGGTCCAATTATGCGACATAACCTCCCCCTGCCGCGCCTGAAATCCTGAGCGAATTAATTCGGCAGAACAAATAAACTCGCCTTAACGGCACGTCTCGTCTCTTCCCGCTCTGGCTCAATTGTGCAAATGTTGTGGGATGTCTCTATTTTTTTAAGCTTTTTTTCTTCTTTTTTTCTGATGGAGAAAGGTGGAACCCGTGTCATCCGGGTTGTGAGGAACATTAAAAGAGCTTTTCCTTCTCGATAACCTTCTCAAACTTCTGGTGGTGTAGGTGTGGAGGGGTTCTGATGCATCTATAGGAATAGGATATGATCCCATTCCAGCAAGAGGTTAACAATTTAACATAAAGCTCGGGATTGTTATAAATATCAGCGCTTGGCAAGCAACATCAGAAATCTGCTCCGATGTTACCATGGCAGCGACTGACAGGTCAACTTAGCCTGCTGCTGAAATTCTCTGCGAGAGAGCTCTACCCCACTCCTCACCCCCCTCGCAATAACAACAAGAACTCATTAGTTGGTGAAATTTCTTTCTTTAGAAGCAAGTCTCTCGAACTAATTCATCTTAAAGGAACAATGAGTGCAGGCACTTCGGGAAACTGTTCCATGTCTCTGACTTATCTGCAACTTTCCCTTTCCGAGAAAACCTGCACGTTGTGCTCTTTGTAACGCCATAATTCTGTCAAAAGTGTGGAGACACCTTGCCTTCTTCTGAAATTTGATTTTACTGCTGTTAGTTTTCATTAAGGGAAAGGAAATGCCTCCACAAGTTTTCTTCATAGGTGATAAAATGTCTGGGCTTTGGAATTGTTGCCATTGTTTTCCAGAAATAAACCTTGTTAGTCTTTTTTGCTATATTAAAAGGGAATTCTATCCATTTTTTTCCAAATGTCTTTGTATTTCAATCACATCAAATATGTTCTAAATTAAATGTAAACAAAGTTATTAAAAGTGCTTTAATTGGAATGCACTGTTCTAGAGAAACTTAAAGTCTGAATTGTTCACAGTGGGATGGAACCAGACGCCAAAAGCTCCAAAGGCTTCCTCACATTACTTCAAATGGAAAAGAATGTGTTGCCAGATGTCTGAGTCATTGCATTGCGAGAGTTTTGAGAAGGTTTTGGCCTAAAATGTGTTTGGATAAAATAGCATCCAAAGAAAACATTTTTTCAGAATTATACTATTTTATTCATATTAAGATTGCATATAAAAACTCAGAAGACACGTGTTGGTTCACTGGAGGCAGGAGAATTGTTAGACCTTTACATGAAGAACTAAGAATGTCAGCAAAAATAACAATTAAAAACAGTCAACATCCCCAAAACTAGTCATCAATGATGGATCATTCCGAGCTTTCATGGAGATGCAGTGACATATGGGCCTCCAGTTGACAAATTGAAGCTATAGACCCTTCAACAAACCAACTACTCCAATCCCGTTGACAAATCGAAACTATGACACCCTCAACAAACCACCCCTCTCTTGTCGACAAATCAAACCTATGGCCCTATGGAACCAGTCCCCACCCCCACTCCGTCAACAAATCGAATCTATGGTTCCATCAACAAACTAACCCTCTACCCCTGCCCAGACAAATCAAAATTATAGCCCTGTCTACAAATCACAATCCCCCACCCCTCCTCTGTCAACAAATCAAAACTTTACCCCGGAATGTTTCTATATTCAAACTGGATGGTTTCAGTATTAAATACAACAGTTCTATTTGTGTTGTAGACCTAAAGACCCTTGATTCCTCTCACCACCACTGTAAAGAAATCTGAGGTAAGTTTCTCTACAATTTCTCTATAGTTTCTCTAATTTTCTAAAGCGAGCCATTTACTTCTCAACTTCTCAATTATACAGAAAATCATGCAGAGTATCAAAGGCTAAAGCAGTGTGCCTAAAACATTGACAGGAAGGAGACTTGGAATGGACTGAGCATTTCACATACTGTCCTCTACTATTTAACGTAAAACACACCCATCCAACCAGCTAACACTCCTGCTTCCAAGACATCTTTCCTCCTGTCACCAACACTCGGACAAGACGAGATCAGGAGTGGCAGAAATGTTCACGTCTGTTCCACCAATCCCAACCCTTTCCCTTCATTCAGGAGGTCTCGTCTTCCTCGTTTTGTCCCAGGAGGGCCACCGGGGCCAATTTCTTGGAGAAAACCAAACGGCGCCACACCTCAGTCCCTCGACACTCTGGAGTAATAAAACATTCAGCGAGCTGTGGCTAACACACCAGGGGACTGTACCTGCTCGAGAGCGAGCAGGCAAACAGCCTGAGAAAAAAAAGCAACTGGAGCCAAGGATGCGGCGCATCAATCTTTCATACGTTCGCGTGTCAGCAGTTTTTTTGGGGTTTTTTTTCCGGCCGCCGCTGCTGTGTTTGTCTCTTGACGGGGGGGAACATTATTGGTGATGGAGGCTGTGGGGGTGGGGAGGAGATGATGAGGTACATAAGAGGCTGAGGCGTCTGCTTTAATATCCAGCACCAGCTTGTACCTCCACGCTGACGGGAAGGTTCAGGGTGACTAGAGGTGTACACCACTCCAGAAAAAAAAGAATAAAAAAACATTTACCTGGACAGTTATTTATGTACACTGTCACTGTCGGTGTGGCTGCTGAGGGACAAGTGTACACGAAACAGGCTTAAATAAGTAATGGCAGCGTATTATTTCTCTCCTTCCAAGGCAGAAGTGCCACATTATGAAAGTGATAAAAAAAACAGCCCAATTCTGGAATATTACACACAGTAATTAAACGATATGCTAGTATTTCAAGGTTGTCTCATTCCTGTGTTTCAAATCTATAAACCGTAAGTCTGGATGTCTAATAAACATTAACAGTCTAAACTCAGATCCTTTGGACTTCTTAACCAAAATTAGAAGTTGCTTGACTTTTCTATGCTTTCATATATAATTACGATTTACTTACTATGTAATAATTATGTAATTAATCTGTAAAATGCTTTTACAGGGGTCCAAGCACTTCTAATTTTTTCCATTTTTTTGCTCTGTCAGAAAATGGCACATGGCAAAAAAATGAAAGGTTTTTTTTTGTTCTGCAAAACTAGACTGTATGCAGGAATAACCTTTTATCAATTCAAAACATAATAAAATATTCACTCTTTTACTGTATTTTTGCATAATGTCTCTGTTTGTTTGTGTTTGAGCTTGACTGAATCTGCTTTTAAAGCCAAGTCTGCATATTTAATCTGCTTATTGTACTGTATTTGCTATTGACCCCATGTGTGGGTTCACTCTTCTAACTATATAATTTATATATTAGCTTCGTGGTAGTTACCAAATCATAAGCTTTGGTATGACAGACTTAATAATACTTAGTTTAAGGAGTTCATGTTAATGTATTAGTTATATTAATTGTTTGTAACATGGTAATCTGGCACAATTCAAGTTGTGCCAGACTACTGTATAGTATGTCTTTGACATGTTCAGTTATATGTGCTGTATGTGTCAGGTGTGAATGGTTATAAGCGCTAGAAATTTTATGTTACATGTGTATGTTGTTATGTGCTATATGTGTGTGGTTAAATGTGCTATTTGTGTATGATTATATGTTCTATGTTGTTATATGTGCTATTTAAGCATGTTATATGTTCTATATATGTATGTTATGTGTGTTATTACGTGCTAAATGTGTGATTATATGTGGTATATGGGTATGTTTACATATATGTACTATAAGTGTGTGTGATCATATGTTTTATGTCTATCATTATATGTGCTATGTAAGTGTGTTATGCGTGTTATTATGTGCTACATGTGCTATATGTGTGTGATTTTATGTGCTGTCTAAGTGCTAAAGAGGCATGTTACATGGCTCTAACAAGCTGTGAGGACACAGAGGTCTGGATTTGTGTTTCTCTGTGTTTCCAAATATGAAATTCAATGTGGAATCAGCTACTCTCAGCATCAGTCAGCAGAAAAGCTACATCAGCACGTAAGTCAACATTTGGCAGGTAGATCTGCTTCAAATATCAGATGCTGTGGCAGTTTAACTAACATAAGCTAAAAGCTCAGATAAAAGATAAGAGATAAAAGCTCAGGCAGATGCCGTAAAAAACAAAAAATGTGAAGCAGCATTTATTCAGACAAAAAGTGGCCATGGCCATAATGTCAGTAAGATAAGGGATGGAGCTAATGTGCAGGAATGGCAGTGATATCTTAGAGTTATTATGCTAATTACACCTTTGTGGATTCATTCATGACATAACAGTAGAAATTGATCAGATTATTAACCAAAACCAAATGAAAACCAGATTTATCCATTCTTATAAACAAGGGAAAGAATCTGTATAGCACACCATTCAAGCAGGACTACCAATGCTATAACAGCACAGGTCTTGTATTCTTGTAAAGTTACTTTTCTTAAAAAATAATACAATCAAATCTGGTGATACCCCCAAGTGGTGAAATGGAGTGAGTCCGGCAAACCCCTTTTCAAGTTCACCTAAGCCTGGCCCTAATTGGCCTGATTCGTGTGAAGCAGAAGTTCATCTGGTCCTCACATTTGGAGAACGAAGTGTCCGACTTTGCCCTGGATTTTCGGTCAGTCCCCAAACGCCCACCTTTTCCTTTCAGTTCCCGGATAAAATAGATGTCGCGTTCTCGCTTACACAGCAGCCTGGCTGTCTCTATTCAGAGCACAGAGAGAGTGCCTCCAGGTGCAATCCTCCTACGCTGCGCCTGCGGTCAGCACAAGACAATGCACCCAGGACTTGTGCTTAATAATAGAGACCGTTGGAGACATGGGAAAAGGGGGGAGGGGGGCTGCTACCATGAGACATAACAAAAGTTGCAAGACTGGGGCAGGTTATGAAGTTGGTATAAGGAATTATTCAGCATTATTCAGACCGCACTCTTATGTAATGGGGCCTAAGTTTGGTAGGGCTGGAGATCATTATGGACCACAGCAATGGGTTGTTCAGTGTCATGGATGATAAGCAAAAATTTGCATCATTAGGCTCTCCTTCACAGTGTGAACTGGGATTTTATACGCATTTATTGTTTGGGGGCATTACCATCTCTGTTAAGCCCTGGACAAGTCGAAAGGAGGTCAAGACCAAGTCAAGACTGACACTGAGCAGGACTGAGTCAAGATCGAGACCCAAAACATGCCTGAACCACTTCCAGTCCAAATTTCTTGTACTTTTCAAACGATTTGGCTATATAAATGTAAGCTATACCTCTACAGGTCCATATGGAACAATGGAATTAACACGTAGAAACACTCAGGAAAATATGCTTTAGATTCCAGAATCTTCATACATAATACTATGATATAATAATATGATGAATATATATTCTAAATAATATAAACAAAAAAATTGTTGTGCCACTGTGGGTAGTGGTGTTGACTAACAGTAAGAAGGTCCTGGATTTAATTCCAAGTCAGAGTACATTATGTTTGGAGTTTCTTCAGGAGCCCCGGTTTCCTCCCATAGTCCAAGACTTGGATGTGCCAAAGAATCCTAAGGTGTGCCTGTGTACATAAATATGTTTTTTTGTGGGTCTACCCTGCAATGGACTGGCGACCTGTCCAGGATGTTTCTTTTGCCCTGTGACTGACGGAATAGGCTCCAGTACCCCTGTCACCCTAGGTAAGATAAGTGGCTCAAAAAATGGATCATTTTTGTTTACCACAAGGCACAATTTACAGTGTGAATTTTTCTCAAAAGAGAAAGATCTATTTCCTTTGCTGACTGGGGGGAGATTGAGGCTGAATGTGTGACTGTCACGCCAGATGCGTGAGAGTTGGCAACGCTGCCTATACATACCACTGTAGTTTTTACTGTATTTACCAGTTACTAATACATGCCAGTGCATGGGGTGAATTAACCCGATTGCGATTGTCTTTGTTTTCTTTGTCAAGCTGCTTGGCAATCCCCCTCCATCATTTGAATACTGGACATTCTTTCCACGAGACCTGCGTCGCAGACGGACTCGGAATTCCATTCGCTGCAGGTGCACACATTTGTTTAACATGCAGAAAGTGTGCCACTTGACCCCCATGCACAGAATGGATACAGGCGTCTGGAGAGCGTTGGCAGCGTCAGTGTTTTTATTGAATCCCAAGGATTAACCTTAGCGGGGAGTCAGATCCCCAGCACTATGGGAGAGAAAAGATAACCTGTATGCTCCCTCTTTATGGGCCATAATAACTCCTTCAAACATCAAAGCGTATTATACTAATGTGTTGGGATAGCGGGGAATGTCTCACTTTGCGATGCCTTAACAAATGGTGGGGGGAAGCGCTCGGGTGCCCTCCTCTCTCACCTCCAGATAACGACGGATAACATTTTAATCTGCGGCAAGGTTAATTAAATGACAGGGAGAGAAAGTCCATGTCAAGAGCGGCTCCGTCACGGAGCTCTCAAAATCCGAACGGCGGAGAATAAATGTCACCTTACTGGCGCGCCCTCCGCCTGTGTCCTCGACATTTCGGTGACTCATTAATGAAAGACACTTGTTCGCTGTTCGGCGTTTAAAACAAACATCAAAAGTTGAACTCCGTCTTTTTGAAGTGGAGGCCCGTGGCGCACCTCCGCTGCAGTGGCGGAATTCAACAAAGAGCTTCTCGTCTATAAAGCATGTGAAGAAACCAGATTTCGAGAAGAGGCAGCAAAAATTAACTCATCTCTCGAGAGAAAGGTAGGTAAATTGGCCTGTTGTGATGGTCCAGTGGGGTCATGTATCTAATAGAACCTTCACCCACTGTTTTTCAGGCCATGCTCTGAAGAAGCCCCCAACCCCACCTGACATATAAGACATTATCAAATTGAGAAAAATTCCACATTCGTGAAGATATAATTAATACACCCACGATAACGCGTGGAGCCTCTCAAGAGGTTTCCTCCACTTAAAAGCGGAAGATGATGAGCTTTGGTGCGTTCCTGTCATTAGCTGGGACCGTTGTCCGCGACTAATCAACGTGGAAGGTTGTGACAGCCAGACATGTCCACCTTCATGAAAATCACGTGGCGACGGCAGGCAAACATTAATGAACGATTTAACTTAATCACAGGAGGGAAGAAATACTCCTCTGAGTGCAGCATGATTAATCTGTTTGGATGGCGAACAGCTTTCGCCAAGCCGCATTAGCGAACGCTGCTTTACGGACACCAGGCCCCACTTTCTCTTCACCCCTCCCCTCTCCCTGTTTGAACGCCTCTGCAATTAATCAAACATAAACAACAGCAGGACAAAGGAATGAGGAGGGCGGGTTCGGATGAGCCCTGATTAGCTCCTGACAGCTAGCTGTCTTCTCCAGGTCCGTCTTTTACTTTTACAGAGAAAGGAGAATGGTGGATATTTTTTCCTCCAACTCTTCTCATGAGTGTAATGCGAGAGGGAGCTAAACGGGAGGGGCTAATGTTTATGTCACTTATGGATGCTTTTTGGATGAAATTCATGTTTTAGCGCATCAGGTGGTATTGTGAATGAAGGATATCTGGGCAATTTACTTCTCTGCAATCATTAGGGATGGGTTTTATTAGGATTTTACTGACACTGATATCAGTACTGATATCCAATGCTTGTCCATACGCTTATTGATCCTACTCTCCATAATGTGGTGTCTCACATGAAAAAATGTGAGATGATTCAGCAGTTATTTTATTGTATTTTTTGGAGAAATAGGGACTAAACTGTGTCCTGAGATTCCTGTATACATAATGAGGGAGAAACATTGCTACAAATGCTCTGCTCAACAAATGTGTGTTGGTAAAAAGCAGAGCACCACTCCCATCTTTCCACTGATCCAATCCAGCATCGAACATTCGAAAACGCAGCTGTGTTAGACTGCATTAACACTGCAGAAACACCAATAGCAGCACCGTTTATCCAGGAGATTCTCCAGATTTCAATACAGACCTGTCAGGAATCTAGTACCGGTTCTTGATAGCCATCACTTTTGTCATTGCTTAGGCATGGCATTTGCAGTAGACCACAGGTCCAGAATTACACAACCCCATCCAATATTATTTAAACAGCTGAAAAATCGAATTTACACAGTTGTCCAGGTACCTAATTTGTAGCCAAGACATGTTTGGTGTCCAAATTTTGTTTCTTTAGTTTAGAACTGGGAGCTGCAAGACTATTGCTAATAAACACTAAAAGTCAATAGTCATCCGAATTCTTTTCTTAAACTTGCAGAAATTTTACAAAAACAGCTGAATTACTCTTCAATAGCCCTTTAAAGGGCATATTATTTTTATCCTTGGCATATGTATCATAATTGACCATTTTCCAACCCTTCTTTATCCCTTACAATAATTAAACAGGATGTTTTTAGTTATTGTGCCTTTTAATTGTATGTAAATGATCTCTACCATGATTGGCTGGTCTGCATTGTGCTTCATTCAAAAAACAGCCTAGGCTGAAAAACTGCAGTGTGAATAAGTAGGGCTATGTTGTTGTAAGGTGAATAGGTAGATATATGTAAATGTATTGGTTTTCATGACATCAATTCAAAATGAGCTGTTTTGCCGCTTAGCCATAAAATTAAATCCACCTGACTTGTATTGTGTAGGTCACACCTGTGCTGCCAAAACAGCTCTGACCCATCCACAAGACCTCCATGGATCAAACTAGTTTGTCCCTCACATCCCACAGATGCTCGACTGGATTGAGATCTGGGATTTTGGAAGCTATATCAACAGCTTGAACTCTTTGTCATGTTCCTCAAACCATTCCTGTACAATTTTCACAGTGTGGCATGATTCATCATCCTGTTGAATGAAGCCACTGTCATTAGGGAATACGTCACAATGAAGAGGTGAACTTGGTCTGCAACAATGATTAGGTAGGTGATATATGTAGGACCCATAAATGTAGGACCCAAAGTGTTCCCAGCAGAGCATTATCCAGAGCATCACACTGCCTCCACTGGCTTTCCTTTCATCCTGATACAATCCACAAGATCGCCAATAATGCATATCGCCTGTCTACATGATTCATCAGACAACGCCACCTTCTTCCATTGCTCCATGGTCCACTTCTGATGCTCTCGTGCACATTATAGGTGCTTTCAGCGGTGGACAGGGGTCAGAGACCTTTCCATCAGAGCCAGCATGAACATTTTCAGCAGTTTGTACTACAGCAGCTCTTCTGTGGTATCGGATCAGACAAGCTAGCCTTCACTCCCCAAATGAACCTCAATGAGACTTGGACATCCATGACATGTCAGTTCACTGTTTGTCTTTGTTTGGACTTTTGGTAATTACTGACCACTGCACACCAGGAACACCCCACAAAATCTGTTGTTTTGGACCTGGCCTGGTTGTCCAGCCGTCTCAGTTCGGCCTTTTGACAAAGTCACTCTGATCTTTACGGTCACCCTTTTTTCCTGTTCAACAACTGACTGTTCACTCACTGCCTGATGTATCCCACCCCTTGACAGGTGCCACTGTAACAAGATAATCAATGTTTTTCACTCTACCTGTCAGTGGTTTTAATGTTGTGGTTGATCGGTGTACATGGACTGTATGGACTGGTTCATTTTTAAACTATTTACAACTTACAACTTCAGTTTTCCTTGATATGGCCTCTTTAGAAGGCATTAACTGTAAGTATATGCTTAGTGTAAGACCTGGGTGGAATTACTGCACAACCAATAAATGGCTCCTTTTTCACCTTTAAATGAGAAGCAGTTCAAAAGTGATGGGACATAACGTGATACGTTGCTGAGATTGTGTAATTTCCAAATCTATTTTGAAAGCAACCAGCCTGAACGAACCTGTGATGTCCGAAGTTATCCCCTCAGGCAACAACACCAAACTACAAGTGCGGCAAAAAAGTTCCGGCAAACTTGACAGCTGTGGATGTGAAGCGTCAACGTCACTTCTGCCGTTGCCAGTTTCTCATTCTGCTGCTCTGCAATTATGTGTCTGGCAAGGCAGTGCAAATCAAAGCTGAAGGTTTTATTGGCTTCCATTGCCTGGGTTATAACCTTGGCCATTTTCATTCTAATCTTACCGAGATGCTGCTTTATTTCTGTCTTCCGATGGCACCACAACAACAGGGATTGGCACGATGATAAAAAAACAACCTTTTGATCCCCTGTTACGGCAGCAAATGTGTTCTTCGTCCACCCCACCATCCTCCCCCTCACCCCTACTCCTCAGCGCTGAAGGCTTTGAGTAATGCGATCCATGCCAGCGGTGTCCCTTTTTAATTGCTCAGATTCCCTTTTCCCCGTTGGCCCGTGCGCTCACAATGGCTGAGGCTGAGGCTGGTGCGGGGCTGACTCCCCAAGCATTAATCATCTCTGTCTGTGGGAGCTGCTGAGACAGCCTGGATGTGGGGTCGAGGTTGCCTGACAACAGCATGCAGAACTTCCAAATGTTATCTCCCCGACACACCAGCCACCTGACAGGAGGAGAAGGTCCCTTCTGGTGAAGCCGGCCTGGCCCACTAAACCTGTTAATCTAGCTTCTTCTCCTGAGGGGATCAACTCATAACCCACAGCCGTAATTTTCTTATTTATTCACGGGGCCATTCCTTGCGACATTCTTTGGCAGGTAGGAGAGGATGGAGTGGTCAGATCAATGACTAGACACCTCCTGTTAAGGGTTCTCCAGCCCAAGAACCAAACAGATAAGCCCTATTTCGGACGCTGAAGCATATCTGACTGTAGCACCAGAGGTTCATCGAATTAAAAGTGGCATCTTGTCCAGTACATGTCTTTTTTTTTTGACGATGGATCAGGTGCCAAACTGTGGATGGGACTTGGACAGCACCGGGAGATAAACAAACAATTCGGCACAGGTTGATTTCTGCCAGAACCCATTATGTACTCATTTTGACATCTTTACGTGACTGTTACAATCCATTAGTCCTGTAACAAAGACAGCCAGCCATGCTACGCTAACGGCTAGCTCGAGACATGGGGTAATTATCCCCCTTAATTGTTACAGACGCTCCAGGATGCAACCTGTGAACGTCGGTGCTAATCCGGGCCATTTTGCCGGCCTGAAGGAATGTCCATTTATATTCGTTGGCCTCTTTTTTTCCCATCACCTGCTGGAACATTTTGTCAGAGTCTGGTGCGGTTCTGTAATTGCTACTGTGTAGTTCTGTTTCTCCATTGCTTGGCCTCCACAAATGTGCTGTCACTTCAGTGTTTGCTTTGCTCTCTGCCTCTGAATGCAGCTGCATCCCCCCCTCCACCCACCCACTAACCCACCCTCCCCACCATCACCTCCCCTCTGTCACCGAACCAGTTTATTATCAGTGCACTGGTGCCAAGAAAGAGGCAGGAAGATGCCACAGTCTGAGGTGTTTTTTTTTCTCAGTACAAAAGATGAAAGATTTTAGCCATTAGTTTTTGCTTCATCCCCATCTTTTCTCACATGTACCCACAGAGGTGGACCATATGGACACATTATTACACCCTCAGACACCTGTCTGATTAGTTTCAGGTTCTACACAGGTACTACATAGAACCCTGAATACCCAAGGAATTTTGCTTGAGGTTCTTGAATCGTTCTTCATCCAAGAAAGCCTATTGTATGTGGTTCTTTAAAGCCATTTTTTAAAAATGTTCTATGTAGCACCAAAACAGGCTATTCTTCCAGGTCAAATAACCATTTGGACTATAATGGAAGTGTAAACTATTTAAAAACATAAAGGTATCAAAAAGGTTCTTTTGAATGAAACATAGAAGAACCACCTTTGGTTCCCTAAAGAACCATTTAGAAAATAACATTCTATTTTTTAACCTTATCTCTATCTGCTGTATCTGAACCCTATAGTCAGTTATTAGAGACAGTTTCTACATAGTCTAGTAGTCGAGATGTAAACCCATTGAGAGTCAGTCATGGTGATTTGACAAGTGGTTCATTGTAGAGAAATGTACCAGATGGGATTACTTCTGAGTAGAACCAGGGACCTTTTAAAGTGTGAAGAAATTCCACATAATGAAAAGATGCTTGAAATGTTCTTCAAATAAAAATGGTTCTTCTAATTTGCTACTTCTACTATTTCTCTTGTTCTCTCCACTTTGCTGCTGTAACAATGCAAATTTCCCACTTGTGGGACCAATAAAGGGTTATCTTATCTTATCTTATCTTCTATGGCATCACTCAAAAAAATCCTTTGTGGCACTTTTAACCCTTCAGCTTGTAGCATCAAACAGTTGCACCACCTGACTACTTTCCATTAAAGTGTACCGTCACACCAGAGTGACCTGGAACGTTCAACAGGGAACTAACACTTCTAACTGCTGACCAGCATTTCAGGTTAATAGATATTACAGCTGATACACCATTTTCTTTAGATTTTACAGTTTTTATACTTACAATTTTTTGCACATTTTACGGTGGAAGCAAAACTAAATCACACTAAACTCAAGATTTGTCCTGACAGCTGACGCACCAACTGAAAGCACCGTGCAGGACACTCAAGAGCACAACACACAAAATGAAGAAACACACACTTGCTGTTTGACGCTGTAAAACTTTCCATTTTGTCAAAAGCAATACCGGCAAATGACCCTGCAAAGCTGCTGGAAACATGTCTTTATAAGCTGTCTTTATCGAGTATTTATCTTCTTCCTTGTTCATTCATCACTACTATGGCACTGTAACCATAGCAACCACAGCTTGTACTGTTAGGGGCCGTTCACATATCGCGTCTTTTGCGCGCACAAGTCCATTATTTCAAATGTAGATGCGCGGCAGCCGCGCTCATAAGGGAAGCGACGTGGTCGCGACGCGCACGCGGTGCGACGCGCCCGGTTTTTTCAGCCGCGTCCGCGCCGCGTCGAGTTGAAAATATCTCAACTTTTCAGAATGCCGCGAGCGCACCGCGGGTCATGTGACAAGATTCAACCAGTTAGCTTCCTCGCCTTTTCCGTTACACTGACACCTCAGCAGAAACATGGAGGAGCAGCTCTAGTTTTTGAAGAATGGGGTGCACCCAAACACTACGCCGTTTTTTTCTTTTCTGCGTAAATAAATCTTGTAGCAGAGTCACAGCAAGGGTTTTTCGTTGGTGGAAATCCATTGCTGAAATTAATGGAGAGCTCGGCTGATGGTTGCTTAGCAACGACAGACACTTCCGGAGCGCAAGCACCCGAGCGCTTTTGGAAAGAAGGAGAAAGCGACGCGCCTAGCGCTTTCCATGCGTTTTTAGGCGCGATATGTGAACGGCCCCTTATACAGCAAATATGATCATTCTGTCAAACAAGCCAAGTCCAATGAGTGACACCGGCATCGAGGTGAACATCATGTCACTAACAAGGATATGTTAAGAAAATTAACATCTTTATTTTTAAAAAATGGAAAAGCTTACAACATCAAAGAGACGTCAGTCTCTCTGTCTGTATCGGTGGTAATGGACTGTCAAATTTATGGTGTGGAATGCTAGCACACAAGCAAAAACTCACACAGCAATGGGTAGAACTGTTAATAGAACTCCCCCACTGAAGGACTAAAAGTGTATAAGCAGACAACAGTTCTAAATATTTTGTTTGTTTTTCTATAGACTCGCACATGATTTTCTTTGTGTATCTGTTTATTTATTTTTTAAGGGAACGTCCCATGTTGACAACGTATAAAGGAGTTATTTTGATCATAACAATGAGCTATTTCATAGCTATTCATAGCCTGTGTATGTGTGTGTGTGTGTTGGGGGGGGGGGGGGGGGGTTGTTTAATGGCTTTTTATAAAACTGAGTCTTCAAACTGTCTGTAATGTAACTCCATTTAGGTAGGCTGCATAAACAACCCATTTTAAATTCCTTATGTCTGTGATGTCACAAAACCCATAATTCCATAATTACATATATCTGCCTTTTCAGCTTACAGGTGCTTCTCCCACTCCTGCTGAAGTTATAAGAAGCATTTCAGCCTGAGCAGCTCAATACAGGCAGCTGATCAGAGCAAAGGTCACTTACATATATCGGTCTTAAAGGCTTCCAGATATACAGTACTGTGCAAAAGTCCTGAGCCACCCCTCATTTCTGGTGATTAATATACTGGTGATGCTGAATGCTGAGTGATTGGAACACCTCTATCTAGGCATCTTCTGTCTTTAGGCACTTCGCAGTAAAACATTTGTTCCCATTTCTTTCATTTAATCTACTCAATATGCCAAAGATAAGACAGTTTGATAGGCATAAAATAATATTTTTGCACCATCAAGGTGATTCAAAACAAAATAGAAAGAAATGAGGGATGGCTCAAGACTTTTGCACAGTACTGTAAATTCACAGGAACGAAAACAGCCTGTTCAGTAGTGGCGAGAGGTTGGAAAACAGTCATGAAGAAATTACGACACAATTGTTATAAGTGTGCCTCTGGAGAAACAAATAAATAACACAATGTAGGAAATGGGCTCTTAAAGAGATTTGTGCACCTTATTGTATTTCACAGAAGACCTAAAGACATCACATCTGCTGCACAGCCACTGCATCCCACTGCATCTCGCTAACAGTGTACCATGGCAATCGATTCAGAATCATGGCGATCTTACCATCTTTGACACAGTCCCATGGCAGGGGTGGAGCATTAGAACAGCGAAGTTGCATTTTGCTTAATCCACCTTGATTCCTAAACCAGGAATTTGCTGCAAAAGTACTTTGCAATGTGCAACTCCGGCAAGCAATCAATATGGCAGATCACAGGGCTTGGAATTGAGTATCTGAGATATCCTCCTATCTAAAACAGTTTTACCAGCAGTGGACTATTTATACCCAGCTAAGGGAGTGATTGTTTTTTATCTCTCCCCTCTCTTCTCTCTCTTCTTCTCTCTCTCCCTATCTCTCCCTCTCTCTCTGTATGGTTTCTCTCCAGGGCTGTAGTGGTTCGGAGTGGGCCCAGGGCGTGGGTGTCCCGCTGTTCTGTGGTTTTGCGCCCACCGAGGTGAGTCAGCCCAGGGCACCTCTCCCTCCCACACACCTAACTCTCCCAGCAATCCCCGACCAATGAACAGAGGGCTAACGGGGAGCATAAAAATACACATGTTTCCGTTCTCGATCCTTTATGACACTTGGCCAATGCTCTTTTGGTTAGCGTCACGCAGGATGACACTGTTGGACCTTCTAGGCGTAGGCGATTTACTTTGCTCACCATTCTATATCCTCTTCCCAGGCCCATACTCTTTGACAAGGTGACTCTTTTCTCCAATACTGCTGTATCTCCGATACGGCCCAATAGCAATGATGAAACCTCAAAGGTGCCAATGTAGTTGCTGTGCATTCAACATACCTTACATAATTATTTAAATGCAGTTAACCCTTAGAACGCAAGCGGCATGGATGGTAAATTGTCGTCAAATGGCAAAACAACTCCTAATATGGAAGTTCCCCTGGTTTGTGTTGATGCTCGAGATGTCAGACGGCATGCTGACCTTTGTTGGGTGTTCCTATGTCACACAGAACCAAAGTTATTGTAATTTTAAAAATGTGTAATAATAACTGCTGCTGGGGTTTTAAAAATCTAGAGTTCTAGGGTTAAAGGCCTAGAAGGCCATTCACTGCATTGTAAAAAAAAAAAGTGAATTAAACCTAAACAAGGTCCTAAAAGAGGTCCTAGAATCAAGCAAAATTATCTGCCAGTGTTGTGAGGAAATTTAACTTGTTAAGCTTTCTTAAAACAAGAAAAAGTTTCAAAAACTAGATTATATATCTTACAGAGTTAGGTCAGTTGTTCTTAAAATAAAAAGGCAATATGTTATTTCTTTTCAAGATGTTCTGGCTTGTTTTTTGCAGTGTAATAATAGGCCTGTGGTATTTGTGCAGTATTCCTCAGTACTGAGACCCTCAGCCTTACCAGAACTCATGATGTTCTATCCTTTTTTGTGTTTTGGGTTTGTATTGTAGTTTCACTACAATACCCAGCATGTATTATGTGTCATACAGCTATTGGGAATAATCCCACCTTTGACATAAGTCATCAGAAGGGGGGTTTCCTGGTCTTTAAACTGGGAAAACTCTTAAAACTACAGAGGTACCACTGTAGGAGACAAGTAGGTTTGTTTACAGATGTAGTGATAGTGACCAATGTAGTTTTGGCCTAAGTTCCCCTTTAAATAGTGAATTACTGGTGTAGTTATGCATTGTATTACACACACATTCAATTAACTACTTGGAGTCTGTACTCATGGCCAGTTGCTTTCATGTCCCAAAATGACAAAACAACATTTCAGACAGAAATCAAAATAAAATATCTCCTCATTTACCAACAAAAACAAATGTGGTATCAATTGAAAATACAATGAGCTGCATAATATGAAATGTTAGATGACTTCATTGTGTATACACGATGAGGAGCCTGGTATGGTTAAAGGGATAGTTCAGCAAAAACATAAATTAAATACATTTACACTGTTTTCCATGTACCCCAGATTTTGCTTTTTTAGATATAGCACTACAGCTATGAGGCTAATGTTGCTGACAAACACTACGGGTCAATAGTCACTCAAATCATTCCTGTAAATACACCCCCAAAACTTCTCTCAACCCTTTCAAACCACATCCAGATCTTCATTAAGGTGGTGCTAAGGACTTGTGGATGTGGTTTAGGACCCAGTATGACCCAGTATTTATGATAGTAGTAGCCACAAAAACTGATTGCAGATCAGCACTCCTACTCCTCAACTAGTTTGGGGGTACAGACCTTATTGTCTAAAAAAGGTTGATGTAATTTTTATTGTGCACAGTACGCCATACTGTGTCCTAAACCACATCCACAAGTCTAATCCAGCTTACTGAAGATCCAGATGCCATTTGTGTGAGCCGAGAGAAGTTTTGGGGACGTGTTTATAAAAGAGATTTGGGTGACAATTGACTTCTAGTGTTTGTCAGAAACTATCCTCAGAGCTCTAGAAGCAAAATTTTGACTCCAAACATGACTTGGCTAATTGACTGCATCTGGGATTGATGGACCAATGTGTAAATTTTATGTTTTGCCAAACTACTCCTTTAAATACACTGTTAGTGTACAATAAGCCTGAAATAAATTCATCTGACTCCTGTTCTTTCACTGCGATTGAGTTCATCTGTTTGGCAGAGTGGCTCCTCTCAGCCTTTAAATGAAATGGCCACTTGCTGGGAGTGTGGCAATACGACACAAGCGGGGGTCACATTGCGGAAAACAGGCAAACCCCCATGGGCAATATTTGACGCGATGGGTGCCTGCTGACACTTGGATGAATATGAACGGCGAGGGTCAACTGCCTAGTAAAATGTGGCTTCGGGGGACAAATAAAGTAGAAACATTTTTGAAAGGATGAGTAATGCCACTAAAGCCATCTGGGGCTTAGGGAGGGGTATGTTTTTAGGGCTCAGGAGGGAAGCAGATTGCTCCATTATATACCACTAAAGCTATGGTGAATATGAGAGGGCTGCAGCCTGCCCCACCAATTTCACCAGGAGACGAGTGGTGGCCACCTCCCTGGAAAGATCTGGTGAGCAATTTACAGATAAATAACCAGTCTGAAGAGCGGTGTGCTGGGCCAAATGTCTGGACAGACTAGTGTTGTCCATCGTAGTGTCTGTCAGTGTATATATATATATATATATATAT
>JBBPCZ010000002.1:4165157-4182101 GCA_037974445.1 Brycinus macrolepidotus | reverse complement strand
TATATATATATGGTTAATGTATATTCATTTTTCCCCACCACCCCTATACTCAGCTCTCCAGTTTGTAACCCCCCTCCTCCAGGTGACCTGTACTGCTGAGTGTGGAGGTCTGTTTGCTGTCCCGGCCCTCCGCTCGCTGGGTTCCCGCTGAGTGAGCTTCTCTCTCCGGCCTGAGCTCCCTCCGCCTCCGCCCTCCGGTCTCTTCCCCTCCAGCCACACCAATGAACACGGTCTGCGGGTGTACACGAGGAGCAGAAAAACACACACAGATTTAACCGCGCCGGTAAGAACACGTCCTCGGTCCTTCTTTCATTAACTGTTTTCTCCATGTTGGGAAGAGGAACCGTCCGCTCTGAGACCGAGACCCAAGACCCGGGACCCAGGGCTTCCCGGCGGAACCGGCCCGGTCCCTGGAGCCCGGTGGTGCTAACGCTAATGCTAATGCTAACTTTAGCTAACTGCTCACAGGGCTTTCATACGATAACTAGCCGACCAAGCCGGGCTAATGTGGACACAATTTGACAATATCTGCTTTTGTGGAAACAACAGAGTTAATTATTTGTAATTAATTACTTCTCCGTTTTTAAACTGTTCCTCTATTATCGTGAAAGCTAACTAACGACTTAGCGTAGCTTAGCTGAAATAGCCGGTGAGCTAAATTCACCGGCTGCCCTTTTGCTGGAGGCCTGAGCTCTAATTGATGTTAAAATAAGGTTAAAATGCTACCAAATTGAAAAATATACTATATATTTTACTATAAAAACACCAAAAATAGCAGCTCGGTTTGTGAAAATGTGTCCTTTTTGTTTGTTTTTCAGGAGCCTTAGTGGCTAACCGGTGTTCTCTTACTAATAGAGCTAATGTTTACCAAGTTATATCGGCTTTATGCTGCTTAACGTCAAAAATGGTGCATCCTTTACACTGACAAATAATAAGCAGACTAGTTTTGTAAACTTTAAAATATTGGGCAGCTCAAGCTTTTTCTAAACTTGTCAATAGTCCAATTTGTAAGTTGTTAGCCAGTTGTTTATACAGGGTAGGCTAGCCTGGTGTGGGGTGAAGTTGTAAAGTCGTTTGACTTTTGGTGCTCAAAATCCAACTTAAGGGTCACTTCTCACACTTTAGAGACTAATAATAAAACATTACATTCATAGTGTTAATGTTAAAGTTGGTTATTCCAGCTGTAACCAAAGCCAAAAGCAGGGACACGCCCACAGAAAGCATAATATACTCAAAATAACCTTAGTCTTGACAAAATATTCTTTCATTTTTTTTATTTTTTTTATTTTTTAGCCTTGGTAATGTCTTTCAACTGTTTGGCTTATTTACATCTCCAACACTTCACTCAGCTTGGCCATAACAGTCAAGCAGATCTGACAACATCAACATCTCTCAGTGTTCCTTTCAAAACCACACTAACAGCGTTTCTGTCAGTTTTAGAAATTGTTGGTGGGTTGGTGCAGTCGATATAATGTTTTTCACGTTCCTCGTAACTGAGGTAAATAGTGGAACATGACTACTGGTTGTTTCTTTGGTCTATTTCAGATGGACGGGTAAGGACTGTGTCTGAAACGTAACTATTGCTACCCACTCAGGTAGCACTCAGAGACAGGTAGCGTCCAGCCATGTCTGAATCCAATAGTCTGAAATACAGTTCGGTTGCAGGTGTCTTCGTCACAATACAGCTTTCTAAATCGTTGACTAATTAGACAGTGCGGCATGGAGGCAGCTGCCTTCAGCTTTGGGCGCAGCCGAGGACTGGGCTTGTGCGCTCAAGTTTGTGCTTTAGTTCTTAGGCAACAGTGCTTAGTTTCAGACTATCACTTTACTACATTGAGGGTAGGGCTGCACTATATACAGTATATAGTCAAAAGTACTGGGACACACTTCTTAATTAAATGAACTCAGGTGGACCTTACTTCCAGTGAAGGGCGATCTTAATGCTTCAGCATACCAAGACATTTTGGACAACGCCATGCTTCCCGTACAGAGCCCTGACCTCATCCTCTTCCAACACTTTTGGGATGAACTGGAACGGAGATTGTGAGCCAGGCCTTCTCGTCCAACATGAGTGCCTGACCTCATAAATTCTCTGCAGAATGAATGGTCAATCACAGTGTTTCTGACAGGGTGACCAATCACAGCTCCAGGTGAGTTACTGGGTGTTCTGATGACACACTGATTGGCCGAGGTGTGTTTAAACGCCCATATTCTGAATTTTCCTTCTAATAAATTTCCCTTACATTTAATGGGTTTTTGTACGAAGATTACATCATTCATCTTAATTTACTCATAGCTGATCATTTTCAACCATAGAATAAACAGGCTGCTTTTGTTACTATGTCTTTAAGGCTGATATATGTAAATGATCTCTTTTCTGATTGGCTGCCCTGTATTACCGCTCAATCAAAATACAGAATGGGGCTGAAACACTCTCTAGAACTTCAGCATAAGTGGGCAGCTGATGAACTGTTGATAAACTGCTGAAGGCTGAATTAGGACGTATGATGAAGTACAAAGTTTTGGAAGATTGCAAGTTCAAGGCTACGGTGCAAGCAAATTTTTTTTTTTTTTTTTTAACACAAACTTTTTTTGCCCACAAAACCAATGTTTGGGTGTCTCCAAACACTGGTTTTATAGCAACCATGCGATCACACTTCGCATTTTCTTGCGGAAATGCTTTTAGTTATTATTATTCCTTTTATAGCTGAATTTGGCGCTTCTTCTCCTCCTACAGTTTCTGTGCATGGATCCAACGTCAAAACGTCTGTTAATATCCGTTGCAGTGTACATGTACATAACTTTTTTTATTGGTTGATGAGGGTACGAGTTTTGATCATTAAAAACATCTGGTTTTTGTGGTCAGGTCATCTCTGTAACATAAAGGGAGAGAGAGAGGACGGTTGATTCATGTGTCAGGATGTCAGAGAGAAAGTGTGACGTCACAGCAAAGCGGCAAAATGTGGAGAAACACAAACGCTGAGCAAAACACACAGCAGACTCATGAACAGACTTAATAGACACTAAAGCTAAAATCAGTTAAATGAAAAAAATACCTGTCACTGTTTGTTGTAGTTTAATTTAGAATAATCAGCTCATGAATGCAGGTTCGCGTTCAGTTGTCCTTGTCCATAAATGGGTTGGTAAGAAACCGTGAGTTTACTTTTTTGGAATTGAAAAGTCTGTAAATATTGTTTCAAATGGTGCATTTACTCCTCCCATCCATACAGTCCATATATGGAAAATAAGCTACAAAAGTAGCTCATTTTCAAATTACAGTATTTGTGATGTCACAAAACCAACACATTTACATGTCTTTCCCTATTCAGCCTACAGCAGTTTACCCCCACCCATTCATAGTGAAGTTCTCAGGAGAGTTTCAGTCCTTGTGTTTCTGCACTACAGACCAGCCAATCAGAAATAAGATAATTTACATCGATCAGTCTCACAGGCACAGAAACAAAAACATTTTATCCCTTAATTCTAAGGGATAAACAGAGGTTGGAAAATGGTGTAAGAATGAATTATGATGAAGTACAAAGTACATTTTCGGTTTACACACCCACACCAATGTCCTGGAAAAATGAAATAGGAGAAAAAGTAGCCTTTTAAAAATACCTCAGCCAAACAGTGTCATTATATGTTTAAAGATTAGTCATAATAATTAGACTTTTGTAGGATTACAATAAGACTTCGATTCATCAGAACCCCCAGTAACTCAACTGGAGCTGTCATTGGTCACCCTGTCACAAACACTGTGATTGGTTAGGGGCACATTTTCATCTTGCTGCCTTCTGCGATATCAGTATTGCAGAGACTAAAATCACGACAACGATTAACAGACAATAAATTATGCACTCCTAATTTTATTCCATTCAGTCCAATTGAAATACTACAGGGTAATGAAAAGAACATTACTGATCAATAATTGTTTTAATAGTAAGTCAATTGTCACCTGGAATTACAAGCGTAGTGGTGGTGAGTTGGGATTTAGCATGATCATCATTTGTGTCCCCACAGAAGTAGTAAACATGAATATTTCAAGTATTCAATGTATGGAATATGGTTGAATTCTCCTTTATTCTGCTCAATATTCTGTGGCCTCTGTGTTTTCTGTGATGGGCAAACATGAATAGAATCACAGGTTGGAGACATGGTTTTCGGATATAGCCATAGAAATATGGAGATTTGAGGGAGATTTATTAAAAATTTCTGAACATGAACATTTTGTAGAATTTATCGCCATCCCATCTGGATAATTTCATTTGCTCTTTTAGCTGTGTGCGGTGTACACAGTGTGCAGCCCCTGCACATTAGTGTTGGCTGGTTGATTTTTGGAAATAAAGCTGTAATATTAAAACAGGGACACACAGTGTTACTGATGCAAAACACCACTGGTGTTTATGGAATAATTGTTCTCATAACAGTTAATGCTTGTAGTTGGACTGCAATGACGGTGACATTGCACTGTTATACTCAGATAGGGTATGTATCATTTACATGTATAGTATTGTGTAAAAGTCTTGAGCCACCCCTAATCCACTGTTTGTGCAAAAACTATTTTATGCCCGTCAAGCTGAAATGGGAACAAATAGTTCACTGCAACAGGCTGCAAAGTGCCTAAAGATACAGTGTACCTAGATAAAGGAGTTCCAACCACTCAGCATGCAGCACCACCAGTATACTGATCACCAGCCTGATCATCTGGAATCTGAATTCAAAACTGAAATTTGAGAAAAATGATGATGGTCGAAGATGTAGAGGGGTTTATTGTCACTGTGGAACATTCGGTTAGCTGTCTGCTGTTCATTGTCACAATCTAAACACGTTTATTACTCCTCGGTTCCTTTGATGTTTTTTATACCCCTGCTTTCACGTTTGGATTAGTCAATTTTGTTGCCTTTTGTTGAAAAAGCAGTTTCAACATTATTCACCATTTGAAAGACCAAATTCTTTTCATTTTCCGTCAGAATGAACATTTGCCTGCCTCTCAAACTTTTTCCAAGTTTTGATTGAGTCACTGTTCACAACTGGGCTGGAAAAAACAGCCAGGTATATCACATTTCACCTCCCTCTCCCAAAACCTTCGCATATCAGACCTCAGAGACCCTGCCTGATTCTTTGTTTCAGTCCGAAATATGTTACAGGCCCAAAATGTGCCGCAATATCCATTTCCTTTAAAGAAAGACTTTTTTTCCTTCCACTTATTTAGGTTTAGGCATTTTTGATGGCTCTAAGTTACCGTGCTGTTGTTGCTGCCAAGGCCCTTAATTGCAACAAAGAGTTTGTGTTGCTGAACTGCTACATTACCGCCTTTTGCCTGCCGCACCAAGGAACCGTGCACTAATGCATCGCGACACCCTTCTACTCAAGGGCTTTAAGCCAATTTGCAGAGCACTCTACCAGCACAAGGTGTTAAAACAAGTTCAGTCATCATCCTCCTGGTGGCAAATGAAGCAGGACTAAACAACCATGTGTGCGGTCTCAGCAAAGTCTTATCTTTCCAGCAGAAAATGTCATTATCTTACACTGAGGGGGGAAAATGTGGAGGAGAGGGGAAAAAATAAACTATTTAACCACCCCACCATGCTGCCTTCTGTAGTTTTATCATTGCCAGGTCTGTCAAGCCATCTAATCGCATTATAACTGATCTTATCCGCAATATTGTTCTGCAGTCTTCTCTTTTCTCTGGCCTGTATCTGTCAGGGGGGAATATTAATTGTGCTGGGGTGATGTATGAGCTCTGGTGAAGAGTGAGCAAATGTAGGTGTACATCACCCCTGAAGAGGTGCTCATCTGAGAGTAACAAGCCCCAAGGGGCCTTTCGTTAAATCGCCACCTGTTTTCAGTTTTGTGCTGGCTAATTTTAGTCCTGAACATCTTCGTAGTATCAGTACTGGTATGATGTTGATCACATTCCATGCTGAGCTTTGGACATATGATGTTGAACATGGAGATCAACTAGGGTAAGTGATAGCTGGACAGTGTTGCTTTGGCAGAAAGCAACCTTTGGCCTTCCCCCACTATATACATGAGTGTGATGGCTGAAGTTGCATTGTTGATGTGTTCAACTTGCTTGTCAGTAGACTCCTTGAGGATCATTGAGGATCATTTTTAGACTCTTTTTTTTTTTTTTACCCCAAAATAATCTTTAGTCCACCATAGTTCTCCAAAGGAAAGCTGTTTTATATCTTTTTTTTTTTTTTTTTTAACCAGTTTGTGTCATGTCTTTGCCGCTATGGAAATGTGACTGATAAGACAAATGTGCAAGGTTTTTTTACGAGTTGGAGGCACTGGATCCTTAGACACTGTATCTGCCTTTTTCCTCAGCCATCCATTAGAGTGACTCCTTCCCCATCTCTATAAAATATCTGACACATGAGATTTGTCAAGTTCTTCCTTTGACACAGTAGGTGGCTTTATCCGTCCACCGGTGCTATGACCGTACTGTGGGTTTAAAACCATTACTGGCTCACCCCCATCAGTCTTTCGTGTCTTCCGCACGCTCACGCCATGCGGAGCCATCCGTCAACAAAACGGACCACGACGTCAATCAGATTTGCCCAACATTACAGCTTCACCTCTGAGGTTCATGAGGGGAAATAATCTTGCTTATTTTGTGAACTTTTTGCCTGGAACTTAGTTTATCTAAATTCCTTGATGAAAATGCACAGTAGTTCTGCGCACAATAAAGCCCAGAACTCAGAGGGCGAGCCTGGTACACTAACCTGAATCCTTGTCTGTGTCCACGCTTTGCCAGGTTTTACTTGCAGCATGACATACCAACCTCCCTCCCCTTCTGCATCCTTGCACAAAGGCAGGGAGTCTGCTAGATTCCGTCAAATCAAGGTAGAGGTCAGTGCCTAGGACGAGGGCTGACCTAATTAGAATACATGCTGGCAGCATTCTGGATCCATTTCCCAAACTCCCCCTAGTCGAAGCGCCTGCCCTTCATTTGCATACGTTGCACAGTGTGTGGCAGCGAGCGCCCCAGATCTCGCCCTGACACGCGTCCATGTCCTCTGAGCCAGCCTCGGAGATATTGGTTTGCGGGCGACTAGATCTCTCCTCTTTTTCTTTTTTTTTTAATTTGCAAGAGATCTCTCTCAAGCGATTATAGTGATTCCCCACTCCTCTTCTTGTCTTGATAGTCTTATATTGTCTTTGTCTGCGGTGATTTGCATATGGAGGTGAATGAAACCTGCCAGTTCAAGAACACACTTAAAACACGTTGCCTTTTCTCCCCTCAAGTGTTGATGGTGAGCTTTTCATGTCCTTGCCAAGGAAAGTCAATCAATTTCAGTTATTTTTCTTTTACATAGTAAACTCTCTATTTCTCTCCTCCTACCCAGACAACAAAAAAACAAGACAGTCAGCGAATTAGACTTTAGTCTGGATACAGAGTCTGCAATGTTGTATTCCTAATGATGAGCAGTGACCTGACTCCTCATGCACCGTGTTTGTTTATGAAGTCAGCGGATGCTGAGCTGCTTATTTATTTTAGAGCCAGGTTGGGGGAATAGGAGGCTCCATGAAGGCAGCCATAGCTAAGAAGCACATAATAAGCTTAGTTTTTAGGCGCCTCTTAGGTCTCCACTGAGAGGCAGTCACACCGCACTGCTGCCCGAGGGGTGCTTGGTCATTCAGAAGTGGTAGCCTATTAGAAGGCCTTGCTGTGTTAAGTCTGGAGGATTTTGTCTGGCCCGACGGTCCTGGCAAGTCCGGCATCACTCGATACGGAAAATGTCATGTCATTTCTTTCATCATATTGTTCACAATTTATTCTGACAATTAACTGCCTTATATCTAACGACAACTTTCTCACTCGCTGTAATTGCATCTCTTGTTACTAATGCTCAGTGATTTTGCAAAACAGAAACAAGGTAATTATCATTAAGTGGGTTGTTCAGGCCTCTTTAGATCTTTTGCTAGGTAATAGATTGGAACTGGAGTAAGGGAGTTGACAGCTTTCTAGGATTTGGGGGAGGAGGTTGGGGATGTCTGCATGCCATTTAATCACTCTCCTGCTAGTCCACATGCACAGTTGTCATCTGCCTCGTCCTTTTGATTATCTAACTGGCTCATCTGATTCAGATGCATATTTGGAAGAGAGACTTGAGCAAAATTGCATTGCTAAAAAAGTAATGAAGAAAGATTGTGCCACATTGAGTGTTCCTAAAAACAGCACGTTCAGGCGGAATATGTAAAAGCGGATAGCGGGCTAGCTAGGGCTGCACCATAGATCATCTGATAATCGTTATTGTGAAAATGTCTGTGGTACAAGATTGCATTAGTTCAGTAAAAAGCCATGTGTACAGTGATATTTATTTAGCATTTGACACACTCAATCCAGTTAAATAGGACTTATTATTCCCTGTTTATGATGAAATGTAGTGGTGTTCAGGTGCTGACCGGGGCTGCACCATATGTCGTCTGCTAATCGTTATCACAATATTGGTTTCTGCAATACTGATATTGCAGAAGGCTGCAATACGAAAATTAGCCTATAAACAGTCACCCTGTTTCCAATCACAGCTCCAGGTGAGTTGCTAGGTGTTCTGATGAGTCAAGATCTTCATGTAATTCAACAAAAGTCACATTTTTACCCATAAAGGTGTTGGTGTATGAATGGGTGGGACTAAACTGCTGTAGCCAGAATAAGGAGATATATCACAAAATGGGCTGTTTCTGTAGCTTATTTTCCATTTATAGGGGATAAATGTACTGTTTAAAATAGTATTTAGACTTTAAGCCTTTTTAATTTCACAGAAGTGATGGCATGGGCCCTTCAGTATCTTGAAAGGCATCAAAGTGTGTAGCAGTAAAATCACAATAGTGATGTGTTGCCCATATTGTGCAGCCCTAAGCAGAATGAAGCCTGGCTGACCAGACTGGGACTTTTCTTGCCTGAATTTGACAGCAGGGTATCTCTGCTGGACCAGAAGGTGCCGAAAACTAAAATTCAAGCAAACCTGCAGCAGTGAGGCATGCATTAACCAGTCACATTGCCAGCAGTTTCGGTCCCTTTTCCTGCACCCTGCCTGTCCTTTGCCAAAGCAGGAACGTGTCATGATGAAGAGTAACAATGTCTGCGCACAGTGACACATTCTGAACCAGATCTGGCTCTGCAGAGCAGTATCCCTCTCCTGCTCTAATGAGGATGGAACAGTGTCCACAGGAGCTCTGTCACGTTCCTCACCGCAGAGTGAAGAAGGCTCCTCTCTTTCTTCCCCCAAGGGACCTCATTAGGATTTTTTTTCCCAGTGTCTGTGTAGGAATCAGGACGTCCTTAGGGGAAAATGTAAATAAACGCATTTGTCACTTACACCCCCATTGCCCCCCCCCCCCCCCCAAACTTCCTTTTTTTCCCCTTTCTCAAAGAAGAGAAAAAAGCATTGCGAGGCTTAATTAGTAAGCACTGGCATTATGCTTTCTTTATTATGTAAATGAATCGGTCGAACACTTGGAAGTGTTGTCTCCCAAGCTTTGTGCCAGGTGTTTCCTGACTGAATGTTTGGAGCTGAACATCGTCCCCCCAATCCCCCCTCACTTCTTCTCGATGCTAAAGAAAAAGACAACTGTACTGTGAAATCGCAGGACAAGCTATAATTATTTGACAGATTTTTTTCCCTCCTTCCCCTCCTCCTTTCCAATCTGCAGCTTTAGTGCCGGAGAGACGTGAGTGACAGGGCCACTTTGATTTCCTTTGTTGTAGCTCAGCAGAGAAAGTGGCTGATGATTTTCAGAACGAAGCTGCTGTCTAGCATGCGGCCACGCTGCTTATCATTCACATGTCCCCCTCCTCCTCCCCTCCCCCCCGGTTCCTTGCGAACTGTCCTATAAGGCAAAAGGCAAAGAACTTACTACTTGCACAAAATCCGGGAGCAGGGATTTGTCCTAAGGCCTGGTATTTGGTGGGTGCAGCTATCAAGGGTGTTAGCAGCTGATTAATATTGAAAAACTGTAAGTCCTCCTCCCTAGAGGTGGGTTAGCAGGTCATGACAGCTTTATAAGTTGAGATGTGGATTCTTAATCCTCTCTACCTGCCTCTGCCCCGCCCCAGAAATATGAGATAGAGAGATCTGATTCTAGATCAGCACTCCAACCCTGAGAATTTAAAAATACAGGCCCAGGTCTTCATGTTTAGCTGCGTTTTTTTACCCCAGTGAAGGAAGTTGGTGCCTCAAACGAGGCAATGTGGTTGCCCTTTTTTTTTTTTTTTTAAACAGTGTCTCAGTTTACTGTATGAACAGAGCTTTCAAGCATAATTTGAATGCCACTGAAATGTCCATGTAAAGCAGGTTTATTTGGATGCAGTCACAACATTTGCTGAATGAGAACCATGTTATCTTTGGTCTCCTGGTTCCCTTTGAAGTAAAAACACAACACATTTTAAAGTGTGCCTGTATTTTTGGTTGCGAGGGCGACTGAGATGTTGCTCATGACTTTTTCTAAATTAGATGAGGCACTTGGCAACTCAGGAGAGCTACACAGTGGCTGTCTTCCTGTTGTCTGTAAGATATACTGTAGGGATGCCAGTTTGACTTCTTTTGTCCTGACACTGATTGATATATCTGTATTATATGTTGGCGATATTGTGAAAATGTGATATCACAATACTTAATACGATAGTTAATACAGTATTTTTCTGAAGAAAATAAGTTAACTGCTTCTGTGGTACTAGATTACGTCAATTCAGTTACAAGCCATGTGTACAGTGATGTGATATCGGTTTCTGCAATACAGTCGACCCCCGACTTCACGGGGGTTACGTTCCAAGAGCATCCGCAAATTGTGAAAAACCGCGAGTTTGTGATGTGATGTAAAACGAATGCCTATAAATGCCTATTTTTATAGTCTTAACCCTAAATATGCCCCCAGATATGCTCTCAAAACACTTTAATTTCAATTTAAACTCACCTTAGTACATTACCCTTAAAAAAAATGTAAACCCGTATATGAACTGTACAGTGTACATTGAACTGCTGTCTCCTGCAGTGCTAGAATGTAAAATACCAATGTTACCCCTGTATATACTGTACTTTAATTCATGCAAACGCGTTTCCTTTGGTATGCGCTGTCGTTTTCACAGCTTTAATGAATGCTGGACTGCATCTGCCAGAGATGCGTCGCAGGGCAGCAGCCAGTATACAGTTGCATTGTATTCTCTTGACAGTACTAATACATTTTCTACAGTTATATTTTATGTGGAAATTTAGCTGAATTCACATTAATATTTGTTACAAAATTAGTAAATTATATTTTTCTTAATTTAGCACTAAAATGCTGTAAAAATTATATGTTGCCACGGAAAAAGCAAAAAAAAAACGCGGAGGATATTTGCGGTTTCCGCGAATTTGCGGGGGTTTCCGTGAACAATTATTAGTTAGGTTCTAAGAAAAAAAATCTGCGAACAACTGAGGCCGCAAACTCTGAACCGCTTCTTTGCGGGGGTCGACTGTACTGATATCACAGAAGGCTGCAATATGCAAATGTGCCTCTAACCAATCACAGTGATTCTGACAGGGTGACCAAGCACAGCTCCTGCTGAGTTACTGGGTGTTCTGATGAACTGAGGTCTTCATGTAATCCAACAAAAATCTATTACTTTAGTCTTTAACCATTAAAGGTGTTGGCAGTTGGCTGCTGTAGTCAGAATAAGGGGGTATATATAAATGTGTTGGTTTTGTAACATCACAAACATTATGATCTAAAAATGTGGTGCTTATTTTACATATATGGACTGTATGGATGTGGAGAGTAAACGAACCATTTGAAACAATATTTACAGAATTTAAGCCTCTTTAATTCTAGAAAAGTAATGATATGGGCCCTTTAGTATGTAGAAAGTAATCCCAGTTGCAATATGCAGCGGTAAAATTGCAGTACTGATATTTTGTCCATATCGTACAACTCCACCTGATACTGATTCAGATATCTGGCTTATGTGTTGGTGATATAGTGAAAAGGCATTTTCACTAAATGTTGCTTAGCGTTTTATATATTTTTCTGGAGTTTTAGTATGTGAAAACTGTTCCAATGGTGCTAAATTGAATATTAAAAGCAGTGCATACATTGATATTTATTTGACATTTAAAACACTAAATCCAGTTAAACTAAACTTTTTATGCCATGTTTAATAAAATACATAGTTGGTTTGTGTAATTGAGGTACTAATGTGCTCAAAAAGTCTGGTTTCATTTCTGATTGTCCTCCAGATCTGAACTTGCTGATTGTAGTACTGATCCAATGTTCTGTTAAGGCCTGTGAACATATAGTAGATGCCAGTGTACCATGGTGGAGATGATTGTACAGCAGTTTATTTTCTGGATTGTACAGGTTTTAATGGTATATTACTAAAGCTACTACTGTAGTGTTATAATAATCATGACTTATAAGCAGTATCGCATGTGAACCAGTCGCGTCTCACTGATATCCCATTTGTTTAATAAGATCTGATGTCAGTCTAATGTATCACTTCTAGATCTGTGCGTAAAGTATCGATGCAGCTATATATTGTGAATGAGCTTATGAAGATACTGTATCAATATTTATTCATGTACTTTTAAACAGCATGTATATGGACAAATGAAACTGGTGCATCTTCATACTTTACAACATCCAACAAATGGCAAACGAACTCTAATAAAATAGAACATAGAACTTTACTCCCTTTATTATTTCTATGAAAGTGAGGTTTATTCATTTGTTTATCTATAGCTGGTGTCTGTGTGTGTGAACTATATTGTAGGTGTGGATGTCCAAGCACAGGGAGGCAAAAGCGTGAACTTTATATTTATTTATAAAGGCAAAAGCTTTGGATGGAAGCATTCGGTATTTGAAGAGTATTTATATGACTGGAAATTATTCAGTTATATTAGAGCTGTACAATGTAGACAAAATGTCAGTACTGTGATTTTACTGCTACATATTGTGATTGCAATGGCTTTCAAGATTTTAAAGGGCCCATATCACTTTTCTGGAATGAAAAATTCTTAAAGTCTGTAAGTATTGTCTCAAATGGTACATTTACAACCCCCAATCCATACAGTCTATATATGGAAAATATATATGGCTACAAAAACAGCACATTTTCAAATCATAGTCTCAAAACACTGATTGGTTAGAGGCTTATTTGCATATTGCAGATTTTTTCGTTATCAGTATAGAGACCGATATCATAATGATACACAGACGGTAAGTTGTGCAGCTGTAATCACATAATGGCGTATGTGTAAGTCAGATTATCACAGTTCTCATCCTAGTTCCATAATGCAGAACCAGTATAGAAACAATATTAGCATTTAAGGCAAGTTTGCTTCTGGCCATCTTTTTGAATTGGCCAGCGGAGGTGTAGCCACTCTTCGTTCCAGAGAGCCCCTGTTCTTTTTTCCAACCACAAATGACTGTCGCATCACTGGTATTCAGGTTCTAAACTTCCAAATTAACCTTTTAGCTGATTGCACCACCTGGGAGCGCTATGTACAATGAAGCCTGTTACACTTTCAAAAACCTAAGAGGCCCTGTGGCTCTGCAACCTGGACAATAAGACCTTTCTCAAAGTCAGCTAGGTAATGGTATTTGTTTGTTGTTGATACTATGAAATTTAAAAATGCTAATTGCCCAAAAATTTCTCATGCCACATTATCATATAGCAAATTAAGTTTTTGTTCTTACATACCCACGGCCCATGAGAACCCACTTTGGGTCCTGATGCCCAGTTTAGCCCGGTGCTCTTTTCATTTGATCTTGTGTTTTGAGTTTGCCTACCCGCATTAAACTGCCTTCTGATCCATTACACTGTTTTAAACATGGACAGATATTTTGCTCTTGTATGCTGTGGTGCAGTCTTCACCTGCTGTTCTCCTTTTTCTTGATTAAGCGGTGCCATAGAGGATACAACATCTTGTCATTTTTTATTTTGACATAGGTACACACAGTACGTTGGGCTTTTAAATCTGGGGCATCCATAATTATCTATTCACTGACACCTCCCCTGATGATCAATACAGAATTATAATTTAGTGCATGTAGGGCCAATGTTGACATATGTTCTTTTTAATTGAATAGCTAAGAGGTTCCATTTCCTATGGGAAGCAGGCAGGGGCTATTAGTGGGAAGTGGTGTTGCTCTAAATTTGCTATTCTACACGAATTCCTTATACAGATTGTGTGATTTCTGCAATCTAATAAGACCATTACAAATCACACTGTGATGGTAATCTATTAACTTGGGTACAACATATGTGTAGTTGGGTGTGTGTAAGGTGTGTAGTTGTATGATGATGTGTGTGAAGGTGTGTAGATGTACGACGGTGTGTATGAAGGCGTGTAGATGTACGTTGGCGTGTGTGATGGTGTGTAGCCATATGATGGCATGTATGAAGGTGTGTATATGTACGAGGGCGTGTCTGAAGAGGTGTGTAGATGTACGATGCGCTGGTGCTGCGCTAACAGAAAAAGATGATTTGCTCCCTGGCGATCGTGCTTTTAATGTATGTTGAGAAAAATCCAAAGAAGATGCAGTATCCCGGTGTCCCACGTACTGCTGTCCCTTTATTTCAACTCCATGCTGTTTGGATTTTGTTACGTTGAGAAATTTGTCATTTCATGCTGTATTTTTATTGATTGGTAAGAAGACCTAGGTTGCAGCAGCATAGGTTGTGATCATACTAAATTTCTGACGTTGTCAGAAGCTGTCTTTGGTGTCCGTGACGACGGGTTTCTTTGAACCTCCCTTAAAGTACAACGTAGGACCACGGTTTAGGAGCCACAACCAAAGAAATCACCACAATTTTTTTCATGACAGTCATCTTTTCCACTGCATTGTATCAACTCGACTACTCGATTCACCTTTTTCGGTTTTCCATTAGGCAAATCTAGTACCTGGTACTATTTTTTGTACCTGCTCCGTTGTGGTTCCAAGTACAGCTGCATGATATGGACAAATATCAGAAACACTGTGATTGGTTAGAAGCTCATTTGCATATTGCAGCCTTTTGATATATTAGTATTACAGAAGCCGATATTGTTAGAACAATTAGCAGGCGAAATATTGTTTTGGCAAATCAGTGCATGAATGGGTGGGGCTAAACTGCTGTAGCCAGAATAAGAAATATATTGAAATGTGTTGGTTTTGTGACATCACAAAATCTGTGATTTGAAAATGGGCTGTTTTTGTAACTTGTTTTCCCATATATTGACTGTATGGATGGGGGTGTAAATGTGTCATTTGAAACAATATTTACAGACTTTAGGCCTTTCGTATTCCAGAAAAGTGATGGTATGAGCCCTTTAATATTTTGAAAGGCACCGCAATTACAATATGTACCGGTAAAATCGCAATTTTGATATTTCGCCCATATCGTGCAGCTCTAGCTGGGACCATTCATTGGAACAACCAGGCTGGATAGTATCACAATTTGCTTCTTTAACCAGCTCTTTATTTGTGTCTCCGTGGTTAGAGTGACCTCTGTGACCATCCTATGTCATTGTGCCTTTAACCAGGTATATGTAGATGCTTTCCGAGCTGTTAATCCCATGGTTTTCATAGCGGATGTTTAAAAGAAACACCTCATTTTAGTCAATTTCTTTTTAGCAGCCCAGAAGGCGGTTGCTGTAAGTGCGATAACGTGCTGACAAATGAAGCGTCAAAGTGCTCATGTTCTCATTCCTTCTTTTTTCAGGAAGGTCGTGCCACAGTTGTCGGCAGCAGTTCTGCTCATGCGCCCTGATGCATTGAGTCTCTTGCGTCGTTCACACCTCTGCCTGTCAATCTGCTCACACCATCCAAGCCTGAATAATAATCCTCCGGGGGCCTTTCGGCATCAGCCAGTGTCGGCTCGACTGCCGCCGCTACTTCTAGGAACGTAGGGTTTGCCCCAGTTGCGTTTTTACCTATCCCACGGTGGGGAAAAACGGGTTGTTAGAGCGACCTGCTTCAGCGGCTGCAAAGCATTGCATTATTAAGGCTTGCATTTTGCATTTTCAGGCATTTACAGTAATTATTAGAGAAGGGATTTCATCTAAGACTTGAGTCTGCCTGCACTAATTCAGCAATAAAATGGCTTGGAAGGCTTTGGCTGCAGGGAGGGAGAACAAACGCACCCCTCCTCTTCCCAGCCATTCAAGTGAGTCTCAGAACTTTCTCATCATCTCCTTATTACCGGGTATATCCGCGGCCGTGTTATTGCCAGACGTGATCTCCGCGCATCCTCGATTTTCGAGCACCGTCTCAGAATAATGTAAACAAATTTAATGAACGTGCCGCTCTCGCTGCGCCTCCACGTCAAGGCTCCCAAGTGCTTTTATTGCGAGCGGATGTCATCAGTGGAGGTGCATTCATTTGCTGCGGCGGCTCCCGTAATTTTCTTACGAATGGCTGATATGCACCTGGCCTCCTGACCCCCTGCGTCGACTCGCAGACCACTCAGTGGCGATCAAAGGAGGGGGGCCTTCAACCTCTTCCTCCACATGAGTTTAGCCGCTCACAGACAGAATAGAAATAACCTGAGCTGCCGAGAGAAAAGTTTGCATTGATCTCAGTTCGAGGCCCGAGGTAAAAACCAGAGTGTTAGATTTTGTTGCCGTTTTTTTGAATGAAACATTCAAAAACTTTGTAAACTCGTGCAATATTTTTCTCGGCGTGCAATATTTTAGTACAACGTGCAACTTGTGTGGCTTTTTCTGGTGCAGTATGCAGAATTTTTAAGGGTAAAATAGTAAAATATTACTGTGAACCAATTTTGCAATGGGTGATTTGTCTTGTTACACTATTACTGTTTTGTCAATGCCTGTCACTCAGTTTTTGCAATGGGCAATTTGTCTAATTTTTGCTACACTATTACTGTTTGGTCATATATATATATATGTGTGTGTGTGTGTGTGTGTGTGTGTGTGTGTGTGTGTGTGTGTGTGTGTGTGTATGTGTGTGTGTGTGTGTGTG
>JBBPCZ010000002.1:4132992-4165051 GCA_037974445.1 Brycinus macrolepidotus | reverse complement strand
CACACACACACACACACACACACACACACACACACACACACACACACACACACACACACACTCACTCACACACTCACACACTCACACACTCACACACACACACACACACACACACACACACACACAAATACACCCCAGGTCAGGATACAGTGATGCTGGTTGGTTTTGAGGGGGGTGGGAAGGTAAACCACCCACCGCTCCTCCTGACGCCCCAGGGCCGGGGCTGTTTCACTAATGAAGAGCTCAGTTTAGCCAGTGACGCGGTGCGAGGCGATTCGTGCACTCTGACTGGCTGAGCGCGCCACTGACATCACATAGCCCAGTCGTTGATTTGCCGCTGTCTCCGAGGCTCTGGAGGCGAGAGTCTCAGCCATGGGCTCTGGCACTTAAGCACAGACGGAGCTAGCGCCACAGAAAGAGAAAGGGAGAAAGAGAGAGAGAGAGAGAGACAGAGAGACAGACAGAGAGCAAGAGAAGGGGGGTTGCTTTTGGGAGCTTTGCTCAGCGCAGCAACTATCACAGCCAATGCAGCCACTGGTACTATGGAAACTAAACCTCTGACCAATGGAAATAATGGAGGCTACGATGTGGCAGGTGAGTGCACAGACTCTACGAACAGGTACTCCGGACAAAGTGTAAATGAAGTGCGTCAATTAGTCATTTGATCCACAAAAGCATACAAATGCATTTATATCTGTTTTGATCACAGTTTGCTAGGTTGAATGATCAGCTCTGTTTCTTGGAGAGTTCTTAAAGGTGAAAGTCTGGCAAACAGTTCATGCTCATAAAGGGTTTCCATTGTTAAGTTTTGTCTTGTTGTATTCTTGGCCTTCTCTTCCGAATCGTGAATATTTTTGCGCAGATTTAAAGAGGGGTTAAAAGTGGTTAATCTTCACCCCCACTAAGATCTTTTGATGTTCTCTGAATGGCTCCCCTTTGCCGAGCTGTTTCGCTAGTCACTAAACCCTCCAAGCCACGCTAGGCTCAAGCTCTGCCGCAAGATGTGTACATTTCCTAATGTCTGTCAAGAGCTGTTGAATTTAAATGCTGTGCGAGTTTGCTGAATTGGTGGTTTTCATAGAGTTAAGGGGCTTGCCAGAGAGTGTGGGTTAACAGGGTGTGGACCAAAATGCAGAGCTCTGATTTCCATCCACACAGGTGATTTCAGGACATCTTTGTGCAGTTTGCTCAATACAGCTTATCGGAATCTCTGAGGTAATGGATAATGAGCCCCTCCACGTGTTTTGAGCTTTCTTTTTTTGTATTTACTTTTCAAATTTAATTTGTTGCAGTGTGCACAAGTGTAATGCAATTCTATTAAAGTGGCTAATTGCAGATTTTAGAGCACATTCTACTAATTAAATTGGCCATTTACATGTTCTGCTCCTTATAAATTTTCTTTAGGGGGCTCAGAATTTTAATGCTTGTCTTTTGTTTTTGTACTTTTTAGCACTTTTTGCATGCAATATAGTTTTACTTAGTGGTGCAATCTTATACTTTGTTATTATTGATTTTTGTTTTATCTAATAACATTTTATTATGATTGTTGATAATAGTACATTTCTATTCTTGCCTATACCCAGTGTTTGTGTGGCTGTTGTTGGTAAATCAGGAGACAGATGGTGGTGGCGGTTGCTCACAGACGGCAGCAGTGAGAAGCTCCTTCAGAACGACATCCAAGTGATGATTTCCTCTCTGTTTCACCCGATCTGCAGGGGATCTAGCACTGATCCAGTGAGCAGCCCTCCACTTTGGGTGCGAGAAAGTGAAAGTCCTGAATTTCATCAGAACTGGACCCAAGACCAGTTCTTAAACTGATGCAAATTAATACTCCTTGGTTACAAAATATTAAATCGATTCACGTTTTATCTTCAGTCTGAATTTTTTTTTTTATTCAACACAATCATGTGTAAAGTGAGTGGCCCTGAGTAGATTGACTTCTTCTCCTTTTGATTTCTTCATTCTGCATTTTTCTTGCACCTTTGTTTCTGGCCCCAATTGATATTCCACTCCAGTAGCAGCCCTGCCAATCATCTGAATATAATTGGCTGTGAAATAATAATAGTCCAGCAGCGCTGATGGGGATTATATTAATAATGCCGTCGCCTTTTGCGAGCTTATGCGTCTGTGGAAGAGGAGCAAGTGGCAAAAATCTCAGTAGATGTGGTGTTGCATACAGTCGCACCACGTCTTGCACTTTGAAATTAAATTTAGAAAATGCTGCTTTTAATCATTTTCAGGTTTAAGCATTAAACGACAAATTTTCAAATTTTGTTTTTTCTTTTTCTTTCTTTCTTTCTTTTTCTACAAGCCAGAGACTTCAGTTTCTACAGTCTGCCTGTCATTCATTTTCCCTCATTGGTACTTCACTTTAAAGTGGATGTGCAAATTGATAGCAGTAATAACACTTGTGTAAAATCTGCAGATAATGAGTGCAGTCATTGGTGCAGTAAGCGCCCTGGCACTCGTCTCATTTCACAAATGGCAGGTAGCACAAACAACTTATTTATCCGCGTCAAAATCAATACGCCCGCTGTACCACACTGACACCGGTGCTCCTCTCATTCGTTTCTCCAGAGATTCATTCTAGGCTGTTGAAATAACATTAGTGGAGGAAGCAGCCAGGCGCGTTTCTTTCTTCACCTACACTCTTGTCCTCGTGCTGTCTCTCTGTCATTCACGAACAGCAGTTGATTGCGCTACTTCTGAGACCATAGGGTCCTCTGTCTTTGCTTTCTTTTCTTTCTTTTTCTTTTTTTTCTTCCCCAAGATTCATTTTTCCTCCATTTCTCTAGTCAGCAGTCGACAGTTTACTTAGCAGTGGCACCCTAAATGTCTACAAGTCTTTTCCAAAAGCCGCTGCTGTCTCTTTTTGGCTGCCTCACGCTGGCCAATTAGCTCCAAATGTGGACATGGCTCTCACAGCTGCTTTCCAGATCCGATGGAAATGGCTCGTTTTCTTGGAGGGAAATAAGAATCCCCCTCTAGAAAGAAAGGAGCCTGGAAATGCAGACTGGATCGGTTTTCTGTTGTGAAAGAAGACTTTCTTATTTAATTTAAAACTTTGTTCTATTCGATTAGTGAACTCATTAACTATAAATGGAGATGATTGTGAATGACTTGAACCACACCTTAAGGTCTGCGGCATTTCATATTTCAGCATAACCTTGTGCAATGTTTCCACGCCATTTTGTCTTTTATCGCAGATTCTGATTTTCACATAATTATTTGTTTTATTTTTGTTAGATGTACAGAAAAAGATTTATCCAGGCAACTTTCCACCACTGCTGTTCTACTGCCTTATGGTGGTTCTAGCAAGCCCTTGGCACCATCTGCCCTTGCAGTCTCTCCCTTAGATGCTGTCGGGTGCGGGGGAGTTGGGGGCTAAGGGTCAGGCCAGCGTGGGCAATTTTGGTTTTTCTGAGCGCATTGTCTGCCACAAAGCACCGGAGAGAGGGATATGAGTGGAGAGCCGAACAACAGCAAACCTGCTGCGCTCTCAAATGCTAGAACAGCCCTTCTCTGTTGCTTGTTGGACTCCAAATTGCCTTCGAGTGGTGCGTTTAGATGATTGTAAAAATATGCAGAGTGGCTTGCCGGGCGATTGTCAAAGGCTTCCTTCCCCGTGACCTGCCGCGCTGGAGGTCTGCAGAATTCATTTTTGAAGCATGCGGAGGGCTGAGCAAGCTGTCACTACTACACTTTGCGCCCAGACTGCATGGCCTCGGAGGGAAAGAGAGCGAACGTAAGAGCTCTGAAGAGCAGGGGCTTTGACAGCTACCTTGCACCACATGATTCTCGGAGGGTTTTGTGTGCGGGGGGCCCGTGGATCGGTGGTCGTGCGCCTTTGCACCTGTCCCTTCCAATGACAGCCCCTCCCCAACCCTCAACCCCCACCCTCCCGGAACAGGAACACGCACGCGCACACACACGCACACGCACACACACACACACTCTTGTTCTTGCCCATCCTCAGGCTCCAGATCTCATGAATCCCAATCACCCAGGGCCATCAGCCGCTTAAATAATGCAGCAGCGGCCGCCTCAGCTACATTAGCGTGATAAATGCGCTACATTGTCAGCACTCAGCCCTGCCAAGTGTTTGCTTAGCTGTGCCCTCCAATTTCAAACACATCCCTTTGATCTCTGGCCTCCGCAGAGGGGGGGGGGGGGGAGAGGAAGGGCGCCGGCCACCTTGTTTTGACACCCGACATCGCTGACATCGCTGCTCTGTCATTTGTTGCTCTGTTGACCCACCAGACTGCTTCCCCGTTGGCGTGGCAAAGTAGTAGAAGATTTTATCTTGTAGCCGAAGGTCTTCTTTCTCCAGAGGGGCTTTCGGCCCACTTAAGTGCGCCAGGCTGCCAACTCAGTGGATTACAGAGGAATGGGGATGTGCACCTTTTCTCTCTGCTGGCCTTGCGGTCTTGAGGCTGAGACCGCTTTGTGTTTGTGTCTCTCCAGTTGATTGCACTCTCTGAGGGTGATCCTTATAGTCTCAGTAATTGGTAAGGATGTTACAGCTTCTGTGATACATCATTATACATTGCTTGCTTTTTTTTTTCTTTTTTTCCTTTTTTTTTTTTTTAGCATGGCAAGTTGGTGAATTTGCACCTCTAAGGCATCGCTTGGCAGGACTGTCCATGTAATGAGCCCCTTGTTGACTGTAAACGCAGTTGCATGGCAAAAGATGCTAGTTTAACTGGACAGGAAAGCAATCCAAATGAGATCTTCAGAGAGTGCCTGTATGTGTGTTTGCGATACAGCTCTGACCAGGTTTCGTTATTGCAATCTCGTCTCCAGGTTCCTGAAGGGCATGAACGCCTTGTTGGCGGCCAGCGCTGTTCTGATCTGGAGGCAGTGCTGGTGACAGGGACATGGGCCTCTATCTCAGGGCATCCAGCACGCTCAACACAAGCGACAACCTGGTCCACAGCCCCACTGAAAGGGACGCGGGGTTCACTCTTCTTGCCAGGGCGGCACCACCACAGGCCCAGAGCACAGCAGAACATTGGGTAAGAAGAATGAAAGGAAAAAAAAAAACCCAAAACACTCAACTAAAGATTCAGGATTCTTTATTATTTGTCACATGCATAGTCATACAAGTACGCATAAAGTGAGTAATACGCATAAACCCTCTAAAACAGACAGGTGTAGAGGTATTTTGGAAATGAAAGACAGAGCTTAAAATGCCTGATGAAAGACAGAATGCATTTATAGCATCCTGAACCATCTGGGTGATCTGTCAGAACTCCAAAACTCTCAGTGGGATCTGAGGTGTCACATGTCTGAAATCTCACAATCCTGACGTGTTAATGGAAGTCTGAGATTGGCAGAATAGCAATTAGCTTGTTTTTTCTCTAAATGAATGAATTTGATGGATCAGTATTATGCCCTTTATATAAGATTATAAATGTGTGTGTAGTATAAAGGTGGTGTACAATATTACATTTTAGGCGTTTTGTTCTAAAACTTCAAATAATAAGATTATCTCTATATTCAGATAAACTAATCGAACTAAAAGAATTAAAAGACTAACTGCAAGCAATACTTTATTAAAAATGAATTGATCCACATTCTATGATCTGCCTGTTGAAGGGTCAGCCCTTCCCACCATAGTCCTTACATTCCCTCATTTGCTGCAGTTGACCAGTATGTACAGTACATTTGCAGCCCCATGTAAAGAAACCAAAATTTCAATCTCCTTCAGGTCCCAAGCTCCTGGTAGACGCTCCAAGTAGCCTTCTCTAATGAGGATGTCTGATACTGTCAATGTAAAGGAGACGATCGAAACCATGAGAGGTCTGGAGGTAGAAAAAAGCTCACCTGGAGGCAACAGCCACACCAAGTCTGAAAGCCGGGAGCAGTTTGAGCCTGACGGGGACGAAAACTGCTGCGATGACAAGAGTGAAACACAGGTAAACCTTTACAATAGTCAGAACTGTTCTAGAACCAGTGGCCTCTAATCTTACAGTCTTACTGTCAAAGAACTGTACAGACCTCCAAGAGGTAACGGAATTATTTATAGTCTCTTGAATTTGATATTTGGAGTTCAAACCATTCAGCTATAAGTGCTACCACATATAGGCTTTATTAAGTACTGCACTGTGTCACTGCAACTTGAAGATGGGTAAGTGTTATTGCCCAAACCACTGTATTAGTCTATGGAAGTCAGTTATTACCCCAACCTTTTATACCCCACTTATTTTCCCAATTCTACATTCCTTGTAGCATTCCATTTCTGCTGCTGATAGTATGTATCATATCAAGTATATGTTTTAAAAACAATGTGTTGTGTTTGCCTTTTCAAAAAATATATCATAACACAGGCATGTGTACAAACTTTTGAGGAGCCAAGGTTCTGGGAAAATGGTATTCTGATAATTAATACATGCTATTGAGTTATTGTCAAGTGATGTCCTTGCACTCAATCATTTTAATTTTCTGTTATGAAACAATATTCTTTGATGCGATTGCTTACGATCAATAGCAATATTGATGATCATAATTATCGCTATTCCTCAAAAAATGCCCTCTGGTTTGTGTGGAATGTGTCTTGTGAAGGAGAGAGGTCAGAAAAATAAATCAGTAGAGAAATTGTTCCGATACAGCCCAGGCACACGAGGTCCAGAGGGGGTCGCCAGCCAAGCACAGCCAATCAATTGTCAGGTAATTGTATTATGAGAACCAACTGAAATGGATACACCTCGACCCACTCCAACTTGCGAAGGTTAAGCTGTTGAAGGTTGAGGTAGTGCATCTTAGTTTCTTTGTATTTATCTCCTCTCCCCCGTTATTTGACAGATACCTCAGCGAGCAACGCTTTCTGTGACACACTGACATTTTCCAGTGCTGTCCATTTTTGAACCCTCCTGTTCTCCTTTCTTTTTTTCCCCCCACAAATTGCCTTTCCCCTTCTGCTCCCTGGAAGAGATGCTTTGCAAAGAAAGTAGGCGGGCGAAAGTGAGGAGGCCTGTGTGAGCAGCCGTGCGGCTGGCAATCTGAGCTTATCCTCAAACTTCCTCTGTGTCGCCTTGGGGGGGGTGGGGAGGGAAAACACAGCAAGTGGCTTTATGGCCATCTGGCTCTGCACCCCCACCCCCCTCCAAAGGCTTTTCGCAGATCCTCGGCTGCACACGGTGCAGCACTACCTGCTTCTCCTCTTTTTTTCTGCAGTGCACACACATTTCTGAATCCTTTTTCCTCATCGCCTCGTGCACATTCCTGTGGAAAATTTCACAGAATGCTGCAATCGGGAGCGCCTATCCGTGGCTTTGTGCCATTTCGAGGCACTCTGGGACTCAGAGATGCTCAATACCCAATTAAGGTAGAATAAGCATCCATCATAACTTTGTAAGGCTACTGTGTTGCTCATTAACCACGGCACGCTGGTGTCTGCTGAAGCCCGAGGGACCTCAAGACTGCAGGAGCCAGAGAACGAAAGAGAAGATGAATGGAGAACGACAGCCGTGTAAGGCCGCCCCCCTTGATGGCATCTTCTTCCGTTACATCCTCTGGCTTCACCTGGGAGAGTATGGACAATTCGCACACAATTTCTACCTATTTCAAGGTGTCAGTAGGACCGAGTCGTTCTCCCATGTGCGTTTCCAGCGCTTTGTTTCTCACTGCTAGTAAGGCAAAGTAACCACTTCACGCTACGGTGGAAATAACGCCATCTTCCTTTAATGTGAAGGTGTATTACAAAGTGCCAGGATCGTGGCAAGAAGGTTTTTTTTCTCTGCTTTACTTTTGTCACATTGAGAAAATTCACAAAAAATGAAGACAACGACCCCCCCCCCTTCATCCAATTAGAGGTGAAATATTATGAACAAGAGTGATGACAGCTGCTGTGAATCCAGCTGTTTGCTTTTAAGACGAGTGATGGGACAGGATAGGGTAAATTACTACTGAACAAAGGTGGACAGGTCAAGTGTCCAACAAGATACAGATTGAATGCAAAGTGATTAAGATTGAAGCACAGTTGGTGCAATAATGCTACAACATTTTAGTGGAGCTGATAAGGTTGGGTACCATTTGAATTTTATCATTTCCAATTTTGGTATCAATTCTGGTTCTTGTCGATTTCCCATTTTTGTTCTATAAAGGACAAATGTTTAGGGAAAACAAATCTTATTCAGCAGCAATGGGAGTAAAATGCTAAAACATTAAATAAATATTAATATGTTGATGTTTTCACCTAAAGCATGTCCTGGGAAGTGGTCACTCATGTCACTAGGTGTTTTCTTGTCGGTTCTAATGTGGAACCTACTTTTGGTTCCCAAACCTAATAGCATTCAAATAATAAATTGGCCAAATGATGACTCTCATGCCAAGAATTCTTGGGGATTACGGTCTTGCTCGTTTACAGCTGTGCATTATCAGGCCGGAGGGGTGGTTAAGATGAAGTACCTGTCAGCATTATTTCCATTTTTGGGAGGAGTTGTTGAAAGTTGGTCTTCCTTTTTATGAAAGGCTGCATGTATTTAATCCCCTTCAAACCATCAATTAGCCCTGAAAATGTAGATGAAACATCTGTATTTTCTGTAATAGATGGTTTAGGGCAGACAATCATGTACCCTTTGCTTTGCCTTTCTGTGAAGCATATCATTCAGAAGTTTGTTCCTGTTCTTTGTTGTTCTTGTGACTTGAAAGCTGCTTCAGTGATGTAATCCATGTGCCCCATTTTGTGTCGTTGCCTACCGTACAGCGGCAAATACCTGGACAAAGCGCAAAAAGGCCCAAGGTACAGTGGCAAGAGGCATGTTCTAGATGTTTCCTGACAGCCGAGTTTCATCCGTGCTTTGTTTTAATTTTTTTTTTTTTGTTGTGTGCCATGAACCAATAATTGCTCATTAAAAAAAATTAATAAATAACTACTCTCCCATTTTTTCAGAGGATATGCCTGTGTGTGACAAGGAGTTTGAGTGTATCACCTAAAATCTCATGCTTTTATTTGCCTGCATGGTTTTTAAACACTCAAGGGCCACATTTGTGGCCCTTAACCAACCTGAATCCTGTGTAGGCATGGCGAGGCTCTTGGCTATTTACTTACTTATCCTTGAGCTCTGACAATCAGACTTATTATTTTCTTTTAAATCCCATGTGTGTGGTGCTTGCACGGGAGATTTGATTTTGATTACCTCCATCCATTTCCCTTGTTTGCTTTGAATTCATGCACTGTTTTGTGGAAATGCAACTCAGCCTGCAGTGTTTTTTTGTGTACATACTGATCTCTCTCTTTAACCCTCACTACTCTCCCCTAGTCTAACGCAAAGTTAAAGTTAGTTCGGAGCCTGGCCATTTGTGAAGAGCCCTCTCCTCCCCCAATTTCCTCTGAACTGCTTCCAGAACACCAGGTAAAGCTCTTCTCAGGGCCATCTAAAATTGTCACATTCCAGCTCACTTGGTAATACTTGCAGGCTCATCTCACTGAATGCACATTGTCTTTGAGCCCCTTGCCTATTATTTTGTTCCTGAGTTCTATGTTTGAAGTATTTCGTCTTTGTAGGACCCCTTTGTGAATCGCCATAGTTTGCAGACTTACTGAATAGGAGATTTTTTATTATTGCTTGCAGGGAAGTGTTTTCCTCCCTATTAATTTTTAGAAGATGTAACTTTAATATCAGGACTAGGGCTGCACAAAATATTGTCTGTTAACCATTATCGCTTTAGTCTCTGCAATACTAGAAGGCTGCAATATGCAAATGAGCCTCTAACCAGTCAGAGTGTGTTTTAACACCATTGACCAGTCATAGCTCCAGGTGAGTTACTGGATGTAATGGTATTCATGAAATCAAAACAAAAGTAAAATTATTTTGGCCAATCTTTAACCATTAAAGATGCACTGAAGTGTTTTTAAAGGCCCATATTCTACTTTTTTCTTCTATTTCATTTTTCCCCCAATTTGTTTTTACCAAAAATATTTGTCATATATTACGTGACTCTTTTCCGACCTTTGTTCACCCCTGTAAATTAAACAGATTGTTTTTGTTACTGTACCTTTAAGACTGATATATTTTAAAGTAACTCTTTCTGATTGGCTCCCATGTATTGCAGCTCATTCAAAAGGCAGTAAAGGGTTGAAACACTCCTTAGAACGTCAGCATGAATGGGCAGGGCTAAGCTGCTATAGGCTGATGAAGGAGATTTATATACATATTTTACATCACAAAACTACGATTTGAAAACAGCCTGTTTTTGTAGCTTATTTTCCACATATGGACTGTCTGGATGAGTAAACGTACAATATTAAAAACAATATTTACTGAGTTCAAGCGTCTTTAATTTTAGTGATGATATGGGTCCTTTAATACATTAAAAGGAATTGTAATACTAATATTTTGTCTACTGTGCAGCCCTTATCTGTTTATAACTTCATTTTTTGTCTGTGGATGAAACAAAAGTCAAATAATCAGATAAATTTGACTTTATACTTGGTTAAATTGAAGTGAAGATGAAATTTTATCTCCCGAATGACGCAGCCATCTAATCATTGGGTACCTGGTCAAGCCACAACCACAGGTACCCAGGAGTCCAAGAAAGCAGAATTGTCCTCTCCATCTTTGCGTGTTGGACGGCCTACCCCATCACTCAGTGCCATGTTAGTCAATAGGGCTTCGCAATATATCGTCTACTAACATTATCGTGATATTGGTCTGCACAATATTGATATTGCAAAAGTCTGCACTATGCAGTGATCCTCTAACCAATCATAGTGTTTCTGACAGGGTGATCAATCACAGCTCCGGGTGAGTTACTGGGTGTCCTGATGAATCAAGGTCTTCATGTAATCCAATAAAAGTCAGATTTTTAACCATTGAAGGTGTTGGTGAATCAGTTCCTGAATGGGCGGGCTAAACTGCTGTAGCCAGAATAAATAGATATATTTAAATGTGTTGGTTTTGTAACATCACAAAAACTATTAATTGAAAGCGGGCCATTTTTGTAGCTTATTTTCCATAAATTGGCTGTATGGATCAAAGGGAGTAAATATACCATTTAAAAAAAAAACATTTACAGACTTTAAGCCTTTTTAATTCCAGAAAATGCCAACAAGCATTTTTTTTAACAAGCATCTATCAATCAAATCCTGAATGATCCCCGCTCAATCCATTGAAAGAATTTGCCTTTCTTTTAGTGAAAGGATTTTGCCATTTGCTGAAAGTTTTTTTAAAGTTTTCCTTAAATGCCTTAAAGGCTGTTAATAAAGACCACCCCACCACCACTGCAGCTCGGACTCTAACATAACGTTAGCCTGCCTCAACTCGCATCAGCTGCCTTTTTTTCCACAATGGCAGAGCACAGATCTCCCTATTCTCAGTGTAAACAGCACAGCTCCCTTTTGCCCCACGGAAAAAAAGCTTCTTTCAGAAACGCTCCGTAGTTCCCTTGGCATCACGTTGTGCGCCTGCTTTACTTTGTTTTACTTTTGTGGTGGTTTTGAAAAGTGAAACGGACTCCTTTCTTTGCCACGTTGTTAATCAAAGGAAAGCGGGGAGGGCAGAGAGGCAGCTCGGTCTCAGCCACTCTGGAGGGGGCCAAGGCACAAGGACGCCGTTGAGCTGGGAGGAAAAAAGAAAAGACTTAAACCAAAAGCCTCCCCTCAGGGTGCCTGGGCTTTGCCACATTGCAAATGGCAGGGGTCCTGAAAGCTCAAGGCATAAAATATAATCTGCTGCCGGAGATGCCGAACCAAAGGCTTGAATTTTGATGTGTCTTTGAGTCTGCGTTTAAGGCCGGTCTTAACAGATGTTTCCGTGGTTGTACTGGCCATGCTGCTGTCCCTAATGGTCAGTATTTTAACGTGATCGGGGACTGCTGAGGCAGTACAGTTTAAAGTAGTGAATTTTCAGTCGTCTTAAAGGAATGCTTGATGATTAGAACAATCTCACCTTTTCTGGTCGGTAGGAAATAAAAAGTGATGAACAAAACTGAATCAGAAAACTTTATTGATCCTGGAGGAAATTGCTTATGTTATGACTGCACAGACACACAGAGACACAGAGACAAGAGCAATAGAAAATATAAAGTCTAAATAAATCCAGTAAAAGCTTTGCAGAAAATACTCAATATGACTTAAACAAAACAGAATTTTTGCACATTTTAATGCACAGTTACAGTTTATATGCAACTATTTGTTGAACATATTAGAACATATTAAAATGTGCAAAAATTAAAAATGTTTTTTTCCCCTGAAGTCAGCTTTTGATATCTTTTATACTCTATTTCATGAAATTACTAATAATTTCATTAATTCCATTTTTTAATGACATGGGCCCTTTAAAAATGAAATAAAATACCACAAGAAAAATTGCATTAAAATTAGGATAAAATGGCACATTGAAGATTATTCACACTAGAGGAGGTGTTGACTCAGAGCAAAATGTATTTATTCCAACTTTTTGCACACGACTGTACAAGAGTGAATCGCGTCATATCAGTGTTTTGTCTTTCTTCCACAGGATGAAATTCAGATCAAGCTCTCCCAGTCATTTGACAGAGAAGACACTCCAGTCAGTAAAAATGAAGATGACAAAGACAGAAGTGGTGACAAGTTGGAGAAATTTGAGAAAATGCCCCGCAAGATGCTGTCAAGAGGTGTGTGCTTATGTGTGATGATGCAATTGTTTAAATTGGAAATGGAGGGGGAAAAATCACTCAGAAAAGACAAGGGTGATGTAAACTCTTTTTTTTTTTTCCCCTCTCAAGATTCCAGTCAAGAATACACAGACTCCACTGGCATTGATCTGCATGAGTTCTTGGTAAACACATTGAAAAACAACCCCAGGTTTGTAGACCTTTATTCAACTGAAGACCTTACTTGTCTTTTTTATGCTGAACAAGAATCTTCATGAAATTCATGTTCTAAATATTTACCCAGTCCTCTTCTAGTACTAGAAACTAATGGCACTTTTTCCTCTGGCACAAGGAACTGTGCTGGACCATGAACAATTTTTTTTTCCATTACAAATGAAGCGATCCGTACCCTTAAAGCAGGCGACAGCCGAGCAGACTGCTTCACTTCTTTGTGATTGGTCAAAATGTTATCATGACATGGAAAGACACTTTTTTTTTTTTTTTTTTTGAACAGCCTGTGCACAATAAACAACAATGGGGATACAAACCAATAATTAGGAAGTTGATGAAGTACAAGCACTGCTGTCTGTTTGGGCTGAAGATACATTTCAGTGGGAGTTTTCCATGACACTAACAAATTTATCTTTAACGCTGTGAGAAACGCGAAGGTGTACCAGGACATCACTTACAAGACTTTAAACAATAAAAGACCACAGTAATGAAAGCAGTTCAGATAGAAAAACTTTCTGCTGGTTTAACTCCATGGACACGGTTATGGGACAACAACCGGCCATTAACTGTGAGCAGAGAATTGCATCAGAAACTCTGACCAGGCCGAGATACACTGGAAAATCAAAGTGTGCTGCAAGTTCCGTGCCATCTCAGTACGGTTTAGGCACAGCATGGTTCCTGTACACCTGTGGAAAAGTGTCTTAAGTGTGAAATGATGTCCTTACCGTTATTGCACCATTATCTACTCCAGGGACAGAATGATGCTGCTGAAGTTGGAGCAGGACATTCTGGACTTCATTGGTAACAACGAGTGAGTTAATGATTCTCTTCATTACAGACCGAATTTGTGATGTTTTTCTTCATTGCTCAGGGATCATCCAAGAAACCAAAGGGCTAAATTTGACACTGATAAGGACAACTAACAGTAACTGGAGCAACTCCCTTCTGATTTATTGATTTCTTTTTTCCCCCCCACCATTTCAGGAGCCAGAGGAGAAAGTTTCCCCCCATGACCTCTTACCACAGAATGCTCCTGCACAGAGTAGCCGCCTACTTTGGCTTAGACCATAATGTCGACCAAACTGGGAAATGTGTAATCATCAACAAAACTAGCAATACAAGAATGTAAGTAATCTTGATACTGCAGTTTTATTCTCTGTTAGCTTTGCTTTTCACAGCTTAAACTGCTGAAGTAAAGCAGTTTTTTTTTTTTTGGCACGCATCTATTTTGAAACGGGTTTTGGTGGAGGAAACTGAATTATATGCAATTTCAGTATTGCTGGCCTGGGGCACTCTGTTCATGTAGTGAGAGAGAGATGGCATAAAGATCCATCTTAATGATGCTTTGCACTTCTTCGCCCCGTGCCTTTGTGCAGACCAGATCAGAAGTTTTCCGAACACATCAAGGATGACAAGACCGACGATTTCCAGAAGCGATGCATCTTAAAAAGGGATAACTCCAGCATAGACAAAGATGACAACATGGTAGGTGGCAGGCTTAATGCTACTAATGATGCAACCCTCAAAAAGATGAATGGCTTTAAACTGTTCTTTCTTATAAATGTATGAAACTGGCACCTTGTCTTTTAGTGATGGATAGTGATTGGAAAATTATAGTTCATTTGAAGAAAATGAAATGGAAATTGCACATGGAAGATTATGGTGTTTTAGAGTATTGGTAGCTTTTAAAACAGGCTCTTGCGATACAGATGCGAATGAGGCTAAAAGAGGACAGGAGGAGTAAATCGATAGAAGAACGTGAAGAGGAGTATCAGCGGGCGAGGGAGAGAATATTTGCTGATGTAAGCTTTTTAATCATTTTTAAGTTTGGATCATCGACATCATATAAAGCTATTGTTTATTTCCTACAGAAATTAATATCCTGAAACCATCATTTAAATGTAATGATTTCCCCTCATTTAAATGTAATGAATCGCCCTGGATTTTTTTTTTTTTTTTTTTTTTTTTGCAGGGCTTGGATACTTTTCCTCTTGATAAAAGGTGAGTGCGCAACACTGGATACTTAACCCTAATAGTGCTGCTCATAAACCCCCAAGGACTTGCCATAGAAGAACTACTTTTGGTTCCCTAAAGAAAATCTCAGAGGATGGCTCTTTATAGGGCCATATTTGTGAACTAGGTTGCATTTTGGTGAGAAAATGTGTTGTGTGATTGCTATAAAACTAGTGTTTGGAGACACTCAAACAGTGGTTTTAAGGGCAAAAAAGTATGTGTTTAAAACAGGTGGAGCGAACTGCTCTAGCCCAAAATGGGTTTGAAAAGCATGCATAGCTGCATTCATGGGCTGATTATCTTTAATTAAACCACACCAAACAGTGACACGGTTCTTTTTTTGTTTAACTTTAGTGTCTTAAAGACTGTTTATGAGCCTGTTGTGTCTTTAGCTCTGCATGACTGATTTATTGCTCGGCATGAGTTGTTTTGTAGCTGCCATAGTCGTGACGTCACAATACTCGCTTCGAGACATTCTGTCCCATATACACTGTCAAGGCGACTTACCCCACCACTCACTCTCCTCATACACGCGTGCACTACACCGGATATTAATATTTTAGCGTTGGCATTTTGCCAAAATTCAGTATGGGCAGTGCCTTTTTTGCTAAAAAAGAATAATAATAAAAAGAAAACGTAAGAAGAACAGTAGTGTGGTTGCTGACGCAGTTGCACCAATAAGATGTGTGCTTGTGAAGAACCTATTTAACAGTTAAAGAACCTTTCACAGAATGTAAAGGTTTTAGGAAGAACTCTTAAATTGGTGTAGAACCTTTAAAAGGTTATTCACACCCACAGATCTCTCTTTCAGACGTGGTTCGTTAAGGAAACCAAAGTGGTTCTTCTATGGCATCACTGAAGGAACTCATTGTGACACTTTTATTTTTGTACAAAGCCAAATCTGAGAGATAACTGTGGCTGAGAATGTCTGCTACTCCACATGCTCGTTTCAGCTGCTGAAGTAATGTCTAATAGGTGTAATATGTCCAGAACCCTGGGGAAATTAAGTCTACCTTTCTGACATTTTGTAGGATCCAGGAGGATGATGCTTGTAACAGCACTCAGCAGAGGCGGCAAATTTTTAGGTATTTTTCCTCTTCTTTTTGGGCAGGCAAAAAAGCATCTTCCCCTTCTTATTCTCACTGTTTGCTCTGTTATTTGAATCCCATCATATACTCTTTGCAATTCCCACTCATCAATCAGGTTGAAAGATGGCCGATCAGGGAATAGCCGCCAAAGCAGTTCTGAGAATGAGCCCAAGTATTCGGAGCCGCGGCCCTGGAGCAGCACTGACTCGGACAGCTCCAACCGCAACCTCAAGCCTGCCATGACCAAGGCCAGCAGTTTCAGCGGCATCTCGGTGCTGATCCGCGGGGACAGCTCCAGCAGCAGCAAGAGTGTAGGACGCCTCTCTAAGACGGGTAAGTGCCAGCCAGCAATCAACCCCTCCATCCACGAAGTAAGAGAGGCAGCACTTAAGGGCAGGGAGGTTCTTCGGATTGACCCTTTTTCACATTTATGTCCAAAAGAGCTTCTCTGGCTGACCTTAGAAACTTGCAGAGAGACATTAAGAAGCCTAATTTTTTCTCTCTCACTTTCTTCTTTTCATGTCATTTTCAAAATTGCTGGGGCAAAACCAAATGACTTGTACTCTTCTTCCTAAAAAGACACCCTTCGCTCTCCTTCAGTTATCAGCATGTCTCTTACAGCCATTTTAGAATGTCTTCATTTAACACTGTTAAAATATTTTAATGCATGCTTCTGGTATCCTCTTCACCAACTAATGCCTATTTAAAAGCAATAAGTTTGATTCATTTAACTTTTTGAGACTTTAGTAGTTTTGTCTTGGGAATTCATTGGTGGTCTTAATTGGAGTACAGACTACATTTAGCCTTTATTGGATTCTGAACTTTTTAAAGGTTGTAACGTAGCAGTCAAAGTAGTAAGAAGTATGTGCCCATAAAATCGGAATATAAACACATGCACAACACATGTTGGCCATTCGTAACACATGATGGTAAAGTATGATAATTAAGCAATTAAAAACAAAGTGAATTGCTAAATTAACCAAGACATTATCAAGAAATTAATTAACTTGTCATTCACTGCTAATAAAATCATTATTTTATTTTATTGCTTTGAGGTAATTAGAATAGAAAATGTACTGCACATGTTTTGAACTTATTCTAGTGTGGCTGAAGTTGTGCAGGACCTGATCTTCATATTCTCCTTCATATAGAATACAATCCAGGCAAGACCACAAAAAAAGATATATTCCTGATACTCCCCAATGAATTCTAACAGCAGTGCATGCTAACTCAAGAGCTCACACCCCCACACTTTCTAGCATGATCAGCATGATGTTCTGCTGTATCTGTCGGTTAAGGCTCGTCTCGTTCCTCCCTTCCCCTCCCTAGGTTCTGACTCTTCTAGTAGTGTAGGTTCATCTACGGGCTCACTTTCTCGCTCCCAGCCTCCCCCTCCTCCTGCCCCGGCCCTAACCGAACCGACCCACGCTGCGCCCTTGGTCTACCCTGCTGTCAGCACTAGTAGCAGTGTGTCCTTTGAGGGTGGCAGGAGCAGGCCCCCGGCAACCACAGCTAACGCTAGCTACTATTTGCTTCCCCTGGAAGCGGCGGGGATACCGCCTGGAAGTATCCTGGTCAACCCGCACACAGGTTGGTACTCGTGCAGGCTCACCAGTTCTCTCCTCATGCTGATTTTAGCATGGTCTGATGTAGAGCTGCACGAAATGGACAAAATATCAGTATGGCGATTTTACTGCTATATACTGTGATTGCAATGCCTTTTAGTATATTACATAGCCCATAACATCACTTTTCTGGAATTAATAAGGCAAACATTGTTAAAGTGTCAAAATATATGTTCACTCCCCCCATCTGTTCAGTCCGTAAATGGAAAGTGAGCAGCCCATTTTCAAATCATAGTCACAAAGCCAACACTTTTACATCTGTCTTCTTATTCAGCGTACTGCAGTTTAGCCCTGCCAAGTTTAGTTCACACTGAGTGTTTCAGTCCCTTTGCTGCCATTTGATTGGGCAGCCAATCAGTGAAGAGATCATTTACATATTTCAGTCTTGAAGACACAGAAAACAAGCAACATGTTTAAGCAGTAAACAGATTGGAAAATTATCATGTTAGAACTAATTATGATGAATTATGAATGGTATTTTTGGTACACAACCCACACAAACTTCATGAAAAAAATCTAGAAAAAACAATGTCCTTAATGATTAATGACCAAAATAATTTGACTTTTGTTGCTTTACACAAATGCCTCATTCATTAGAACTCACAGAAACCCTGAGCTGTGATTGGTTACTCTGTCACCCTAGTCAGAGGCTCATTTGCATATGCCTTCTGCGATATGAGTATTACTGAGACAGATATTGCAATAACGATTAACAAATGATATATTGTACAGCCCTAGTCTAATGCTTATTTTAGCCTTTTACCCACAGGGGAGGTCGCGTTTGTTCTGTTTGAAATACTAAAATCTTAAACTAACCCTACTTACATATCGTCTTCACTGCCTTCCTCTTGTGCCGCTGAGCGGGATACTGCTTTAACAAAGGTGCAGTGAAAACACGGTCTCGAGGGGAGGCAGAGTGGTGAGATCTCAACAAAGTAAACACTAAGCATGGTGTTTTCATCAGTATCCTTCTCTATCTCAGGAGGCCTTCTTCTGATTAATGGCCGAGCTAGTAATTAGAAGCTGTTTCTCTGCTTTGCTTGTTCTCCGAAAAGTAAACACAGGGTTGATGAAACGCATCTCGCCGTTGTAAAATTTCCCGGGATCTCTGTTTAATGAAGCAGCTCATGTGGCATTTAAATCCTTCCTCTTCCGCACACTCTTTGAAAATGGGCATCTGTCTACTGTGATTAAAAAAAATTCTATGCCGGACCCAACGTAGTCCCCAAAGTGTCTCAGAAACATATAATAAAGTTGTACTCTGTCAAAAAAGGTGGAAGGAAAAATGTTTAGCCTTGCCTCTGATGTATTAAATATTCCTATTTATTTTGTTCGCCCCGTCTCGTCTTTAAATATGCATTGGGCTGATAAGGCGCTATATTGCTGCCACTAATATATTTTCGAGAAGGAGCTGGGGTGTGTAATTGCTTATTGACCTTTTTTAAGCACTTGGCAAATAGGAAATTTTCCCCAATTGTAGAGGCCTGAGGAATTCATGTTGAAAAGTAGATGTTCGGACCTCAAGGAGGCCCGTTTCAGGGTCATTGGAAGGCCAGGTGGAGGTCGAACCTCTTTCTCGAATTCATTTCACATTTCACACTCAATACTCAATGTAATGTTATAGCTTGGAACTTCAGAAATCCAATTTGCTCATTAACTTATTAATATTGAGTACCATCACAATGTTTACGTAGGCAAAAAGCCGCAAAAGCCTAAATCGCTTGGGCAAATAATTTAAAAGGTCTTGGGTCAGATTCCACCTCACAGCTACTGTCATTGTGTCCTTGAGCGAGACACTTAGCCGCAGGGAGAATGTCATGATGGGCAAAAACATCAGCTAAAGCTTAATGTAAACTGTACCTACCTTGGAGCTGTTAGATTATTTTCTCAACAACAGTTTCGGTTCATGTATACTAGTAAATTTTAAATGCACGTGTAGGTCAGAGTAGTGCAAAAAAAAAAAAAAAAACATTTTCTGATGTACCACTGTTTTACCAGTATCAATATTAGAAATAAAACAAGAGGAAAAGCTATGTCTTGTTTCCCTGGTTGTTTTGGATAGTAATTAAAATTGCTGTATTAATGTTTGAGACCTTGATACCCCTATTTCCTATCACTACCACTGTAGCGATGCACCAATTCATATCAAACCAAATTTGAAAAACTGGTGAAATTCCATTACCTACTAGCTTTAAAAATACTCCAAAAAAGAGGACCATTCTCAGGCCCAAGCATTGTTTAAAACATGTCAAATAATGGTGGACACAGGGAGCACAGCAAACCTCCACTGTCACCATAAGAGACAATTTAAGACATTACATAATTGTTTTTATGGGCCTATATGGAAGACATTATTCAGAGATGTGTTTCCAACAGTGTTTATGCTGTAAATTGCTATAAGCATTTTCATTATTTTTATTTGACATATATTTTGCTTCACAGTGAGTTTATACTTTTGTAATTTGCATAAAGCAGAGGTTGTAAAATGCAGAGTGTTCTCCAGGTTGTTATTTACTGTTTAATTTATGTGAAGAAGTAGATTTTGGTTTAATTATATAGCAATATAGCAAAAAAGCATAATTTATTGCCTCTTAACATCGAAATATCCAACAACTTTTACACATTATCCATATCCTTTTTAACACCAACTATTATATTAGCATTAAATCTTCATGGTGTTTATATAACCTATGATTCAGGCTGATCTGTTCACTGGACAGATCAGGTTTGCTTCCATTTAACCTACAGAACAATGAAATGGGTCTCAAATTTCACTTCAGGTTCAGCATCTTGTGCAATTAGCTAACTGTTTTAAACTCTTTTAACTGCCCCCTTTCGTTCATTAATTGAGAACTGAATTACATGCGTATACTCTTTAATTGACAGTTCTTTGTTGTTTTAGCAGTGCCATTCTTAAGCGTCATTAAAAGAATTTGACTTATCAGTAACTTGATGCATATCTGTATGGTTTAAGCATAATGTAGTGGCATCAGTCATCTGCATGAATTTGCAAGCATCCCGTCTCCCCTTCAGGTCAGCCGTTTGTGAACCCAGACGGCAGCGCTGTGGTCTATAACCCCACCGTCGCTCCTCAGGCTTCCAGGCCACAGCAGCCTTTACCACCTCCTCCTCCACCACCTCCTCCTCCACCCCCTGGACCCCACCAGCATCAGTCCAACAATCACGTCATCCCTCAGGTAGGTACAGGTCTCTGTGGAAATTTAAATTTCAGTCCTGAAGTGTTTATTATTTACAATCAGGCCATCGTTAGCACCTTTTTCTTCTTTTCTAACTCACCCTATGCTGAAAAACTTATCATTTGCTGAACAAAGGCCTTTTTTTAAAGTCAAAGTCAGATTGAACTTTGTCATCTCAGCTATAGACGTGTATACAGTGAGACAAGGCAGCGTGGCTCCAGATTTTACAGAGTACAAAAAAAGACACAGAATACACATATATAAATAAACTATGAATATAAACTTAAACTAGAAGTAAAAATGTGCAATTTGGTACAAAGATGTGCAATTTGGTTCCAAGCTAAATTTTTATTTATTTATTTATTTATTTATTTATTTTTAAAACTTCTGAAAAATTGTGCGAAAGTTGCATCAGCAGTCAGTTGGAAAGCAACAGTCTGCAAAGTAAATATTTGCATTGAATGTGAGCAACATTTGGATATTTCACCAATTAATACTGTATTGTGTCCTTTAAGCAGAATGAACTGACTGTGCCACTGCGTTTTTTCTTAAGTCAATTAAATATGATAGGTGGGAGGGAGGTGAATCTGCTGATAGTGCCGTCCCGTGGGCTGCTTATTGAGTCTGATGGGTCATTAATTGCTTGGCCTAGGTATTTTGCTTGCTATTAAGGAAAGATTAAACCTGTCGCCACAGTCAGTTGGAAAGCAACAGTCTGCAAAGTAAATATTTGCATTGAATGTGAGCAACATTTGGATATTTCACCAATTAATACTGTATTGTGTCCTTTAAGCAGAATGAACTGACTGTGCCACTGCGTTTTTTCTTAAGTCAATTAAATATGATAGGTGGGAGGGAGGTGAATCTGCTGATAGTGCCGTCCCGTGGGCTGCTTATTGAGTCTGATGGGTCATTAATTGCTTGGCCTAGGTATTTTGCTTGCTATTAAGGAAAGATTAAACCTGTCGCCACGCCACCATCGGGGGCAGGAGTTGCCAACCTTGTCACAGTGAATGATTTGCAGGCAAATATATGATCAGGATAAAGACCAAAGTGTATTTCGCTTTCCAAGTGGGAAACTGTGCAGTTCACCCAGGCCATCACAGTTAGAAATTACAATCTGTTCGGCGCTGGCCGTGCCCATCGAGCACTGCTGTGAGGACCCAGAGATGCTGCATGATGGGGACTTGAGGCTCGTTAATGAAATGCTAAGATGATGCATTTAATTCGACCCCATAAAGAGCAGACGCTCCAAGTCTGACAAAAGGCAAGCAGTTTTTTTTCCCCTCCTTCAGTCAGAGCCCTGACACCCAAGCCCAATATCGCCATCATCTCACTTTTGACGAGGTCCAAAACTGAATGTCCAGGGTTGCTTTGTACAGTTTGACCACTTCTTATTAACCCTTGTTACTGTACATTTTTAATTGGCATGGTATTAAGCCACCTAATTGATCACTAACCTGAGAATCTTAGGAATATCTGCCTGCCTGTGTTGATTCCTCTTTTAGATTCTTCCATCTTCTCCATCTTTGACTAAACCCATTTTCCTCTCCCCGCCCCTCTATCTTCTCCTTCATCTGTTGCTTCCTCAGCCCCTCTGGCCTGTCCAGCCCTCAGCTCAGCCTGTCCAGTACTCGGCGGTGTCTTACCCACCACAGCTCCTCTCCGTCTCCCCTAACCAACAGTACACTGTGGTACCACTCTTTCTCTCTCTCTCTCTTTCTCTTGTCTATTTGTTATCGTTTTCCTCTCTGTGTGTGTCTCCTCTTGGCCATTCAGTACATTCGGTCTAATTGTCAATCATCTGTGCATGCAATACTGTGCAGAAGTCGGAGGCATCTAAGAAAATATGGAAAGCTGTTTGACTCCAAACCTGTTCTTCTAACTGCATTCACTAACCAAGATTTCAGTTACTTTTCTAAAGTAAAAAGTGCTATTTTACTATAATTAGCTTTATTTGTATGTGTTCTAATCTTGCATAGTGTGTATAAACACTGTAAGATTCAAATACAAATAAATGCGATTAGAGTAAAATATAACAGTTTTTTTATTTTAAAAAATGGTTTTTGCCCAGTACTGTGTGTAACTGCTCAAAAGTCTTAGACACTTAACCCTCCTTTTTATGTTTGGGGTCAGTTTGATAATTTACTTTTTTGCTTCATATTAAATGAGTTCTCCAAATTTGTTGAGGACAAACTGGGTAAACACAAAATGAACATGATCTTGGGTTTTCAGTGTCTGTATACATTTTGTTCTTTGGGGTGAGTTTGCCTCCAGGCTGTTTCAGCTGTTTTTATAAAACATACAAGAATATCAGCATTGCTTTTTGTTTTAGATGATACTGAGTTCAGTGTAATATGCAATTTAATAATCTTCCAAAAAACTTCCCTCTGCTTTAAGGACATAACTGGACATATTCAAACCTGTAGAAGAGTGAGAACCACTGATAGATCACATGACATGGGGGCGGAAAACATATTTTCCACCAGAACTTTGATGTTTCATTACATGTATGTTTTATTTAAAGTACTATTTGGGTGGTCAACAAAGAGACATAAAGTACTGACACATCAATTTGGAAAGCGATTATAATTTCAGCCATTTTCTGGAGGTTTAAATTTCTGGTCAAGTTGAGCCCAAACATTAAGGATGTTAGTAAATTGTAACAGAACATGAGGGTTAAGCCTTTGTCCTATGTTCTGGGCAGTAAATGTATTTTAGCTTGTAAAAACACCATATACTGTTAGAACATGTGTAAACGTGCAATAATGCCATAAAAAATGGACAAGCATTTTAAAAAGTAGTTGATATCTTGCTAGTTAGAAAAGCAAAGCTTGATTTCTGACTTGCTCTCTTTGCTCCCAGCCATTACATGGATTTATTACATTCGATCAGCAGCACCTGATTTAACATAGAGAAGTACTGATTAGCCAAACCAGGTACTGGATGATTACTACAAGTAGTAGCTGCCACTGGGAGATTTGGAAACACTTTGACAGACATAAAATCACTACTTATTGTTTTAATGGTATGTGTATTTGTTCTAGCGTTACTGTTATTATTTATAAGCAAATAAAATAAAACTTACTGCCCAAATGAATAGCTTTTTAAATGTATTTTTCCTCATGTGCTTAAGTCTTTTACACAACACTGTATACATGTACATACATACGTTGCATGCTGTTCATTTTAATCCTGTTTTATTAGTTTCTTGCTTTTCTTTAAGTAATTTAGGCTTGCTATTGCTGTGTGATATGTACAATATGATGTTTGCTCATTGCCATCATGAATGTTTTTCTTTGCAATTCGGAAATACCAGTTAACAAGGATGGGGGGGAAAAGGGCTTTAAAAAAGCAAAAGAAAATCATTAAAGGGGTACAGTGAGGCATTTCTTGCTGTTTGATGAATTCCTTTGGCCCAAATTTGAATATTATGCGATCATTTAAAGCAAGTTCCGTGATGGATGGTTCTGCTTAATAAAAAATAGAAAAGCTCTCCTGCAGAATGGATGGCAGAATGTTGCCTCCCTTAATGGCACTCATTGGTCTTGTGCCTGCATTAGATTAATACGATCTGCAGAAGTTTCTAGTCTGCAGTCAGCTGCTCTGTTTACTTCTCAGCTGCTCCGAACATCTTGTTCATGCATTTGGTGTATTTGTGCTGTTAATTTGGGAGACTTTAAGAGAGCTGCTTATTTTTTATCAGTTTCTTTCACCGTTCACTTGCAAATGCACATCGTGTGTTCTGCTAACCTCCTTTTTGACCTCCCTCTACCAGTAAACATCCCTTAATGACTAATTAAAAGAGAGGAAGACTGCTTTGAATAATTAATCTAGCCACAGATGTTGAAGTTAATACTCTATGAATAGAAATGTAGCAAATCCCAGTGTATTTCTAATGGGGAGGAAAAAATAAAACAAATTGAAATAGATTGGTAAATTAAACTCCTAAGGCTTGGTTCTCCAAACTGGTTTTTCAGTCTTTAGCTTGTGCCAAGCCCGCTTGTTACTGGGTCAGAAGATTTAGCCAGCCTGCTCATTCAGTCGTTGTATTTAGTAGGCTGGTCATGTTCTGGAGGGTAGGGAACATATCAAGCAATGGAATGGATCATTTATGTGATAACGACCAAGTTGTCTGTTTGACCCACCAGCAAGACAACCTGAGCGCCCAGTTCAGCCACATGAGCCTTGTGCGGCAGCCGTCGGGGGAGGGTCGCGACGGCCACACTGCCATGTACCCCTCCTCCGTGGTGCTTCAGGCCCCTCCGCCACCCCCTCCCCCACAGCAGCAGGCAGGCTACATGGTGCCCTCCCCTGGCCAGAGCGTTCAAGCCCCAGCCTACTCCACGCCAGGCCCAGCACCCGTGAACCAGCCAGTGATGCAGCAGCAGGGGTACATTCAGCAGCCGATGCAGCAGGTACGCTTGTCAAATTGGGGAAGCTTGACAAAACTACCTAAAGCAATTGTTTGGAGAAAAATCTCAATCCCAGATGTAGTCAGTAAGCCAAGACATTAGTTGTCAGGCTGATGTAGCTAATGACTAATTGAAGCTTATGCCCAGTAATTAGCACTGCAAACTGCATGCCTAAATAATTGCAAATTTGCCTTATGTCACATTTTTAAGTTACGTAGATTTGTTTATGTGGTTGCCAGCACAGTATGACATAAAAAAATGGGCACACAAAATCTAGGCCTCAAGACTATACATGATTATTTTTTTTTTTCCCTTAGCTATAACTTGTAGTCTGTAAGTACACCAAACATGTCTTGGCTGAAAGAAAAAAAAATTATTATTACTATTTTTAGGATACCAAAATGGCTTTTATCAGACGCATAATTGTACACACTATAATTATAGGTTCCTTTACAGTACTGTGCAAAAGTCTTGAGACACCCCTCATTTCTTTATATTTTGCTTTCATTTGCCTTTGTATGTGCACAAATCCTGTTTTATGTCTGACAAACTGTCTTATCTTTGACATACTGAATAGATTAAATGAAAGAAATTTGAATGAATGTTTTATTGTGACAGGCTGCAATGTGCCTACGTTTACGTTCATGGCATTTAGCAGACAGTCTTATACAGAGCGACGTACATTAGTGCTTTAGTAGTCCACATCTGTTCTTCATACCTGTAAAGCTATACTTAAATCAACATCTGTTTTTAACCAAGTTACTGCTAGCTAAGTTAAACAACTTAATAAACCCTTTCAAAAAGAAAAAAACAAGTCAGAGGTTAAAACACAAGTAAGGAAAAACAGTTAAGAGGGTAAGTGCCTGAGGGATTTTTTAAATATAAAGGAAAAGATGTATAAGAGATAAACGAGAGGACTGGTTAGTCACCAAGGTGCTCCTTGAAGAGGTGGGTCTTCAGACAACGCTTGAAGACAGCGAGGGACTTCGCCGATCTTTTGATCTTTCTGCGATCTTCTTCCTCCTCTTTTGAGCTACAGAGGTCCAAAACGAGCAGTGCTTGAAGCTCTGAGAGGACGAGAAGTGACACGCTGCTTGATCAGTGCAGATAACTAAGGAGACGCAAGTCCATTATTGGCCTTGAAGTAAAGTGTCAAGGTTTTGAGCTTAATGCGAGCGGCCACAGGGAGCCAGTGAAGGTTCCGTAGTAGAGGTGTGGTATGTGAGAATTTAGGAACATTGAAGACTAACCTCGCAGCTGCATTCTGAATCAGCTGAAGTGCTCTTGTTACCTTCAGTGGCAGTCCAGCCAGTAGAGAGTTGCAGTAGTCCAGTTTAGAAATTACCAGAGACTGGACGAGTAATTATGTGGTTTCAGTGGTGAGAAAGAGTCGGATTCTTCTGATGTTGTAAAGAAGGCACCTGCATGTCCTAGAGAGTTGGTCAACGTGCGACAAGAATGACAGTTCTTCATCTAGCATGACGCCTAAAGATGCAAAATGTGTTCCAACCACTCACCATTCAGCCCCATATTCACTGTATACAATTCACTGGCCTGATCATCTGGAATCATCTTCACCTGTTTCTTCACTGGTTCAGGACTTAAGATAGATGTGCTTTGTTCTTCTTGAATGATTCAGACGTAGGTCAGACGTGTAGCTTCACAAACAAAAACATTCCTATGAAACTGGTCAGGTCCAGGGACCGGACTGAAAATGAGAGACTTTGAAAGTCCAGGAAGCCTGTGGAACTGTTCTCAAGACAACACTAAAAATACAAGAAAGTCGGGATCTTTGGAAGCAGAATACGAAGAAATAAGGGGTGACTCAAAGCTTTTGCACAGTACTGTATATTGTACATCGCTATATATGTTGCCTGCTGACTGATAATCCTGTTGGAAAACCTGTTACATAATGACCACTAGCCATGCATCAAGTGGTGCTGGACTGCTTTGATCACATTTGTGTTGTTTATTTATTCCCATCTGTAGATGCCAGCGTGTTACTGTGCACCAGGCCAGTACCCTCTGCCCGGCCAGCAGTATCGGTCGGTTGGCACAGTGCAGTACAGTAGCCCTCAGAGCCAGCCCCTGCCCCCTCCCCCACCTGCTCAACAGCCAGGTAAAGAGCCAAAAAGTTATGACCGCAAGCTAATTCGTAATTGTTTATTTTTCCTGAAAATAAACTGCCACATTCTGATACGTGGACATCATGCAAATACATCTGTCAGTATTTTTGCGAAATCCAGAAATGTTCATTCATGTTTATTAGATTTGGTGAATAATGAAGGCTTGGACCCCCCAACTCAGCATAAACCATTCGTTCTTATGAATTCATTTAATCAAGTTGGGGTTCGGGAAGTTTTTCCTAGAGTTTGTACACATTCATAAAACATGTTCCTTTCATCTTTCAGGAATTTAGTTTAGCGAGAGCCCATTTCTCTTCCCCTCCCTTTGTGCCTCATTGTTTATTTTGGATTCTGTTTATAGAGTGCCGCAGGGGAGGGGGAGGTTGCGTTCCCATTTTTAATTTTATTTGTTTTTTTTTTTTCTGTTTTCTCTTGACTCCTCTCTCTCAGTACTTTTGTCGTCTTTGGTTATTTCTCGACGAAAAGATTGCGGTGTGTGAAAATGAGCTGGCACCCCAGGGGCAGGGGAGCAGAGCCGAAAGCTAATTACACCACCGAGCACTTTAGCGCGCTGGGTACTCTCATTGTATTGCCTTTTTTAAACAGATACAATAAGCATTTCCAATCAAATGTAAAATTGGCGTTGTTTTTCTCCACACCCTGTTAGCTCGGCGCCTATTCGTTGCCCTGTGTGCTTTGACAGATGTTTTGTTCAATTTAATTGTAAAAGCTCTGTGATAAAAAAGAAAAAAAAACCATTCCTTTATTGTTTTGAGGATTTGAAACTGGATCCTTTCTTAGAGAATCTCAAGAGACTTTTGATTCTTTAAGGAACTAATTGCCTCTTAGCACCTTGAGCTGTCCTTTTTTTTTTTCCTGAGAACCATTTTAAGATTTGGTCAGAACTCTGAGCTAAAGAACGGTTCTATGTAAATCTTCTGGCAGCCTCTTTGAACTGGGGGATGAAAACACTATGCTGTTCAAAGCTCCCAGAGATAATCCAACCCAATCATCGGTTTTGACTCAGAGTGGCTGAATGCGGGGCCGGGGCACTGTCTGAGAGGCCCTAAGATTCTCACAGTGAACCGGTCTCTTTTCCAGCCCCTCACTCCTCCTCAGGGCCAGAGACCAGAAACCACAAACTGCATACATGCCATCTCTCTGCTGTACTATGTCTTCAGATATGCTGAGGTGTTGCCAAGACTTCATGCTCCATTGCAGAACCAGAACCAAGATCATCCTTTTAGTCTCAAATAAGACTTTTTTGTGAAAAATCACATTTGTGCAGTGCCCAAAATACAGATGATTAAGCTGTTGTTACAAGGAAAAGATGCCTTTGTCATCACTGTGCAAGTACAATGAGATAGGAGGAAGCCAGCAGATGCCCAGCAAAATAAGATTATAAAAGTATAACAATAACAAAATGAACAGCTAGGCTAATGTAGCTAAGAAGTAATGATGGCTCATAACATCTTTCATTCATCACATATGCCGCTTAAACTGTATGATTAATCATTAATAAATCAGATGTAGACTTGCTTATGTAGTTTCTGACAGACAAAAACAGACAAAGCTGTGGAAATCTGGCTTCATAATGCTGATGTTTATGAACCTGGCCTGTAACTCTTTCACTCACTCATGTTTAGCAGACAAAAATTCTCCATAAGAGGGCAGTCTTAGCGCACTAGTAGATCTTGGTGCCTAATAATAGCTTGGCTTTAATGACTTTGAAGCTTAAATTATTTGTAGCTTCTTAGTTCCAATGCAAAATAAAAGAAGCAAATTCAGTAATACGTCTTCGTTAATTGGCTACATTTAGGATAACGGGAATTAGCACTTTAAAATTGACGGCATTGCAGATACCCATCTAAACCGGGAACGGACAACAACTATGGTCTTCAGAAATGTCTGGAGCAACTATGTTTGATTAAAAGATTTCAAACAGGGCCTCTCGTTTCCATTGGCACGGGCAAGTAAATATTCTGATTGCTTGTCATTGCTTCATCCTAGGCCTGGTAGACGGATCCGCAGAAAGCGACATTAGAAACCATCTCTCAGTTAGCTTCCATTGTGAAAGGAAAAAGGATCACTAAGAAAAACGTTCCTTCACAAAACCAAGCTGAAAGACATACGGCAGAATCATTTGTTGCCTGCATATGAGACAGTAGGATCAGATCAAGATTGATGGATGAACAGAATGACCTCCACAGTCAGGAGAATAAGAAAACTGGAAGAGAAAACAAAACATCTGCCCTGGAAAGGAGAGTGCTAATTTTTTATTTTCTTTTTCTTTTTCAAATCGGGCAACCTTGCAAGCAGCAGCTCCACAAACGTCTTTGAAAGCACTTGGTCCAGGGGAGTCGAGTGAATAACGTCTATTTTTTTCTTCTACCCTTCTTTTCTCCCTATCCTTGCTGTCTCCTGCTTGCTCAGTCAGCCTGAACAGAGAGTGTTTAATATTATATTCCCTTCATGCTAGCTCCCTAAGTGGAGGTGAGAGAACTGAACCAAAAATAGCCAGCCCTCGCCAGCTCCTCGCCGGGGGCCATCCATTCCTTTTGTCCCACTTCTTTTCTCATCTGGGCTAAATTGATTGCTGTCTTTTTGGCCAAAAGCCAGGAGGAATTGAAAATTGCCCCCCCACCCCCCATCACCCTCACACACACACTCTACTTCTTCCACATGGGCCTCCCACAGAGTCTTCCCTCTGGGCACCTCCTCTGGTGAGTTTTTCAATAGCATTGCCAGGTTATAAGCCCCCCAAGCCCCCCCCTTCCCAGATAACCTTGACACCGATGGAAATTATCCCATCGCATAATGGGTGTTGGAACAAAACCGCATTACCTGCTTTTATCGTGTAGGCTGCCTTCTCTATTAGCGCACAGCACCATGGTGGGCCGTCGCCGCAAATGATTCTTTTTTTTTCCATCGTCATCAAGAAGGCTCTAAAAGATGTAACATTTGAAGAAGGCAACCATAATAAAAGCCGTTTTAATACAGGGAAGCTGCACACTTATTCAGAGGTAATGAAAAGCGATTTAATGGTAGGAAAAAAACTTACAGGTGCCTCCGCCAGGTGATTGTAAAGGATTTAGCTAACAAGGGTGTAATTAGGTGGTTTTGCTGTAATTGACGTTCTCTGGAACTGAATCATTCATTCGAGGAGGTGTGCGTAATATTGCAGTGAACTTGTGGTGGTTAAAACAGAAAGGCCACACATTATTGGGCAGGTACTTCTTCCTTTTCGCCTTTGAGGGTTCTGCTGTAATTTAAACACTGATCATTTCATGCTAGCCTGGACTCATTATTTTACATAATTGCAGTCTCCTACGGGTTGCTCTCAGTTTCCTACCATTGTATTATTACACAATTGAAACGTTTATTTCCCTGTCATTTTTATTGTGTTACCCTGCCTTGCTCTAATATTACCACATTTATTAGTGTTGTTTCTCTGCGGTCGGCTACAGGTAAGAATGCCAATTACCTTCTGAATGTGTCCCATTCGAGCCTGGTTTTGTTAGACTTGTGGCAGATTTCCTGGGACAGTTTAAGCCCTGCTACCAAGATTTGTGTAAACAAATTGGTGTGCCCGTGAGGGATGGAGAGATCAACTCCATTACATCATGTACCATTCAAATAATCTTCTCATTTTTTTATACGTTCATTCTTTTTGTTGCTTTAGGTTACCAAACTGTGATGCCAAATCAACAGCCGAGCTACCAGAGCATGGTCCAGCAGCCGCAGAGTCAAACCTTGGTGAGCGGCCAACATAGCAATATGGGAAATCAGATGCAAGGCATGATGGTCCAGTATCCTTCAGTGCCACCCTATCAGGTGAATCCTAAGAGCCATCGTCTTTGTAGACCTGGTTGATAATTTTCAGGTTTGTTGACCTCTGTTTTAAATAGGCCAGGGTTATATGGCCAAACATCTTATGATATATTTTCCCAAATGCATTGGATACCATATATTCTTGATATTTATTATCAATACTCAAAAAATTTAAATCTGATTTCAACAGCTAGTTTTCTTTCCTTTTCCCTTTCCTGGTTAAAGGCTGCACATCACCACCCAGTGTACTGCAGTAGCACTTGTGCAAATTTGAAGCTCTTGCCACTCATAGCAGATTCAGGGACAGAACGGCATAATCATTCTTATCAAAATGCATTAGTGACTAGTAAAAATGGGAAGTTGAGAAAGTAAAGGGTGAGTGAGGTAATGAAAAATATGCAACTAAATATGGGGAATGTACACTGAAATCTGTACTGTTTTATTCCATTTTTTTTTTCTTTTTTAATTTATTTTTGTTTTACTGGTCCGTTTATGTATTATTAAAAGTGTTATTTTTAGTATTTTCTTTACTGCCATATGTTCAAGATGTTCAATGTTTATAAAAATAAAATTCAATAAATATACGTCTAAAAAAATAAAAATAAAAAATGCATTAGCGATATTGAGAATTATTTTATCACCAGCCTAAAATCAAAGCCTCAGCTTATATTGTCTGTGACAGCTGTCTTCTGCCCCTTGCCAGGTATCCATGCCTCAAGGATCACAGGGAGTGCCCCAGCAGACATATCAGCAGCCGATCATTATCCCTAACCAGTCCAGCCATGGGCCCATGCCTGCATCAAGCATTCAGGTGTACTACAGTGTTATACCACCCAGTCAGCAGAACACCATGAGGTATGATTCAGTATGCATCTGCATATATGTGTGTGTGTGTGTATATTTTATATATATATATATATACATATACATATACATATATATATACATATACATATA
>JBBPCZ010000002.1:4093002-4117893 GCA_037974445.1 Brycinus macrolepidotus | reverse complement strand
TTAATTTGTTTTTGTGCTTCTCAATTTTGTTTTTGTGATTCTTAATTTGTTTTTGTGATTCTTCTTTTGTTTTTGTGTTTCTCAATTTTGTTTTTGTGTTTCTCAATTTTGTTGTGGTTTCTGAATGTTTGTGTTTCTCAATTTGTTGTTGTGTTTAGTAATTTGTTGGTGTGGTTTGCACTTCAGGGCCACCGTACATATACATATATATACATATACATATATATATATATATATATATATAGATAGATATATGCATATATATATATATATATATATACACATGTATATATATACATGTATATACATGTGTATATATATATATATATGCATATTTATACATATGAGTTTTAGCAGCCTTTATAAGGGTTTGAACACTGCTTCTTAAAGGTAAACGGAAAAGGGTATTTGGCCGACACCCTTATCCAGAGCGTCTTACATCATTAGTTATAGGGACAGTCCACCTGGAGCAACTGAGAGTTAAGTTACTTGCTCAAGGACACAATGGTAGAAAATGTTTTACCCACTAGGCTACAACCACCCCTTCTTAAAACTTTACAGCATAAATTACAAAATATGAAAAAAAAGTAAACTGAATAGCATCAAACTGCTTTCATTTAGAAAAATATATTAAAAATTCATTTCCTAAAAGAATACAAAATTGTGGGCAGGCCTATTCTCAGAAAAAAAACATTATAGCAAAAAAAACAAAGTTTATAGTTTGTAGAAAATATTAAAAGAAAGTACTGCTATATAGCAGCACCAGGCAGTAAACTGTTATGGTTGTTTACCCCAATTCTTTTTTGCTTTCAAGAAACAGAATTCTGAATAAATTGCCAGTGAGACTTACCTCTGAAGCGTTTCGTCTGTTTCTGCTGCAGGTGAAGAGTTTGAAAACACTTCTGCAGCTCTCACTACAATTAGAATATCCCGCCACCATTTAAATCACATTGTTACATGGTTTTGATGTCGTCATAGTTCCATCACTAAATGGCTGGATGCAGGATGGCTGTGTCTGGGTTACAGGGAAAGTTCGGGATGGAGTTTCATTTAGACCGAATTTTGCACTTTTGAAGCCATAATCATGTGTATGTGAACCCTCTAACAAGAACTGAAAGCCAGTAGCTGAAGAGAACACAGATACACTTTCATCCGTGAAATCACATCCACGTGTGTACATATTTCGTATTTGTACACATACACACGCCATGGCCGAAAGTGTGTGGACACCTGCATATTATATCCATAGATGTTTATACAGTGACCTTTTTTGGAGTGGTGATGAACTCCACAACCATTTTTCCACAACCAGGCCACGTTCAAGTCATGTAAATCACTTTTCTTCTCCGGTCCGAGGCTTGGCTTGAACTTCAGCACGTCCTCTTGATCATGTCTACATGTGTAAATGTATTGCTGCCATGTCATTGGCTGATTAGATATTTGCTTTAATGAGCAGCTGAACAGTTGTATCTAATAAAGGAGCTGTTGAGTGTATGTGGGGAACTTTGTTTTTTTGAGTCGTCATGAACTCTCATTGTCAAGTGCTCAAGCCTTTTGCCATCACCGAATACAACTTGTTGGCAGATCCTCCTCTTGCTGTTAAAAAAGGCAAGTACACATAAAAAGGGACATTTATTGGAATAGACGATTGATAAATTCATGATGTATAAATTCCATCATTCACAGCAAGATGGTTGGTAGCACTGAAGACCACAGCATATGCTTGATACGGACCACTTTGTGGCTGCTCTACCACCGCTTAACCTGCAAAGCCTTTTGGCATGTTTTGGGACGTGTTTTTTTCCGGGTGGTAGTGGAACGAGAGCTACTGTACACAGTGCAGGTCAACGAGGAGCTCACTCGTCCGAATCAAGACGTTGGGATCAAAACCACCACTTTGGCCAATTACCTGCTTGACGATCTTCTGGAAAAACATTCTGAAATGGACCATCTGTCTCTAAATTTGACATTCTGACTCGAACTACAGATGTAGTAAAAACAAAAAACAAAATAAAACAAAACAAAAACAAAAAAAAACAATAAAACATTAGAACACCTCCTGCCACACTAACAGAAGGTGCCACAAAGACAACAAATTGTAACTTCTCAAATAAAAAAAATAGAAATTTGTGAAACCAAATCAAATCTGACTTTTTTCTTTTCATATCCAGAAAGGAAAAAAATAGTATGCTAGCTATGCTGATATCCACATTTTCTCACAAAATTTGATTTATTTGTACGAGATACAAAAATGTAAACATGGCAAAAATAAATAGTTAAAACGAGTAATGTGGGATCTGTACTCATGCGCATGATCCCTGCATTTACTGATGCACTTTTTTTTTTCTTTTGACGCTCCACCGGCTGTATTTTCAAGTGCAAAAGCATGATGACAAAATATCTAGAATTCAAGTAACAAATGACACTAATGATACAAATATACTATTTTACAAGGTAGTGATAATTCCAAATTTTACAAAATGTACATGTAATATTCACAAATTAACTAATATTTTTGATATGCTGCTATGCGCTAAAGGTCCATGTATGGGCTGCACAATCTTATCAGCGTCCTTTCAGTTTGGGCTTTGAGAAGGGAAGGCTATGTCACCTCCATGGCAACAGTGGTCTCCGCTATCCCGTTAAGAGCCAGTCTCTCTGGTTCATGTTTATCCCTGAAAAGAAAATGGACTTGATCACAGGGCACAGAGGGAAGTGATGATTCATGAACACGTGAACATGTGTATAAATAAGACTGTTAAAAAAAAATAATAATAATTAAAAAAAAATTAAAATCAAATATAGGAGGTGTCAGGAACACTGAATGAAAATGGAATGACATTCATGTCAAAATGTAAATTAAAATAAATCTTATTCCTTTCAACATTAAGGCATGGATGCTCACCACATGTGAGAAGAAATCTTAAATGGTAAGTTTGCTATGGGTTTTTCTAATATACATTTTGTCAGAGGGCTACAACAGAACACTGCAGTTCATTTCATTTCAATTTTGACTAGGGCATGGTTCCAGAAATTCAGATCCAATTTACACAATTTTCCCAATTCTAAACTCCAAAAAAGAAAGGGAAAGAGATCTGGCAACATAATGTAATATAGTACAAGAATAAATAGTGTTAAGTACATACGCTTATGACATATGGGAGATTATAAGCACAAAAATTCAAATGGCAATTCATTTTGCAACTGTCAATTCAATATTCAATCTGAGCATGCACTTGTCAATTCAATATTCAATCTGAGCATGTAATTTGAAATTACATTTTGCAATTGGCAATTCAATGTGCAAAGAGCTGATGCAATCCTTAGTTCATTTGAAAATATTTTGTATAAAATATAGAATAACAATTCACTGAATTGCATTTTGTATTGCCATGGGTTTTTGCCTCTTTATTCAAATGGCAACTCATTTTGCAATTGGGAATTCAATATGCAAAGTGCTGATGCAATCCTTAGTTCATTTCAAAATATTTTGTATAAAAAATAGACTAACAATTCACTGAATTGCATTTTGTATTGCCATGGGTTTCGTGCCTCTTTATTCAAATGCAATAGTGCCCCCGGGCACTGAATTGCATTTCGTATTGCCATGGGTTGTGTTCCACTTTATTCAAATGGCAATTCCCAACTGTCAGACCACTCATCAAGGCGTGCCTTCCCTAACAACGTCACTTCCTTGTTCAGGGCCTCAGCAGAATCCATTCAACCGAGTGATTTGTTCATTTAGAGCAGTGATCCTCAAAGTGTGGACTGCAAGAGACCTTGGGGAAAGTCATACAGAACTAATGTTTAACATCTGAGTCATTTTCACAGCGGAACAAAGAATTCATATCGGTTATGTTAGCAACCTATTCATGCTGTCAGAGCCTTAGAGGGTAAAAATGGCAGATATTTAACAGGTACTAAAAGAAAAACTTCTGAGAGAAATGAGACAAGTGCCGATAAAGACAAGAGCATAAAATGATGGTTGTCAATTCCAAACTGTGGCCCGGACAAACTGATTGATCAAAGATGCACTGACTGCTTGCCCTGATGTTGACTGTTGGATAACACGCTCCGCTACTTTGACCACTTTGACTGTACCTTCAGAAGGAATTGTCAAACCTCCATTGTCTTTAACGTGAGTAAGTGTTAGCTTTGATCATATGATGCCGGTTCAGCATCTTTTAGCAAACTAGCACGACACACGTCACAGGACAGCTTTCTCAAAATCTGTCGAACGACAAACCCTGGTAAGGCTGACCAATTGTTTTGATTATATTTGGCCATTATAAAATCCCGTATTATAGTGCTACGTTTAACCAAAACGTTGCTTGAAGGCTGGGATGCATAGCTTTGCTAGCGTAGCTAAGATTAAGATTTATAAACTGAGGTGAATTTCTTTAGGATTTCTTTAGTTTGAGAAAAATTAACTAAATAGCTAACAACAATCTAAATAGTTAGTGCTTACGTTTAACCAAAACGTTGTTTGGAGGCTGACTTGAACACAGGAATGCATAGCTTTGCTAGCTTAGCCTGGCTTAGCTAAAGTTAAGATTTATAAAACGATATTTTATAATGGCCAAATATATTCAAAACAATTGTTCAGTCTTCCCTACGAAATGTAATCCCCTGGGATCTGGTTTGGAGCGTACAGCAGTTTGTACAGCCCCAAGCAGCACATCTTTATCCACTACTTCACTCCACAGCTGAGACCTTCTCAATATGGCGGTGACGTTGACGTACGATGCTGCTGGTCGTGCGGCGTCTAGTAATATTCTATATCACTGGTCTCTTGCGCCCCACACTGTGAGAATCACTGCTCTAAATGAACAAATCACTCGGCTGAATGGATTCTGGTGAGGCCCTGACGTTGTTAGTGAAGGCCCGCCTTGATGAGCGGTCTGACAGTTGGGAATTGCTATTTGAATAAAGTGGCACAAAACCCATGGCAATACGAAATGCAATTCAGTGCCGGGGGGGCGCTATTGCATTTGAATAAAGATGCATAAAACCCATGGGAATGCGAAATGCAATTCAGTGCCTTGTTATTTTATTTATTATTCACAAAATGTTTTGAAATGAATTAAGGATTGCATCGGCACTTTGCACATTGAATTGCCAATTGCAAAATGTATTTTCAAACTGCATGCTCAGACTGAATATTGAATTGCCAATTGCAAAATGAATTGCAATTTGAATAAAGAGGCAAAAAAAACATGGCAATACGAAATGCAATTCAGTGAATTGTTATTCTGTTTTTTATACAAAATATTTTGAAATGAACTAAGGATTGCATCAGGTCTTTGCACATTGAATTGCCAATTGCAAAATGTAATTTCCAATTACATGCTCAGATTGAATATTGAATTGACAAGTGCATGCTCTGACTGAATATCGAATTGCCATTTGAATTTATGTGCTTATAATCGTCCATAATGACATAAGTCTGAATGAGATATTGACAATTCATTGTGGTGCCACCTGTTGCTCTTCAGGGCACAAGATGTCAGTTTAAAGAGCTACTACACTTATATTTAGTCACTTAAAAGAGATGTATACAATTATACTGTCCAATTATTTTGTAACAAATTGTCAATTTCACTGTTTTCCACTTTGCAAAGTCACTTTTCGAAGCAAAACACAGCCAATCTAGTGATGTGCGTCTTGTGTAAGGAGGTATTTTTCAGACTGCTTAGAGATTGATAGTATATATTGCTCACTGTGTGCAGGTCACTGTGTGGAATGGAGTCCAAAGCTCTGGAGATATTTCTTGATTGTAAAATGCCTGGAACTGGAGAATCAGCTCTTTTTTGGGAATGACTCCCAGCCCTAATTTTCTAAAAAACCAAAGGCTGGTTACTACTTATAATTATGTGTCAATTTTGTTTCGTGCCAAGTGAAACCAAATGAAAATCACCGAATTTGATTAAAAAGAAAAAAAAAAAAAAAAAAAGTCGAAATATCTGTAACCAGTGCAATGAAATGAAACAAAGTAGGATTTCTAACTGAAATTACTAATGTTCATTTAAATATAAATGACACGAATACCATTTCAGAAATGGGCCTTATTTTGAAACAATCTGAGCAATACACCCTGTAAATCGCTATTAGGGAAACATTCACTAATGTGCAATGGCAACTAAAATCAATGTTAAAACAAAGGCAAAACTACTCAACACTTTTGTTCCAAAAAGACTGAAGCTCCAGTGAGACAAAATGGCAGCCCCGCTCTTTATTCATGTCTATGTCTGCTATTTACATTATCTTAAGTACTAATTAATTATCGTGTCTGTTGTTGCTTGTACCTGCCGATGCCGTCGATGGCGCTGGCAGGGGTGACTTTGGGCACGCGGTCCAGGCTGCTGGCTACGGTGGCCAGCTTTAAGGCGGGGGGCGAGGGGGCACAAGGTCGGACGCTGTTGTGGTGTGTGTGGGCGGGTGACACGGCGCTGACGCTGCTCAGAGGCCCGTGGCCATGGGGCAGCGACTGGGGCACTGCAAGCAGAGGCCTGGAGGAAGGCCCCGATGGCCGAGACGAAGAGGAGCCGGAGGAGCTGAATTTGGTCTGTCTGGAGCCTCCTGTTGGGAAACCAAAAAGGAATTTGGTAAAGATGATGAGCTGATCCATTAAACTGGTGATACTCCAGCTCTGCATAACCTCCACTGTATCATCAATTAGGATAAAATTATTGAAAATTTGACCTGTATTTAGTCCAAGAACAGAAAACTCATTGACTCAAAACACACCAACTTGGTTGTGCTGGGATTTTAGCACGGCAATCAAATAAAGTTTTTAATAAGCACTGAGTGTTTTGCTTTTTGCTTTGTGATTCATGCTTGAAGGCAGTGACATTTTAAATATTTTAAAAATGGATTTCCTCTGCTTTTCGTGTATACGACCTTGTCTCCGAAACAGCCTCTAGAGCCTCTTTATTCTTAACTGCTTTTTAATTACGGGTTCATTTTATGGTTTTACTGTCTAAATGTGTTTATTCTAACTTTTTTCTAATTTTATTGCACCTGTTTCTAATCTGTGTTTTTCCCCCAGTAACATATTTGATTGATTTAAAAAAAATGGCTGGGCCAGACTCCCAATGTTACATTACACATACAAACTACCAGGTATCTTTGGAGGTCTTCTAAATCATAGATATTTACATGAAATAAGTAGGTTTGCAAAACTGTCACAACTGATTTATCTATGTAAAATTCATTCACTTCTTTTATGCTCTCTGCACATTAAACATGTATTATAATGTGAATTTCATATTATAGAATATTATATATATATGTATATATTATTTTTATTGGTATCAGAATACACCACAGCAAGGCGCTATAGAATTTCTGTGCCCATACAGTTACCAATATCAGTGCGCCCCTTTGTGCAACAGTACTGTGCTTACCTGAATTTGGAACAACGCCGTTGACAGCGGTGCTGTGGGTCTTGCTCTCTTTGCTGGAGGTGCTGACCACAGCAGACGCAGCAAACTGGGCACTGGCCGAGTCTAGCGTCTTAGACGGGGTGTCTGAGGTGGCCGTGTTCTACAAAACAGAAATGCAATACTGGTGAGCAGAACAGGCCACTTTTTCAGTTACGAAATAACCTAGATTTGAGGTTTGATGCTCCGATAGCTCAACCTAAACTAGTACAGCAGCTTTTCCACCAATAACAGTGTAGATTACAGCACAGAACGTACAGAGGCATGAGAGTGTGGGTGTTCGGGCAGAGCTGAGTTCTGCTGAAGGCCTTGCTGCTGGAACTGGGCCAGCTGCTGCTGCTGCATCTGAGCCAACTGCTGCTGGTGAGTCTGAAATTGTTCTTCTGTAATCCCACCTAAAGAGAAAGTAAAACAAATGAGCACCAACAGATTTAGTGTCACAGAACAGAAAAGGATTATTTATGAATTTCCACCCAGAAAAAGATCAAGGATGGAGGATGCAAATCCATTACTGTAATGTCGAAAAATTTTGTTCACTTCAATTGTTAGCTTTTGACTGAATGACATTCAAAATTTGTTATACTTTCGTCTAGCAGTTGAAGTAAAGTTCAAACCTCAAACATCTACCATATTCACAAGACTCCATCACAAGCCAACTTAATCATAGCTGTTCTTGGTTGTCCCCTGTTCACCTGAATTGATTTATTTATGTCCAAACAGTTAAAAATGTAGATATTTCTGCGAATGCAAACTGCACCCTGTAGCTAGGAAGTGTGTTTAAGCTGAAGTATTGTTTTTCCAAACGTACTGTCCAACCATACAGCTAAATGTAAAACCTGAACGATCAAATTGCACATTTTGATGATTTTCTAAGTGGAAATAAATGCACATCCTCCACAGGGAACAAAATAAAATCTTTTCAATAATATTTTAAATGCTAATTATAGTGCACAGTGTCTGTTTTGTTTCACAATAAAATACAATGCATACAGAACTTTGGCACAGATCACATTTTATGTTAAAGATTTGTCTAATATTTTTTAAAATTAGAAGTAAAGAAGTAAAGTTATTCAGACATTTTGTCTTTTTCCTGCCACTATACAATAAAATTTGGGATATGAATGTGTGTCAAAAATGGCAATCTCTCATTCGACCACTAGATGGGACAAAAGATCTTCCATTAGAACAGTTTAAGCAAGTTTTCTAGAAATGCTCAAATTTCTGCTCCCTTTGGACTCCACACCAGTGAACCTGAACATCTCGACCACTTGCAAATTCTAACTCACAACACCGTTTAGAAGTTTAGAACCACTCACCATATTAATGTTTGTTATTTAAACTTTGAACATTAAAATCATTCACCAACTACTTTCAGATGTTTTCTGTCTACCTTTCAAGAATTAGGTGAAGAATAGTTATTAAATGGTAAGTTACATACTTCTACCTGCCTTAAGTTTTGATCTCAGTGAAATACAAGTTTTTGCAGTTCTTTACTATTTCCATCTTCTATGGTTGCCTGCTAATCTAGATACAAATTCACTATTCTAGATACAAATCTAAATGTGCATATTATAATCATTTTAAACAATGTCTACAAACAAAATGGTTATTATTGAAAGTATTGATTCCACTCTTTTGAATAGTGTTGTATACTCTTGTGATGAAGTACAGACCCAAGAAGCACTAAAAATGGTCTGAAATCAAAACTGAATTTGGATTACAAAAAAAGGCCACTTCCCTAAAGCCAGGGTTTCATTTCTAAGCTCAGACACGGAAATGTAAACGGCTGGAGCTCAACCCAATCCCTCCCACACTTTCCTCGAAGGACAGACTGTGAAGTCATTTCCCAGTTCTGTTGAAGGCTGGAGGTTTCATGGGAAAGAGAGGCCGCGCTGGCCTCATGCTAAAACCATCCTGCTCTGTAATTCTGCTGAGATGGAACACTTATGTAAGCCCGCAGCGGACTGGAGTGCACGCTCAAACCGTGCCCAGCTCGAAAAAGAAGGAACATGATGTATTTCAGAGCTGCTTTTAAGTGGAGCGCTGGAACTTAGAAGTTAAGCAGAAGCCAAAGGCAAAGGTTTGAACATCTACAATAACACTGGACTCCATCTAATGCTGCACAATATATCTGTTAATCTTTATCACGATATCTGTCTCTGTAAAACTGATATCACAAAAGGCTGCAATATGCAAATGAGTCTCTAATCAATCACAGAGTTTCTGACAGGGTGACCAATCACAGCAGGTGAGTTACTGGGTGTTCTGATAAATCGAAGTCTTCATGTAATCCAACAAAAGTCTAATTATTTTAATCTTTAAACATTAAAGGCACGGATTCTACATTTTCCTTTAATTTCATTTTTCCTGTAAATTTTGTGGGCTTGTGAACCAAAAACATCACTCATAACCCAACATAATTCATTCTTACATCATCTTCCAAACTCTGTTTATCCCTGTTTTTGTTGCTGTGCCTTTAAGACTAATATAAGTAAATTATCTTATTTCTGATTGGCTGTCGTGTACTGCAGGAACACAGTGACTGAAACTCTTAAAACTTTAGTGTGAATGGGTGGGGCTAAACCACTGTAGGTTGAATAACCATATAATGTAAATGTGTTGGTTTTGTGACATCATAAAAACTGATTTGAAAATGGGCTGTTTGTGCAGCTTAGTTTCTGTTTATGGGCTATACGGATGGGGGAATAAATGCAAATTCTCAAGCAATATTTACATACATGAACTCCAGAAAAGTGACATGAGCTCTTTAATTAACTTCAAGTAATGTGAGGTAAGGTGAAAAACTCGATTTGTTTTTGCAAAGCTATTCTTTTAAACTGAACCAACCTTATAGCAAAGTAATTGCAGCCCTACACACCAGTTTGTTTACAACAAATGGAAAGGCAGACATCCTGCCCGAGAGCTATACTCCACCTAAAACGGCGTTTCTGAAACTACTTGTAACAGTTCCTCCTCCTCTCCTGTCATTGTCCTGAAGGGCGTTTTTCCCGCTTTCTTCCTTCTGGTTTTGGTGGAGGGGTCTTGGCTGGAAGTACCTCCACCTACAGGCCTGGATGTTGCTGAGAAGCTGAGCCAAAGAGCGCTGGGGGTTTGTCCTGAACGAGGTGGGAGCTTGTGTGTTCGTGTGCGTCCCCATGTGTTTGTCTGTGTGGAGGGGGAGGTCGGTGCTTGGGGCAATAGAGGGGCAAAACGTGTCCGGGTCCAAGTGCCTGAGGGCTCGCTCCAAATCCGACGAAGTTCGGTCCAGCAGCACCCTACCATTTAAAAAACAAACAAAACAAACAAACAGGCCAAAAAAAAACATCAGTGAGCAATCAACAAAATGTGAATGGGTGGGGCTAAGCTGCTATATATACACATTTACATTTATGGCATTTAGCAGATGCTTTTATCCAAAGCGACTTCCATTCCCTAACTACAGGGGAGTCTCCCTGGAGCAACTTGGGGATAAGGGTCTTGCGCAGGAACCCAGTGGTGGTATGCTGAAGGTAGGATTCGAACCCATGACCTCTTGGTCTAGAGGCAAGTGTCCTACCCACTAGGCCACCACCGCTCCACACTAAATATAAATTTATAAATCTAAATAAATTGGCTTGCATTATACCACAAGAACACAATAAAAAAATTATTTTTACAGCTTGGTTGCAAAAGGTGGATCGTATGAACTGGAGTACGGAGGGTAGATTTTGCAAATTTAATGAGGTTTAAAAACATTTAACAAGTGAAATGTTAAGCTCAACTAGCAACACCCTACAATCAGTATACATTGGAAAAGTGAATATAGTAAAGTGAATAAAAATGGGACAAAGGCCAAGTATGAAACTACATATTTAAAGGACTGCTACCTGCCACCCCGGCCCAGCCGTCTGCGGGCCACACCTACACAGCGCCGGGGAACTGAGAGAGCCGTGAGGGCGTTTCGCTGCCACATGGCATCGAGGCCAGCTAGACCCGGCTGAGAGGAACCACTCTGCTCAGCAAGCGGCTACACAAAAACACACAAAATCAGGTAGAACATTTTTAAATATTACAACAAAAAAATTATAATTTAAGCCATAACTGAAAACAGCAGCATACATAGCTACTAACACAGTAAGCAAATTCAAAATTTACTCAATGTCCCCCATCCCCAAAATGCATTTAATCAGTCAGGACATTTTTATAAAAATATGCTGACAAAAAAGTCATTTGTTTATAATTACAAACACTAAAAGTGGATAAAAGTACTGTGCAGCTACATCAGTAGTAGATAAGTAATAACTTAGATATGCTAATTAATGGGTATATTTGTACATTTATGACATTACAAACAATTCAAATGTTTTAACAGCTTAATTTTTATTTATTTATTATTTTAAATGGTGAGTATTATGTTTTCATGATAGATGTCCATTAAGCCGATTACATGATGGTATTTAGCACATGCTAGCTACTAGCATGCAGTTCCAAGTCAAAACTGAAGAAAAGTTCAAGACCTCAGACATATCTTGGCTAATGGACTGCATTAGAAGTTAAATACAAAACTGTAAATCTGTTTTTTTTTTTGCCTAGCTATCCCTTTAAACTGGGCCAACTTACAGCAAGGTAATTGCAGCCAGCTCTACGCCTGAAAACAAAAGCTCCATCAGGGTCATTCTCCTCATCTGGTTCGGAGGCTGGAGACTGAGGTAGAGAACAAAGAAGAGCCATATTAAATCACATTACCCTCACAAAACAACTTATAAAAGTAACTGGCTATCCACACTAATTAATGTTCGATCAAAGGTAGGATAGGGGCTTACATGCATCCAGAAGTTTAATATACTAGATTTCAACATTAGATTTCAATACTAGATTTTTTTTAATTACATTAAAATTTAATTTTAAATCAAACTGGCAGTTATACACCACCAGTCAAAAGTTTTTGCACACCACAAGATTTTACCATTTATCCCTTTATTTCATGAAGTGCAGATTTTTATTCCTGTTAAACATTGGAAAGTTGTTTAGTAAACAACTATAAATGAAAATATGTGAAATAAAACCAGTTCCCTTTATAAGATGAAAGAATCTGTAACAGTGCTTGTCTGACATCCTGTTAACTGGTTGTGTGGTGATGCAGAGACAAATTCTAGACTGTCCTTTAACTTTAAATGCACCAGTTAATCACTTTCATCACTTAATAGCTTGTTAAATATCTAACACTTGTCTGGTGATCCACATTATAATTATACTAGGCTTTTTCTATGTCAGTAGTGATGAATAAAAAATGGCTAAAATCTGGCTAATAAATATACAGTAAATTTGTTAGCAAAAATATTGGGTATATTTTTAGTAAAAAAAATTAAGTAACACGCAAATGTAGAAAATCTCAGTGTGCGCCAAAACTTTTGACTTACAGTATATATCAAACATAACACCTCAAAAGAACTCACACCAATACTGCGTGTATTCTAGTTAACAGCATGTTTAAATGCACAACCCAGTATGATGTAATGAATGTGTGATGTCCAAAAATTCTGTCTGCACCACAAACTCTGAAATATGAATTTGAAAACTTCTTAGTGAAATGTAATTTCAGAAGAACCAGCACAAACACTGGACAAAGCAGTCAAGCACCCAAACCAGAGAGATGGTGAATGTGAGTGTCTGTGTTCTAATGGCTGGAGCTATACTCTGTACTGATGCAGGGTCAGTAGGTGCCCTTACCAGTGGGTAGTCCTCCTCGCCAGAGCTGTGGAAGTCGTACTGTTTGATGTCGGCATTGTTGATGATGTGCTGCCGCTCTGGCCGGCTCGGAGGACGCAGAGGCTCCAGCTTAGGCCTCCTCGTGTACTTCTTATGCGGCCGTGCGAAATCGAAATGAGGCTCAGCCTTGATGGTGACACTGTGTGAGTGGTGCTTGGGTACGGACTTGTGGCACTGGGGAGGAGAAGGGAAAGTCATGATGAGTTTAGCAACCAACTTTGCTGATTCTGCACCTAAAAAAAAATTACAATAAATTCTAGAAATCATTATATACACTCCTGGTTAAAAGTCTTGACCCCCCTCATTTCTTCATATTCTGCTTCCAAAGAGCTAGACTTTCTTGTGTTCTAAGGGCTTCATCAAGGACTTTCACAGGCTCTCATCTTCAGTCCAGTCCCTGAACCTGACCAGTTTCAGAGGAATGTTTTGTTTGTGAAGCCAAACAGTGACCTACGTATGAATTAAGAAAACAAAGCCATCTAGCTTAAGGCCTGGACCAGCGAAGAAACAGATGCAGATGATTCCACTGTAAATATAAATTTTGAAACAGTATTTACAGACTTCAAGCCTCTTTAATTCCAGAAAAGTGATGATATAGGCCCTTTAATATACTGAAAGGAATTGCCATCACAATATGTAGCAGTAAAATCACAATACTGATATTTTGTCCATATCGTGTTACAGATGGTGGTGTGTGTAGCGTTAGAAGTATTAGTACCCAAGGACACTTACTGGTGTAGTGTGGTGCGTGAAGGGCATTCACTGATTTGAGTTTAAATGCTGATGCTGTGCATTCACACAACAATGGGTTAGGCCACACCAACTTATTTTATAAATAACTGAATAAGACTTCACCTTGATTTTGTTCTCCATTTTATGCCTGTTCCCATTGGGGAGACATATAGGAGCAGGGCAGACCGTCTTTTCTGCAAGAGGCATGGAGACTTCATTCAAAATCTCTCCTGAGAAGTCACACATTTGGTACCTGTGAATACAATACATGGTGAGAGAAAAATTCCACTTGTTCAGCAGCATCATTATGTTTTGCAAGGGTAAGGCAAAGAAAGCAAGCAGGTACCAACTCAATAAAACGTCAAGGCTAACATTAGGGTTTGTTTAGCTCTCCTCTAAATTCAAACAACACTGTGCACAAGGGTATGCACAATACATAATCTATTTAATGTTACTGTGCTATTAGTCGCTGCAATATGCAAAAGAACCTCTAACCAATCACAGTGTTCGTCACCACTGACAAATCACAGTTCCAGGTGAGTTACTGGGTGTTTTGATGAATCAAGGTAAATCCCAACAAAAGTAAAATTATTTTGGCCAATCTTTAACAATTAAAGGTTCACTAAGGCGTTTTTCAAGGGCCAACATGATACATTCTATCCATTAAATTTTTTCCCCCCCAAAACTTTCTACCAAAACTATATTTCATCATTTATCACAGTTCATTCTTACATGACCATTTTACAACCATATAATGAAACTGTGCAGTTTTGTTGCAAGCACATCGGAAGTAGGATTTTCAGAAGAGAAGAATAAAGAACAGAATAAGGAGTACCTCTTCTCCACCACCTCCAGTGTGAGGTGCAGCAGCTCCCTCTTGCTCTTCTCCCTCTTCTTTATCATCTCTAAGATTGTGACAGTGCGGCTGAACTCTCGCCTCAGTTTCAGCATCTTCTCGTATGACGCCTCATCATTCTTACGGTTCTGCCGAGAGATGGGATGGAACCAGGTTAGCAGCCTTGGACAGAAGTCGTTGTTTTAAAACTGTTCAAGCAAATGCATATACTAGCGGTGTGACGAGATCTCGTGATATTAAAATGTGACGATATTTCTCATCACACGAAAAGCAGTCTCGCGAAGGAGCATCCAGCAGCAGTCAGCATGACATCTGAACAGGGGTGTCAGAAACATTTTTAATGTGGAGGGTCTAAAATGGGGAGGGGGGGGATACACTTGGCATCTCACGTGTTTCCCCTTATTCAAATCGCTAGGTGGATAGGGGGCTAACACCGCGGCTAACATGAGCACTATGCAAAGACACTTACAGAATCTCCACAGAACCATATCCTTTACTGTCTCCACGTCCCAAAGCATACCTGTCCATCCCTGCTATCTTTGTCCCAAGTGAGTGTGTGTTTTCAATTGCAGGAAACGTAGTTATTACCCAGAGGTCTTAGCTGCTCCCAGAAAACGTAGATATGCTATTTCTTCAGAAATATGACCATATCTTAGGCTAGGCTGTGTGGTTGTAACCATCTGAGGTCCAGAGCTCGGTATCATGCTTTAAGGAAAATTTGGTCACTCTGTACTTTGAGCACTGACAGTGTACAACTTTGATTTATGGTTTGCACTTATTTTCACTTTTTGAAAATAAGTTTTATTTATTTTTGTTAATTACATTGTTTTTATTTTTTATGTTCAACTTGTGAAAATGAGTTCAGTTAGAAGGTCACACAGCTTCAGTAAGTTAGGAGTTCATGCACAGTTATAACGCTGGATGAAACTTATGAGAAATCATACAAGAGAAGCCAGTCACTTGAGTTTGTAGCAAAAACTTAGTGTTTGCATATTGTTCTGTCAAGCTGCTACTGCATATGATAATTCAAGCGTAATAATTAATAATTAATAATTAAAAGTAAAACTGCAGTGATCAGTTACATCATTTCAAAATGCACCCGTGTTGTTTAGTGTTTTTGACTTTCAGTCAAATGAAGGGTTTTTCCAGTCATCTATTTCATCTTTAAAGCTATCTGAAAAATCTTGTCAAAATCTCGTCTCGTCTCGTTCTCGTGAACCCAATATTGTGTATCATCTCGTGAGCAGAGCTGAGCGTCTCACCACACCCCTACCATATACACTACTAGTCAAGTTTAGGCACACGTTGAGATTTTGTACATTTGCATGCTACTTCCTTAACCCCTTGAACGCGAGCAGCACGGATCTGCGGCGGCGTACCGAGCGAAAGAGCAGCAAACTGCAATCGTGCAGGAGAGCAAACACCTGTTGTAGACTGTTGTACACCGTTTTTATTTGTTGAAATCAGATTTGACTAATTTACTAACCCTAGTTCTATGGGTTTATGTTTACTAAAAATACACTCAATATTCTTTGCTAACAAATAAATTTACAATATGGTCACCAATTGACTACATTTATTAGCCAGAAAATGTCATACTTTATTCAACACTACTGATGAATAAAGAACTGGAGAGCAAAAGTGAGGAGAGATGTGTAGGTGAGGAGGAGGATTTTGTACGAGTTACGGGACTTTCCTGGGAATCAGTGGAGGTGCATGAGGGTATGTGGCTGATACTGAAACTAATAACTTTTTTTTGTTACCGATTTTGAAATCTGTATTTGGGCGAAGTGAGTTTAAAATAAGATGAAATTAACATTCAGTGAACTGCATGTATCACTGATTCATTTTACACTGTCAAAATTTCACTGTTACCCAATATGCAACTATTTCTATAATAAAGAACCCAGGTTCAGCTAATCTTCCCTAAAAAGGACAGAAGGTGATCGTGTAGAGCATGACTGTACCTTGCGGGTCTGCATCTTCTCTGTGCGGCGCCGGAAGGCCACGTACGCATCATTATTGGTGGAACCGTCTCGTTTCTCCTGCTTGACTTGTGGGATGAGCGAAGGCCCCCTGCAGTTCTTCCTCTTTCTCACCCAGTAGTCGTACACCGACTTGAGCAGGTAGTCGTCCTCGTTCAGCAGCAGCTTGGCCTCTTGCAGCGTGACCAGCTACAAAGTAGAATCATTGGTAAAGTGTTAGTGATACCAGCATACACAACAACCATGGGGAAAAAATGCAGCATGAAGGATATTTAGGTGCCACAAAACTCCCTCACCTAGAAGTGTTTGATATCAAACTTCAAAAGGAAACATGGGATGGCAGAAGGGGTGTGTGTGAGGGTGGGTGGAAGGGGCGTGTGTCTCACTTTTGACTGTTCTGAACCGACACAGACAGAGAGGAACCATAAATAAATTAATTCCACCTGAAATAGACTTGTGATTGTAAATATTTGCACATAGTTCGATTTTAAAACATCTGTCCAACATCTCTTACTACAACACTAATGTGTGTGTGAGCTGAAGACTTTCAAAACTTGGATTTTGTGGATTTTGACTGTAAAAAATGCTTAGATTTCAGCATAATAGATTGTGCTGAAAAATTGATGAGAGACACTTGTTTAAGGCTTTAAATATTACAAAAGAACAAAAAATGCAGAAACAGAAAAATACCCACAGAGTTCTACAGGAGCATTAAGGAGCACTACTTTTTGCACTGTAAATAAAATAAAAAAAATCAAATAAAGCAGGTGGTAGAAAGTCAGTTTCCACTTTCTATTTAGTTTTGAGCTTCTCTTGCATGAGTTAATGCTCCCAGCTTAGGCTGTGTTGTGAATTTTTCTGGTGACACATTTTAGAACGTAATGACGAGTAAAATGGCTGCGTTTTATGGCCAAATCCTTAAAACTGGAGTATACTGTGCATTTAATCACCTGGTTGGCACTGGCTTTCTCCAGTCGGTCCACCATGATCTCAAACTGCAGAGGTTTGAGCTCCATCTTGCGGTTAAGTCGGTTGAGGAGTGTCTCATCCTCCGTGTCCATGTCATAGTCAGGCTGCTCATTGTCCAGGCCCAATGCTGAGGTACACAGACAAGCAAAGTCAGCATCACACCTGACCCAAGTTTCTAACAGTAATGTCTCAAAACATTGTTTTAAATATGTGAATAAAAAAAGGAAATTATGGAATACTGGAACAGACAACACTGACTTGAATAACAGAGAAATAGAGAGTAAAGGCCACACCAGGCCTGCCACATAAACGCAAGTAAAGCACAAGCAATACATGCATCCAGTCCACACTGCCACTGATTGCTTCAGGCATTAATATCATCTTATGTTTCCTAATTTACCCGATTTACAGCAGGTTTGAAATATGACTGGATTAAGGGCAGATCTATGATTAGTGAGCAAATCACCATCAACTCGTTTTCTTCCCTGTTGGCATCAGATAAAAAGCCCATCATAAATGTACCCTCCAGATACTTGGGACTTTAAGAAATAATGGCAGGGATGGCAGCAATTTAGGTGAATTAATCTGACATTTCTGTAGTGTGCTGAATAAGAACTGTATTCAGACAAACACCACCATTTAGGGCTGCACAATATATTGTTAATCATTATTGCGATATTGGTCTCAATGGAATGGAAATTAGCCTAATGGAAATTAGCCTCTGGCCAATCACACTATTTCTGATAGGGTGACCAATCACAGCTTCAGGTGAGTTACAGGGCGTTCTGATGAATCGAGGTCTTCATGTAATCCCACAAAGGTCTAATTTTTAACCATTAAAAGTGTTGGCAAACTGGTGCATGAATGTGCGGGGCTAAATATGCATTAAACTATGATTTGAGGGCTGTTTTTGTAACCCATTTTCCATATATGGGCTGTATGGATTGGGGGGGGGGGGTTAAACATAACTTTTGAAACAATATTTAAGCCTTTTCAATTCCAGAAAAGTGATATGGGCCCTTTAATATATTGACATGCATCACAAATGCAATATGTAGCAGTAAAATCGCACTACTCATATTTTGTCCATATTGTGCAGCTATGCCACAATTCTTTCATTGATTTCAATACAAATTTGATTATTCATCCAAATACTGGATATCCATTTTTACATATTCAAGAAAGCAAAGACAGCGAAACACTTTGTTCTATAGTCGCAGAAAAGTTACAGCTTAGTGACTCAAGTTTCTGTGGCTATGTATATTTATGATCGCTTTAGGCATCTTTATAGCTGCTGGTGCTAAAATCCATACATGCAACTATTAGGTTTAACATTGCAAGATGTTAAATTTATGCCCGGGACTCAAGTTCAAGTTCAAGTAGGTTTTATTGTCATTTCTACCATATACACACAGTACATAGTAAAAACGAAACAACGTTCCTCCAGGACCATGGTGCAACACGACAGCAGAACAGAACAGCACAGAACAGAACACAAGTGCAAACAGGACAAAGAGCAACAATACAGCTAACGAGACAAGACAAGACAACGTTCAAGGACCCTGGTCCTGGAGCCCCGCTGTCCTGCACATTTTATGGCGCTTTTCCACTGGCACAACGAACCGTACTGTACCGCGCACAAATGTTTTTCCGTTAAAAATAAAGCAACCCGTACCCAGGCTGAACCCGAGCTGCTCATCGGCAGGACCGAAAGCGGCCCGTTGCTGAGCTGACTGCATCACTGCTTTCTGATTGTTTGAAATTGTGTCATCACAACATGAAAAGAGGCCATTGTTTTTTACTGTCAGCACAAAAAACAGCAATGGAGAAAGTACAAGCACTACTGTCTGTTTGGGCTGAAGATAATTTTTTAGTGGGAGTTCTATGATGCTAACATTCATTTTTAACGCTGTGAAAAACGAGAAGGTGAACCAGGACATCACTAACAAGTTAGCTGGGTTAGGTATTCATCTCAAGGCTAAAGAACGCTCAATTTTTTTTTTTTAGAAAGTCAGACATGATATACATAATTAAAGACCACAATAACAAAAGTGAATCTGTCAGGAAACTTTCTGCTGGTTCAACCCCATGAACGCGGTCTTGGGACCGACCGACCATAAACTGTGGGGAAAGAAACACCTTTACCAGGCTGAGATACACCAGAAAATCAAACCGTGAAGCAAGTTCCGTGGCATCGCAGTACGGTTTTGGTAAAGCATGGTTCCTGTATACCTATGGAAACGTGTCTTTTGTGTCAGCTCCAACTTCATTCTACTTAAGAAGGGTTTGCAAGTTGCTAATTTACCAAACCAGGTTAAGGCACTTTCTTCCTCTTTTAGACCCAACCCCTGCAATGTGTCACACCCATCCCCTTGGACGACTGGATGATCACACTTTGTATATGCCCTGCTCCTGCCTCTTGCTCTGGATTGGTTGGCTGTTGGACTTACATTTACAGAATTTAGCAGACGCTTTTATCCAAAGCTACTTCCATTCCCTAACTACAGGGGACAGTCTCCCTGGAGCAACTTGGGGTTAAGGGTCTTGCTCAGGAACCCAGTGGTGGTATGCTGAAGCTATGATTTGAACCCATGACCTCTTGGTCCAGAGGCAAGTATCCTACCCACTAGGCCACCACCACCCCAGGACAGACCTAAAAACCACCACCAAACTACAGTCTGAGCAGACTGTTACCTTTGCTGTGTGTACTTGCTTTTTGTTCTGTGTATTAAATTTACTGTGTACGACCTCCTGCCTGTTTCTGGCCTATGTTTGCATATATTTTGTAAATAGCTCAAAAGGTCACTGCTTGTAAACAACACTTGGCAGATGTCGTTAGTAGGAAGTTAACGCCATTTTGGTTGAATTAGTTTTCTCCTGGTTTTGGTTTAGTTTAGGTAAGAACTTGTATTCATGTTTATTTTTTGTGATTAGGCAGATTAAAACTGGGTCTTAGTTAAGAGTTGTTTCTGTTTATTATTTTGGCCTGGTCGGCTTCTGAAGCTTAAACCAGAATAAATATGAAGAAATACAAATCAAATGCACGTTCAGGGTTTTGCACTATTACTTCTTTGTATGTAAACACACACACAAGCAGTTAGTTACTCACGCTGGATGTGTATGAGCTGTTTGGGCTGGCGGAACTCTCCCTTGTACAGGCGGTCATAATAATTGATGTTGCCCTCAGCCTCGGGCACAGGGATGACCATGCTCTCCTTCTTTTCCCTGAATACCTGCTGGGCACAGATGGCCCTCTGGAGATGGTGCTCCTGTGGGAACAAGGGGAGGAGGTGTAAAAAGTTGTGTGAACATAAACAGAGGAACAGCTGATATGTTATAGTGTCATTACTATATTACAATTGCAAGAATATGAATGAAAAAAAAAAGAAAAATAAACTATGCTCAACGTTCATAAAACAACGCATTATGTTGCAATTTAGAACAAGCTTGTAAAGAAAAAAGAATGAAAAAATACACAGAGACCGTTATTGACATTTTCAAGTCCATCATTCAAATATGCTTTTATTTCACGTTGTTGGAAAAAGCCTGGAGGGCTTCAAGACTAGGACTTGGCGCCACAGAATACAAGCCAGTGTGATGCAATATGATGAACGCAACTGTCAAGCTTCCATCACTTGCTGGTAGGGCTGCATAATGTGGACAAAATATTATTGCAATTTTTCTGCTACATATTACAACTGCGATTCCTTTCAATGTATCAAAGGTCCTATATAATCACTTTTATGGAATTAAAGAGGCGTAAATATGTTGCAGACACATAACTGAGCTTTTGGCTGATGAAGAAAGAAGAGGCTATGAGATATGGCAAAAAAAAAATATTATCTGAAAGCTGCCTACATGCATAAGCACTTAATAATGTTTTAGGAAAACAACAATTCATGAACATCTTATGTCAGTAAGATGGTATATGATAGCTTATGAAACACATAAGAGCCCTTAAACTAAAGTGATTAACATTTGCTCCATTTATAACACTGTTATGAAGCATTGTTATAACCTAGAGGGCACAGTAGGTTTAGTTCTACTTTAAATATAGAAATCAGTTCTATGAAAGATTTTCTTGATCATTTTCATACATTTTTTCCATATCATTATAGCTTGTGTGAATTCTTAACAAGGCCTCCGCATTGTAGGTTCCATTTCTTGGGAAAGATGCTTCATAAGAGTGTTATAGATGGATCAGCTGTTAATCATTTTAGTTAAAGGCAGTTATGTCAAATCAGTGTTATTTACTTCATAAAAACTCTTGTGATAACACAAACAGTTTTTTAATGCATGATTCAGTACCACTTTACAAGAAGACTACTCGTATAAAGGGTTTATAAATGATTCAGAATCAGGTTGTTAATTAGGTTGTAGACAGTTTATAAATCATTAATAAGCAGTTATAAACAAGCTATAACAATTGTTACACATTGATGCAGGCTCACTATTTGTCTTACATTAAACTTACACTCACTCCCCATCCATACAGTCCATAAAACAGAAACCAAGTTCCAAAACAGCCCATTTTCAAATCATAGTTTTTTGTGATGTCACACATTTACATATATATCTTCATCAGCCTACAGCAGTTTTGCCCTGCTTATTCAGGCTAAGTTCTAAGGAGTGTTTTAGCACTGGGGCAGCCAATCAGAACAGAGATCATTTATATATATCAGTCTTAAAGGCACAGAAACAAAAACAGGCTGATTAATTCTAAGGGGTAAACAAAAGTTGGAAAACGGTCATGTAAGAATGAATTATGATGAACTATAAAATATTTTTGTAAAAAAAAATTGGGGGAAAATTGAAATGTAGAATATGGTGAACCATAGTGAACCTTTAATGCTTAAAGATTGGCCAAAATAATTTCACTTTTGTTAGATTACACGAAGACCTCAATTCACCAGAGCACCCAGTAACTCACTTGGAGCTGATTGGTCAGTGGAGTCAAAAACACTGACTGGTTAGAGGCTCATTTGCATATTGCAGCCTTGCTCAATATCAGTATTGCAGAGAAAGATATCATAAAACAGTTAATTGACGATATACTGTGCACCCCTCCTCGCCGGCAATACTAACAGAAGTTACTACAGGTTAGGATTACAAACACCATGTTATTGGCAACTGCCTACATCTGTGAATTCAGTAGTTCAATTTAAAAATTAAAAACAGCTCTCAGTTTGAACGATATATACAGGTCATGCTTTGCAGACCTTACAGTACTGGGCAAAAGTCTTAAGCCACCCCTCTTTTCTTCGCTTGAGTAACAGTTTTCCAGGCTTCCTGAAGGAATTTTAAAGACTATCATTTTCAGCCCAGTCCCTGAACCTGACCAGTTTCAGAGGAATATATTTTTGTTTGTTAAGTCACACAGTGACCTACGTATGACTCATTCAAGCAGAACAAAGACCATCTAACTTAAGGCCCGAACCAGTGAAGAAACAGGTGCAGATGATTCCAGATGATCAGGCCGGTGATCAGTATACTGGTAGTGCTGAATGCTGAGTCTTTGGAACTCCTTTATCTAAGCTCCTTGTATCTTTAGGCACTTTGCAGCCTCTCGCAGTAAAATATTTGTCCCCGTTTCTTTTCCTACTCAATATGCCAAGGATAAGACAGTTTGACAGGCATAAAACAGTATTTTTGCACCAGCAAGGTGGTTCAAGACTTTTGCACAGTAATGTATGTCAGTTTTGGCTTACAGTCCTAGAAAGAGTGTTCAGAGTAGAAATGGAGAGTCTGGCAAAATTTCTGCTCATTTAGACGGGAGCGATGACACGGAAGTAAATTTAAATTATCTTTTAAAATCTGTGTTCAACCATGGATTATCATCATCATTTTCGCTGCTTTACTGAACACATGGCCAAGGCCATGTTCAACTGCCAGCAGTAGGCGAACAATTCCCTTCCGCATCAATGGGTTGGTGAGTTATTTCAGTGTTTGAAAGCGTGTATGGATTAACAGGGCCATTTCGTAGCCTGTATGAATCAGCTAAAGCCGTTATCTGTGTTTTCCACTTCATTCACATCCCCTCAGCTACATCGAACAAACGGTTGAAAAGCAGCCAAGCAAATAAACTTTTGTGTCCACCTTGATTCTCTCCAAACATCTCTTACTTGAATCTTTCAAAGAAACGGGCAGGCTAACGGAACCGGACCTGCCTGGAGGGAGTTTCTAGGCTTGGTGTGGAACGTCAAGTTTTACCCCCATGTGCAAGATGGAGATTTTTATTGCCTAGCAGGCCTGTCATAACAGTGAACGTCATCGGATGTAGCAATCAGTAGCATTTTCCCTGTTAATTTCTAGGAATTCTTATTATGTATTTTCAACATAATTACAATTTTAATGCCCAGCTTTTCTTCAGTTACGGTGCTGAATTCTATCCATTGGTGATTTCATACTAAAGAGTTAGCACCCCTTAAAATAAAATAAACCTTTATTGTAACTGTCCCTTGATTTTTTGTAAAAGAACCTTGGTTTATATGCCTTTGTCAAAATTAGCCACTAAAAATGTCAGGAATCCGAAATAGTGTTACAGAACTCTGTTAGGGTATATAGGGGTCCAATAAAAGGAAAACAAAATAGATAATTCAAATATTCTCCAAACTAATGAGTAAATTACTTAATTACCATTATAAGCAATAGTGATAGCCCCAACACTAACATTAAAACAGTATAATCTGACACTGATCTGATATTGTTCTTTAAAAACTACTTTTAGATTTTAAATAACAGCTTTTTGTTAACTGAAGCACTTCAGATGAGATTCTAAAAGCAGGTTATCGTGATCAAATTATTCAAACACTACGACACAACAGGACGAAACACACAGCTGGAAAATATGACATCCCACAGTGTGGCTATATGTGTAACAGGACTGGACAGGCCTCATTCATCAGCTCCCTTAACACTGCTAGTAATATAATTACTAGTGCTGGGAACGTTAACGCGTTATTATCGCATTAACACATTATTTACTTAACGGCGACAATTAATTTATTGCACGTTAACGAAGTTTTGTTTTCTTTTTTTAATTTTTATTTTGAAAGTTTGTTGCTTTTATGTGCTCAGGGTGGGAGCAGCACGCAGCGCTTTGAGTCTCGGCTGGTTTTCGCGGGGTCAGGCGTCCCATTACTTTTGTCCATATAATATG
>JBBPCZ010000002.1:4081722-4092902 GCA_037974445.1 Brycinus macrolepidotus | reverse complement strand
GCAGTGTGTGGGGACGGTACCTTGCTCAAGGGTACCTCAGTGGTGCCACTAGCAGTCCTGGGATTCAAACCTATGGCCTTCCGATCACAGGGGCAACTCCCTAACCAGCTGTTCACAAGAATGAATTATGAAATCTTTTTGGTACAAAAAACCCATCAAACATGAGGGAAAAATGAAATGGAAGGAAAATGTGAAATATGGACCCTTTTAAAGTGTCTTCAATGGTTAAAACTGGCCAAAATATATATGTATATATTTTAAACTTTTGTTGAATTACATGAGAATCAGACAAAATGAATATTTTCAGTTGATAATATGTACAAGTACAGTCTCTGATATCATGAAACCAAATCAGCTAGTGCATCTGAATGAAAATCCAATAATCCGTATTATTTCACATTGTATTATTTCACATTGTATTCTCAATGAGCTGGTGGCCTGGTGGTTAGATAGCTGCTCCTGTGATAAGAAGGTTGTGGGTTTAAATCCCAGGACTGCCAATGGCACCACTGAGGTACCCATGAGTAAGGTACCGTCCCCACACACTGCTCCCCGGGCGCCTCCCCGTTAGTGGCAGCTCACTGCTTCACTTGGTGAATGGGTTAAATGCAGTGAAAGTAAGCTGTGCTGTGCTGTGTTCACACATGACTATAAGAGCCACTTTACTATGTTTCCATCTATTTAGCATGGCTTCATGTACCAGAGCACTGACTCCCTCTTCCTTTAGAGGGGGCTCTTTGACCTTGACTGTGACCCATGAGGTCGTTCTTCAGCCTGCGTTTTCCCTACTGACCTCTACATAAACTGTTTATGGGGGTGGACAAAATAATGTAAACATCAGACTTCAGTAAGAACAAAGCAGCTAGATAAAAATACACAGTTGTGTATATACACAAAATACACAATGAACAAATTTCTGCCAGAGCAAGTTATGAAAGATGATTAGCTGGGATGAGTGATGTGAATGCACAAAATAAGATATATATATATATTTTTATATGTAGGTATATGTATGTATATACACATGCACACACACACCGTACTGTGCAAAAGTCTTAGGCACCTGCAAAAATAATATTTAGAAACTGTTTAGATGAGCAGTGAGTGTTTTTTCACATTTATCTTACTAAAGGCACTTAATAAAACTAAAAATAATAAATACAAATAACATTCTACAGTAAACAGTTATTTTATGTACAGTATATCACTGTGTTCCTTGTGGAACATATATATACTTTTTTGTGAAAAATAAATAAAGAACGGTAGCTGAAGTTTGGTTGTATTTGATGGTCAGTGATATTTTCAGGCCTAAAGTTGACAATGAATTCCTAAACAAAGCCCACTCAGCTGAACTGCATCTTTTCATCCTTGGAGAATAAGAAGCAAGAAGCCTTCCACATATATTCATTTTTCTTCCAGCTGTTCAACATGACGAACGCCTTCTTAAGAGTGCTTCAGTTTTCCACTAGTAAGTGTAGAGAACTGCAATAACAGCATTCCAGCAGGCTCCATGTTCCATTCCTGCTGGACCCAACTCTGCTGAGTCTGAAGCTCTGAGCTGAACTGCAGGCCAGGAGTCGGAGCAGTGATGTGTTAACAGTGATGTGTTTTCCAGGACATTCAACTGGTTTGCAGTCCTGTTCCTTCTTCACACTCTTTGTTCATTCCAGTTTCTTATAGTTTTACTCACTCCTAATGTAACACTGCCGACCAAGTTGATCAGGAGCGTCTGAATGGAGAGAGTCAGGCCGGTCTGATTTGAGCTGCACTTGAAACTCTGCAGAGGAAGATTTTACTCAGAACTGTATTTTCTTTGTCTCATTAGAAATAAATCAGCTTTTTATTTGGAGATTATTTGGAGATTATTGAAGTCCGACTTGTTTCTCCTAAACCCCCCTTCTAGAGAAATGAGGAGCAAAAAGAAAAAATCAAGACAGAAGTTGTTTTGCTGTTCTCATTGGCTTCTCAGTTTTCTCAGTTTAACAACCGTATGGATCTCAAAACCGTCTGACTTTGGTAATCGAAACTTAAATTTGGTCACTAAGAGAAATTTCAGATGTTGTACAGACTAGTCTATAAGATGACCAAGATTTCTTTTAGATCTTCTGGTTTATCTGAAGATCTGATGATCTGAGACAAATAAAGATAAGAGCAGTTAGAGAAAAGAAAGAGCCTTTTAAGATCTTAAATTAGAGGAATTAGGAAGAATTAGATTAGAGGAAGGCTCATTCTCAGAAGCTGAATTTAAGAAGTATGAGAAATTGGTAAAAATCTACTTTTGATGAACTGAGCTCAGTTATATTTTTTCTCCCTGCTCTGGTCTTTATTTGTCTCAGATCATCATATCTTCAGATAAGCCAGATCATCCAAAGAAAACTTTGTTGTCTTATAAATTAGCCTGTACAACATCTGAAATTTGTCTTAGTGATCAAATTCAAGTCTCAACTACCAAAGTCAGACAGTTTTAAGATCCATAAGGTTGTTAAAGGGAAGAAAACTGAGAAGCCGATGAGAGCAGCAAAAGATCTTCTGTCTTAAGTTGATTTTTTCTTTTTGCTCCTTATTTCTCCTAAAGGGGGTTTTAGGAGAAACAAGTCAGACTTCAGTAATGTCCAAATAAGAAGATGATTTATTTCTGACAAGACAAAGAAAAGACTGTTGTGAGTAACATCTCCCTGTGCAGAGTTTTAATGCAGCTCCAATCAGACTGGCCTGACTCTCTCCATTCAGACGCTCCTGATCTGCTCGGTCAGCAGTGTTACGTCAGGAGTGAGTAAAACTATAAGAAACTGGGATCAACAAAGTGTGTGAAGAACGAACAGGACTGCAAACCAGTTGAATGTACTGGAAAACACATCACTGTTAACACATCACCGCTCCAACACTCCAACTGTAGTTCAGCTCAGAGCTCAGAACTTCCTTTGGGTTATTTCTCTCGGAGCACTCAAAGACTCGGTTTAAGTAGAATACGGGGAATCTGGCATGAAGCAGAGTCCAACTTGCCTTTTGGGCGCAGTTTCATTCCCCCTTTTTGATCAGAGTCTTTCATAAGCGCTGAAGGTGAGGGCCACTGGACTATAATAACCAAGAGAGGACATTTGACCTTGTCGGGGGAAAAAGCCTGCACTGTCCAAAGCTGTCCCAATTTCAGTGGCCTCACGAAATGACCATGATTCTTCACATCTCGACTTGTTTTCATGTCTGGCTGCTTTTCCAACCCAACTGCTAGCACTCCCCCCAACCCCACCACCATCCCCCATTCCACCGCCTGAAAGCTAGAATGAAACGAGAGGAGGTAGTCATGTGTAGGCCTCTCAGAGTGCATTACAGGCGGTGTGAATCATGCCTGCTGCACGCGTCCTGCTGCCGATGAGTCATCCAGAGCTGAGCATGCGTGGAGAAGTTCATAGAATCAAAGCTGTGGACGTTGGCCTCAGTGGGCTGAAAGGACTGTGCAATCAGGCCAGGCTAATTCCTTATGCAAGACCTCCAGCATCAAAACACCACCACAGCACAGGAGGACATTGCAGGCAAAGGCGTTTCAAGGACATTTATAATGGAAAACCTTGTTTTTATTAAAACTAGAGGCTGTGAAACCATCGTTAAAGTTTCCCTCCCTAGCCTGTAGCAGTTTGGCCCTGCCCATTCAGCCTGAAGTGATACAGAGTGTCATTCCTCCGGCCAGGCTCTAGCAGTTATTAGACTTACTGGAGTGCAGTATGTTGGGAAAATGGCTGTGAACAGGATCCACATGTCTGAAGGGAGTGGATGAAGTACAGTACTGTGCAAGTACAAGTCTTGTGTAAACTGTTTAAAGCCATTTATCTGAGCAGTGAGAGACTTTCTGTCAGCAAATACACAAGTTAACATTAGGATAAATGCAAACAAAAAAGAAAGCATTAAATAATACTAACATTTGTTTTGTTTGGAAAAAGTACTTGAAGTTTTGTGAGATGGATAGAAGATCACAGGTTCGGTTCCATGTTTCACCTCGATGCCTCCAGCCATTTTATGGATTTGTGATGTTCTATCAGAGGCTATGAAGTATCGATTGAGCTAAATCAGGTATTTGAGGTATCTGATGAGAACTATAATGTAGTACTGGGCTTCGATAAGGAGGTCTGGGAATGATTAAGCAAACACATAGACATTCATAAAATCACTATTTACATTTAGCAGACGCTTTTATCCAAAGCGACTTCCATTCCCTAACTACAGGGGACAGTCTCCCTGGAGCAACTTGGGGTTAAGGGTCTTGCTCAGGAACCCAGTGGTGGTAGGTAGGATTCAAACTCATGACCTCTTGGTACAGAGGCAAGTATCCTACCCACTAGGCCAACACCATCCCATTAACATTGTATTAATATTATTTGCATACATTCTAATAGTAGCTTTTACAAACATTACATTCATATGTTTACAAACATATGAATATAATTTTCTCAGGTATCTAAGACTTTGGCCTGGTGCTGTAGATCTTTTAATGCCTGAGGACTCAGCCAATCAGAACAGGTCATTTTTACTATTTGTCTTAAAGACACTATTGTAAACCAGCCTGTTTAATAGCAAGGGATGAAAATAATGGTCATGTAAAAATGAATTGTGACTTGGGACGGTACTGAGAGCTAACACTAAACTTGTTCTAAACTGGTACAAAACTGGTCACAGTTCCTGACTGGTCAGTGCTGAAATCTGGAGAATCTCCTGTTCAGTGTTAATACTTCCTCACACAGCTGCGTTTTCAAACGGTGGATACTGGATTGGATCAGTGGAGGGACGATGTGGTGCTCTGCTCTTCACGAACACACATTTGTCAAGCAGAACATATGTAGTGACGCTCATTACATATACAGGAAACTCAGCACACAGTTTAGATCCTTATTTCTCCCCCCCAAAAAAAACACATTAAAGTAACTGTTAAATCTTTTCACATCTATTAATGTGATGTCTTCATTTTTTGCAACTAATTATGATCAGTAGTATCAATAAGAGTATTGATAAGTATCAGCATCAGTATCAGTACAATCCTAACGATGCCAGTGTAAATACAGCATATGAACTGAAAAAATGTTCAGATATCAAGTCTACAGCACTAAAATAAGACCTCTGCTAAAACAGGCACCTATTATAGGCTAGTAATGAATAAATGTGAATGAATGATTCATGTCGCACTCTGAAACTGCAAAACATGTAATATGTAAAAAATGTAATATATAATATGTAATAATATCGTTTGCAGAAATTATCAAGTTATCTCAGTCCATTCAGCACATTTTATTTTTATATCCATCATTTTTCCGTCATTGCAGCAGTAGTATTCCTAGGATATCACTCACACTGTTTTCTTTGAAGACCTAAAAATTCAAGAGCATTCCCTGTCAGGAGATTAATACTGAAAAAACATGGTCAAATACAATTACAGGCACCAAAAAGATCCTTATTTCACATCTTTTAATGTGAAGTCTTCATTTTTTGCATGAAATTTTGGAGAATAGTGTCAATAAGAATATTGATTCAATAAGCAGTACAACCCTAACAATACCCCTCGCTAATTATGACTGTTTTGACTTTAGATGCAAAATATGAGACTTTAATACGAATTTAATGTTCATCAGATTCCATCAGTTGATGCTCTGATGGAATATTTGCTCTTTAAATAAATACGATCTTTCTCATAAACACATTACATTAACCCTTAGAACCTCAGATTTCAACAAATAAAAACGGTGTAAAATGGTGTAAAACAGTCTAAAACCGGTGTTTGCTCTCCTACATGCTCACCGTTTGCTGCTCTTTCTCTCGGCGCGCCGCCGCTCTGCTGCTCTCCGGACCACCTCCCTCTGCAGGTTTCCCCCACCCACTTGTAGGCGCAGGCTATCCTAAAAGTTCTCCTGGGTTCAAAGATCTTGTGTTTTTTTTTGTTTGTTTCTAAGACCTTAAATAAAAGAAATTTGTTCATTTTTGTTCTTTATGGGCATTTGCATGTGATGTCATTTTTAAAACCCCAGCAGTGGTTATTATATTACATGTTTTTTTAATTACAATAATTTTGGTTCTATGTGACGTTGGAACACCAAACAAAGCTCAGCATGACATCTGACACCTCGAGCATCAACACAAACTTGGGAAACTTCCATATAAGTAGTTGTTTTGTCTTATGATGACAATTTACCATTTGCTTCTGGCGATCCATGCCACTCATGTTCTAAAGGTTAAAGGAATAGTTGGGGAAAAAAATGCCCTCTTACCCCAAATGTAGTCAATTAGTCAAGACATGTTTGGTGTCTGTCTGGCTTTGGTCTGAAGTTTAGCTCTGGTCCTCAGAGGCCAATGTGGCTAACAAGCAATGGATGCTTATACCCGGCCAATTACACCATGCCCAAACCATCCCACTTTCCTCAAACTGCGACAGTGGTTTAGAAAAACTTCTATCACTGTATGATGTTCTGGTCTCTGTATGATGTTCATCAATGATTCATTCTGGACCTGAATGGACCTCCGCTATCCGTGTTGTCCTGCCTGTCATGTCTGAGTAAATTGGATGTCATACTGTGACCCGGATGCCGTGATGAGTCTCAGAGAGAACTCTCACATAATAAATCAAAGGCGGTAAAAGTGCAGCCTCTGGCGTCCCTCAGCAAGGTTCAGCCGCTCGGAGGGAAGCGGTGAGTTGAAATTCAGCACAGGCAGTTTCAGAACTGTAGAGACGTTCCATTGGTGTTCAGCTGTACCTGCCCAGACTCAGGCTCAGAAACTGGCTGCTCATGTCCAGGGCACAAATTACACAGAGGTTTGGGTTTAGTTTATAAAATAAAAATAATAATTTATTCATTTCCTGTAATCTCTTAATCCTTACGGTTGCATGGTCTACAGGTGCAAGGCAGGGACTCACCCTGGGTGGGCCACCAGCCCACCACAGGGCATGCGCACACACACACTATTCACTCACACACTCACACCTATGGTCAATTTAGAATCCCTAATTCACCTGACGTACACGTCTTTGGACTGTGGGAGAAACCGGAGACCCCGGAGGAAACCCACGCCACCACGAGGAGAACATGCAAACTCCACACACACAAGACCCGGATATAAAACCCCCAACCCTGGAGGTGTGAGGCAAAAGTGCTACCCACTGCGCCACCGTCATAACCACAATAAAATGGATCACAACCATAATCATACTAATATATTATTCATTTTTATACTTAATTTTAAAAATATTTTTATGCTACATAATATACTAATATTAATATTATCATTCATTGTGCGGAATAATACATCATCCTAATCATAAATAGTATTATAGAAATAGTATAAGTAGTAAATGACTTGAGTTTAGACCAGCTTCATCAGGTTTGTGTGGTCATGGGCAAATTACAGTTGTTACATCAGAGTTGTGACAGTTACTACTACTACTAATAATAATAATAATAAAAATAGGTAACCCACGTGCCCACCATGCTACTGTTTTTACATCAGTCCCTTCTAGTGGTAGGCCACCTGAGGCAAGCAGAAAAAAACTGACTCGTTTTATTTCACTATACTGATGTATTAGAATTAATTAAACTCCTCATGTTTAATTTTCTTGTTTTTGGGTTTATCAGTATCAAAATCTACATCATGTCATACCAGTATTCCAGTTGAATCTGTTCCTAACCTCAGCCATTCTAATATCCCAGAACATCAACTGTGAGGAAGAAACTGACCCCTTTGAATGTCACTGTCTGATTTGCATTCTGCTCGTGTCCCATTGGTTACAACATTTTCAAGGCATAGAAATGCGTCTCTGATGACCACAGTAAAAAATGGAGGAAGCACTGCTCACAGTACTCATGAATACAGATTTGCGGCGCTGCTCGTCACCCAGGTCTACATCTCAACTGCTGCCAAGGCTGAGGAGTTGAGCCCTTGCATCAGCTGCAGTAATGAATCCAAAGCCACATGCCCGGGCAGTGGGTGCAGTTGGGGGGGGGGGGGGTGGCTTTTGGATGGACTCTGGGGATTGATATTTAAAGCAATGTGAAGTCTGGATGAATGATAAAGTGGGATCTAATTAGGACTGAAGGAAAAGCTGACACCTAGTGGTGTATTTAAGTAGTACAGACAGTAAACCTGCCTTACCACACCTGGCTTATATGTTACTGTAGCTTATATGTTACAGTTACTGAGTTACTGACTATTAAGCACAATTTATTGACTAGCCCCCAGTACATTAATGGAAAAGGGCCACTACTGGACCATATTAAATCACTTGTTCAATATTTACTAAAAATACACTAAAAATTCTTTGCTAACAATTCAATTTACAGTATGTTCACCACTTGAGTCTTTACTGGCCAGAAAATGTCATATTTTTTGTTCATCACTACTGACCTATAAAAAGCCACCAAATATAATGTGGATCACCAGACAAGTATTAGATATTTAATGAGGTATTAAGTGATGAAACAGGTATTAAGTGATGAAATGAGGTCTTGAGGTATTAAGTGACGATCATTAAGTGATGATGATCAACGAGTACATTTAAAATTACAGACAGCCTATCAAAATTCAGCAGCCAGTGCATTAATGTGTCAATGGCCAATCAGTTTCCATCCAACCCTATGAAAAAATGAATCAGATTGACTAGATTAGGTTTTATTAGTCATGAACTTAACAATTGACTTGAATTCTCACTGTGATGGCTACAGCCACACAGGGGAGTATTATCCCATATCCCATCTATGCACTTTGTTAATAAGCTGCACAGCCTATCATTTACAGTCACTTATACTATACTTATACTATGTTTAAATAATTCACATTACACACTTTGCTTGATTTATAGTTTATTTGCTTACATTGTTTTACATGGAGTGCACACATTTTAGCAGTGTAAGGTTGTAGAATAAGTTGGTTTGTTATTAACCATGTGTTTCTTTGTTCTTTGAGTTAATATTGCTGAGCGTTGGGGGTGGTCCCTTCCTGGTTGGGCAAAGGTGTGGCTGAGGGCTGAGGACACCTAAATCTCAGGGCCTGCATATTAGGCCATACCACATCACACCATGTATCAGAGGTTGGATTTTGGCCTTAGGTGCTTTTGTTTTGTACGGGTTGGAAGTAATGTTTTTGTTTTTTTTCACCCCTTTTTGTGTTCTTTGGGTTGGCCAAGCCACTATATATGTTCCCCTTTGTTTCATTGTAGTAGGTCAGATTTGTTTAGTTACAGTCATGTTAAATGTCTTTGGTTTGAGTTAAGTTTGCTTTATTTGACCCCTTTTATATGCCTAGTTGTTAGTAGTTTTTGGTCTTTTGTAAACCTTTGACTTTTTATGGGTAATAAAACCCTCCCTTTTGAAATGAAAATTCGTGTGTCCTCGTGCCTCACTGCTTGGTCCCTTACACTCACACATGAAATGCCTTGCCACAGTTCATAAATATTTTTGGATATGGATATTGGATATGGATTTTGTTGCAATAAATCACAATCCACCTCAGCGGTATTGTTATATCTCCATTTTTTGGGACTATGTTCACATTTTGCCCACATTCATTTTAAAGTGCAGAGAGTGAGCACCAACATACCGGACCAATGTCTTTACTTGGCTGCGTATATAGTGACATCATCAGAAATCTAGTTCTATGTAAATAAGGATTAAACATTGTGTGCTTTTGGGGTCGCTTGATCATTTATGCAGTGCCTCCTTGTGGACTTAGGAGACACTGACTTAGAAAACTGACATTTCCTACCTCTTTTCTTTTTTTAATGATTTGTAATTAGAATATTTCTGGAAGCCATAGCCACAGCTCTTCAGCCCAAGTGCGTCCCATTGGTCAAGCATGCAAAATCTGCAGACCACTCTAAACGCACTCTTTAACGAACACTGCATTAAGATGGTATTACTAGATATAAAATACAGTACATATCATTTTACATTTACAGCATTTTGACAGACGCAAGTAGACTAAGATTCTACCAAAGATGTTAGTCCACCACGGCCCTCAAATCACAGACAAAAGTTTGTGTTAGTTAATTTAGTTTATGACATAAACATGTAGAAGTTCTCAGTAAAGTAGAGGATCTTTAGTCTCTGTGTGAAGACACTAAAGGTCTCAGCGGTTCTGATGTTCAGGGGAAGTGCATTCCACCACTTCGGTGATGCAGATCTTAGACCTTTGACAAGAGGGGGACTGAGTTGGGCTGTGTTTGATGCTCTAAGAAGGCAGAGCTGTGACCCTTGATCTGATCAGAGCTGATTGGTCAGAAGGAGCTGAACCAATTTTGGCTTTGTAGGCAAGTTTTTAATCTAATGGAGAACCAAAGGAACCCAGTGATGGTCTGCAGTAATGGAGTGGTGTGAGATGTTTGATGTATTGACGACCAGATCTTCTGGATCATCTGTAGAGGTCTGGTGGTCTTCAGAGGAGCCAGGAGTGAGTTACAGTCGTCCATTCTTGATGAAAAGTGACTGGACGAGCACCTAAGTGGAACACATTTGAGTCTTAACAAGCACTTGCAGAATTTGGGACAGACCTAAGGCCCTGTGAACTTTCCAGAGGTCCAGGAAAGACCAGAGATTGAAGCACCAGGACTTAAACATGGAGCCAAGAGCAGTCACTATACTTTATTTGAAGGGAGTAGTAGCATAAAATTTTCATCTGTACAATATGTAACAATTACTTCCAACCAGGCCCTGAATTCGTTTGTTAAATACTTTAGAGGAGAAACTCAAAATGGCATGTCTGGCATAAAGGTAATAATACAGTCGCTTGCACCCAGGATAGCCAGTTTTGGTACAACGCTGAAATTCACCCAACGGCATCATAGTGAGCAAATACTACTAAAAAAAACACAAAGAGTGTCTTATTTGCCAGAGAGAGAGAGAAAAAAAAGAAAAAAAAAACAGAAAAAGAAGTAGAGAACCTGCTGGTCAATTCCCAGTCAAAGTTTTCGCAACGTTTGCACCATGTTATATGTCGTGCTACACTGGCTTGTTATTTTAACGTTGAGAGTAAACCGGGACGTCTTGAGGTACAGGATAGATTGATGTGCTAATTTCTTTCATTTATGTTTGTGTGTGTGTGTGTGTGTGTATATATATATATATATATATATATATATGTGTGTGTGTGTGTGTGTGTGTGTGTTTGTTTCGTGTTCTGCCCAGTTTTATAAATAGAGAGAAGGTAAGAAAAAT
>JBBPCZ010000002.1:4050426-4061851 GCA_037974445.1 Brycinus macrolepidotus | reverse complement strand
TAAGGTCATGGAGTGGCCTAGCCAGTCTCCAGACCTCAATCCTATAGAAAATCTGTGGAGGGAGCTGAAGCTTCGAGCTGCCAAGCAGCAGCCAAGAAACCTAAAGGATTTAGAGAGTTTCTGTACAGAGGAGTGGGCTAAAATCCCTCCTGAGATGTGTGCATACCTGGTGACCGACAACAAGAAACGTCTTACTGCTGTGCTTGCCAACACGGATTTCTCCACCCAGTACTAAGACATGTTTTGCTTGGGTATCAAATACTTATTTCACTCAGTGAAATGCAAATCAATTTATAACTTTTATGTGTTTTGTTCTGGATTTTCGGTTGATATTCTGTCTCTCTTCATTAAAATGAAACTACCCTAAAAATTATAGACTGTTCATTTCTTTGTTGCTGAGCAAACTTACAAATTCAGCAGGGGATCAAAAAATTATTTCCCCCACTGCATATTAGAATTACACGATATGGACAAAACATCAGTACTGCGATTTTACTACTATATTTTATGATTGTGATATCAAAGGGCCCATATCACTACTTTTCTGGAATTAAAAAGGCTTAAAATGTGTATATCTTTATCTGCCCATTTTCCAGCTCTCCTTACCCCTTAGAATTGAACAGGTTACTGTTGGTACTGTGTCTTTACGAATGATGATATGATATATGTGAGATATATATCATATATATATATATGATATAAGACGACACAATGACGCTGTCGTCTCACAGAAAGAAGGTCCTGGGTTCAATTCCCAGCTTGGAAAGGGTCTTTTCTGGGTGGAGTTTGCATATTCTCCCCATGTTTCCCAGGTTTCCACCAAGTTGTCCCATTTCCTCCCACAGTCCAAAGATGTGCATGGAACTGGAGATGCTAAATTGTCCCTAAAATGTTTGCGTCTGCCCTGTGATGGAGTGGTGACCTGTCCGAGGAGTTTCTCCACCTTTCTCCCTATAATTGCTGGGACAGGCTCCAGCACCAATCCTGGTTAAGGATAAGCGGTTCAATTGATTAAATACATGAAACTATTCTGCTAACTGCTGAGTTAAATATATTTGAAAAAATATAAAAAACAACATATTATATGTGCCATAATCTTTGCACAGGTCATAATTTTTCCCCGTGTGTTACATTCAGCAAATAAGCTATAACCGTGTATTAAAATGTACACAAGCATGTTCTCTGTAAAGGATGCATACTTTCTTTCACTTTGTAAATCTCGCAAAAAACATGCAGTATGACAAGCAAACACTTGGCACTTGACCGTATGTTTATGACCTCTTTTCTGATTGACTACCCTTTAAAGTTCCTCATTCAAAACACTGGCCTGAAACACTCCTTATAACATCAGTGTGGAGCGCTCTAGGTTGAATAAGTGGGTGTAGGTAAGCACATTATTTTTCTTTCACCTCAAGGTCAAAATTAGCTGTTTTCGTAGCTTAGTTTCCATATATGGACTGAAAATCAAATTTTTACATACCATATTCCATAAAATAATTTTCTTCCGATGGATTTTTAAAAGGGACCCTTTAAAATGAGTGCAGACAAGAAGCCTGAGCAGGATGAAGTGAGGCAATTTTTCGCAGGTCTTAGTGAGAACACCTGTGGTTAAGAGTCTGGACAGAAGTAGGGCAAATGTAAAACAGCTATGCTCTTAAGCTTGACCTACATTTCCTCTTCTGGATTGAATGAATGAATGAATAAATAAATAAACAAACAAACAAACAAACAAATAAATAAATACAATAATAATAATAAAAATTTGGACACAGGGAGGGCTCAGGTGTCCTCAAGTCGAGACTCCAAAGTATATGGATCTGGGTTGTGTAGTGCATTTTACTGGGTCCTCAAGGAATTTCACACTGGAGACGAGTGACCGCAAGATGGGACGAAAGGGCAGAACATCCATCATGTGAGGGAAGGAGAAGGAGAGGGGAGGGAAGAAGAAGAAAAAAAAAAGGCCTACAAAAAACAGCCAAAAGAGAACAGGAATACATGCGAGATTGAGTTGCTTTTGCCCGTTACCTAAAACGAGGCCTGAACGAGCTGACGCAGAAAGAGGGGGCCGGCGTAGATGTGAGGGCTCAAAGAAAAACAACACATGCCCTTAGCTGTCATTCTCCCTGTCAGAACGCACACAATGGCCGGGGATCATGTTGACTTTTCCATCTGACCAAATGTCAGTCACCAAGCAGGCACAAGTTAGGGAAAATGACAATGGCTCTTTATGAAGTGCCTCTTTTAGCAAGAGCCCAAAAAACTACAAGGGCTGCTCACCTGTAAGTTAAGAAGACTGTTTCTTTCCCTGGACACCCAGCGTGGATATTGAGTGTCAGTGTGTAAGGGTTACGAGGGTTCGTGTCGTTAAAATAGTAGAACAAACCAGACACCAGTGGAAAATGTCCAGGAGCAACTGACCTGTCTGTTTCATCATGTATACTGTCAGCATCTCCTGACATGCATCCACTGCCTCCAAAGCCTGACATGATTTTAAGGAATGTTTCACCTGTTAAATTCTAAAAGCCAGTAGGAACACGTTAACCTGATGCAAGCCAGGCTGGTCCGGACTAGCTTAACCCTTAGAACTCAGAGCATATTAGTAAAATGTGATTTTAACAAATAAAACTGGTGTTTGCTCTCCTACACGCTCGCCGTTTGTTGCTCTTTCTCTTGGCGCGCATCCGCTCGGCCGCTCTCCGGACCCCCTCCCACTTCGGGTTTCCAGAGGGACCATCCTAAAAGTTCTCCCAGGTTCAAAGATCACAGTTTTAAATTTTGATGCACTTTCAATTAGATTTTTCTAATACTGCATTAAAATTATTATACCTTTATTTTTTTTAATTACATACCAAAAGCAGGCATGGTTTACACCAGAAATGAGGTATCTGAAGGGAATATATATTTACTAATTAACAAAAAATGAACCAATGGGGTTGTTTGACTTACAAACTTAGAATATGTCCATTTTAAATTAATGAACTGTGGATAAGAATGAATAAAAGCACAAATTAATGAGTCAAAGAAAATACATTCATTCCAATGTACGCTAAATAAATTGCACAGAAATGTTACAAATGGTTTTCCTCCAGCAGTGGAATTTAATGTTGAGGGACAAACTCTGCATATGCAGACTCTGACTGGAGTGAATGGAGATGCGAGTCATTTCTTAACTTTATACTGTAATCTATATTTGTACTGGTGAACCCCATCAGTATACTCATACAATTTATATCAAGCATATGTTAACATATTTGGATAGTCTGTAAAAGCATCACGTTTGTAATTTCTTACTGTTTCGATTCAATTACATTTCATTGGTTGAAAGAAAGTATATGAATGTCTTCCTTGAAACAGGTTTAGTGTGTTCGTGCTGTAAAAAGGTACATGTGGGCAAAAAGTCTGAGACCACTAGTGAATACACTGAATTATTTTCCAGCTTAATTCAAAGTTTCTCAATTATATAATCAGACAATTTATCAAACAATGATCAAACAGTTTGGAGTGAAATGTAGAATATGTGAAATATTTCCATGAATTTCAGAGTTTCTTGGTGTGCTTTAATGACAGCAGGGCTGAAACTCCACTGGTTTGTGCAGAAGCCTCTGAAATCCAACGGAATACACACTTTAGTGAAAGGCAGGAAAAGGCAGGAAAGGACTTAACATGGTCAGTCCTACCCAGAAATAGTTCATTTTACTGATCACAACTTTCCTTTGTTTTAAATCCTTCTAAATGAAACATTCAAGATTTTCAATGTGGTCTCAGACTTTTAGCCACAGCTGTACTTGGCTTGGGGTGTCTGCTGCAGTTCGGCACAAGAAAGTGGCACAGTAAGCAATGCTGAAAATGCTGAAAGCCTACACTGACTATCTTCCATAAAGTTTCCATTTAATTTAGCAACTTGCAGGTCTCAACATAAAGCGTAATTCAAGATCGCTCACACTCCCCACATTCATCCTACCAGTGTCTTTGCATGCTTGGAGACATGCATCCGGAAGCAAGGCATCGCTGGTTTACCATGCACCTTAAGGAAGGGATCTTGTGCTTGAATCCCCCTCGAAATACAAGGGATTTCGTACTTATCCGTGCACTGAGAAAACAAACCAAATAAACAAACAAACAAACAAAAAAATCTCAATTTTAGACCGCCGCAGGGTGTAATGCACTTTGTAATGTGCAGGGATCAAATCAAAAACACAAAATCAAAGAGGCTGCTGCTTTGTATTGTAGAGTGGAACATGATGGAGGGAAAACAAAGCATAAAACAACCGAACCGGTGACGTTCAGAACGAAAAAAGGGGGGAGAAAGAAGCAGGAATCAAGCCACTTTCTTCAAAAGGATGGGTAAATTAGGCTTCTCTTACCTCTATCATGATATGAAAGGCGTGCTAGTCGAGGGAGGGAAGGAAGCAGAAATAAAAAGCGTTAGTTTCAGAGTGTGACATGGAGACAGATGGGATGGAGAGAATCTGGGTCAAATGTAAATCCGAGTAGCCCCGTTTGACTACGTTCCCCAACAGCTCCGTCGCCTGGTCAGGGTTAAACACAGTTTCAGGTGCCACACAGTCAAATGTTCCTTGGGGATGAGATGCTGATTCAGGCTCGTCAGCACTTCACTTCAGCCCTAACACCTACTCCATCCTATAATGCGATCAGAAGATCAAGGCAAGCGTTTCAATGGAACGAAACGTTATTTCGAGTCCTTTCATACACAAGCCGCAAGATATTCCTTCTATTCAATGTATTTTGCATACCAAAGTTTTTATACAAAAGGTTTTAAGTCCTGTTCAATTAGCTAGAACTCCCAACACATGGTGCTGCTTACAATGGGAAAATCATAGGAAACTCCACCACAGCGGTTTGAACTGCTGTTAATGCAACGTCACTACACAGCTTAACATGCTTGGAGGAAAACACTGACCACCAATTCTGTTACGTCAGCTAACGGACGGCCACACTGGCTAGCATTGTGCCTACCCACCTAGAGAGAGCCAATTATGCTCTCTTGGGCTACCTGGGGGGGGCATCCTCTTGGGCACCACCACTGATTAAACATGAGGACGATTTAAGAATTTTGCAGTATATTAAGAGTTGAATGTGTTCAAGCCATATGATTCCAATCACTGTCAACCCTTCAGCGCGTAGCGTCACATGGGCGTGTTTTGGAACGTTCAGCAACGAACATTCTAACGTGTTCTAACTGATGACTAACACTGCAAGTTAATTTATATTCAAGATTACAGCTGATACGCTATCATTCTTACACACAGAGCTTCATATTCCCTTTTTTTTTTTTTTACATTTAACAGTTCATCAATAATGAAATAATACTAAACACAGGCTGCGTCCAAACAGCTGATGGACCAACTGACGAACAGAGCAAGTGTGGAGGACACTCATGAGCAATGGACACTCAACACACGCAATGAAGAAACACAGACTCGCTGTTTGACTATCAGCGCTATATATAACAAATCTTTACATTTTGCACAACTATTGAGCCACCTGACAAGCATCAAAGTCAAAGTCAAACCAGTGACATTAGCACTGAGGTGAACATCATCTGTCTGATGAGATGTTTAGCTGCGCTGTAGTCACACGTGACACAAGCGACTACAGAACAATTTACAATACAAAGTAACGCACTGTTGAACTTTAGTATGGAACGCGGGCGAACGAGGAAAAAACTCACACAGCAACGGATAGAATTGTTAAAAAAAAAACTCCCCTGATGAAGGGTAAAATGTGTTCGGGTCATGGTATTCTGATCACTGTTGAACGTGCCTGAGCCATGGGATTCAGGTCGCTGTTATAAACATGCTCTAAGCACAGGATTCCGATTGCTGTTGCATGTGCTTGAGACATGGGATTCCGATCCCTGTTAAATGTGCTCAAGCCACGAGATTCTGATAGCTGTTAAATGTGCTTGAGCCTTGTGAGATTCCAATCGCTGTTAGACAGGCCTGAGCCATTGGATTCAGATTTCTGTTAAATGTGCTTGAGACACAGGATACTGATCACTGCTAATGTGCTATCGATCCATCTTTAAGTAATTTTGGGAAAATACTTCTGGTCTGTAGTTTGCCCATCTTGCATTATTTTTAAGCCAAAAAGCTTAGAAACTGAGGGGCGAAGGGAACCGTGAAAAGGATGAAGCATAAAGTCTCTGCCACATTTTTTTTTTTACTTTCAGTGGTTTTACATCTCTAAATTTCTCTTTGTGGTGGATGACAGAGGTCCCAGTACAACAGGCATTAAAGCTGACCACAGTAAAGCATCCAACAGTAAAAAAAAAAAAAAAAAAAAAAACCAAATGAAGCAAGGCTGCCTGGTTTCCCTTCAAAAACCCTTCAGGAATTGCATGGCAATGTAAAGATAAATAACCAAATGGTATGGCTGAGAAATATCAGTGTTTTCTCCTTAATTTTCCTGAAGGCTGTCCAAGCACAGCACTTCTAATGGACCTGCCTATAGCGTTTAGCCTGGGCATGCAAAATGATGAGCTGACAGTAAACATTTCACTAGCTGCCAGTAACTCGTAGAGTGTTTCACAACTGCTATGAAAGTGTCCTTTTCACTAACTTCCTATGTCGAAGCACAGAAAAAAGAGGAAAAAACATCTTTAGACAAGACGTGCAGGTGACACCTGGGACATAACAACAGCAACAACAGCATAAAGATCTGAGACTGAAAAGGAAAACTGGAAAGAAATGAATCAGCACACACTAAAAAGATTGCTACACAATTTTGAAATAAGATTAAATGCTATTTAAGACCTCAACATAACAAAAATACCATTTCCACCACACAACAATGCATACCATCAAATATAATACATATTAATGTCCATTTTCTTTGATTGAAAAAACAAGGATACATGAAAGTAAACTATCCTTAGCCCTTAGAATCCTGAGGGTATTTTAACATTTCTGCTTTACTTGTTCTTTTCTATTATTTAAAGCATTAAACAATGTGTAAGTGTCTCATATCCTTTCTTTCAACACTGCCTAGTCAATATGATAAATGATAAAAAGATGGACTTCTTGAGCTGACTGATTGAAAAAGCAAGGATATATGCTTTAGGAGGAAACTAATAATGTCCATTCAAATCACCTAATAAGACACCCAGGTTGAGAAACACTGTTCAAGAGATCTGGTGGGATCTAAAATGGAAACAAATTGCCAAAGTCGAATCCAGGTCGAGGAACTGCACTGTTCCTCCTCCAGCTCCGATCTCCTGTTCGACATGAGAGAGGAGGTGCGATTACAAACCCAGCAACCAAACTTTCATAAGAGCCCCTCTGGGACGCCAGACGAGGAAGGAAAACAGGAGGAGTTTTTATTTATTTATTTATCTGTCTTGCAAATCGGACTTGGGCCAGGAGGAACAAGATCTTCGAGGAGGCTTTGAAAATGTGCGAGCGCAGAAGCTCTTTGGCCGACGTTCAGACACATTTTTGCGAGGCGGCGAGCAGCGAGTGACACCTTTAAAAACTGACCTACTTTTTCAGAAGCGAGAAGCGCTTCCGTCCCGTTGCCAGAGACATGTTAGAAAGCTGGAGAATGTGACTTGCGAGATCAAATGTTATGCTTCCCATCCGTGTGTTAAGAAACAGAATTCGCTGACCCAGCGACGGCATCGAAAGGCTGACATGGACCTAGACCTTGAAACTGGTGTTTTTGCGCATAGGCTTCTAAAGAGGCTTTTAAACCACTTCCGGTGCGTGAGGGACAAGTTCAGACCTACAGCAGTTTATCAGAGGGAACGTATCTGTTTTTTATCAAAAAAGTGCTATTAATACAGATAGGGGAATTCCACTCAGCCACAAGCGCTATAAATCAAAGCCAGAGCATCTCGTCAGCATCTGAGGCTTAGATGAATTGACTCATTAAGCTCAAAGCAAACGGCATCTTAACTCTGGGGTCTCGTGACAGAATGGAAAGGGAAACATCTTAAAATCTGATTAGCGGAGCCCAAAACAGTGGAAACAGATGCCATTCAAGCGCTTCCAAGGGAAATACGGTAGAAATCGGACGTTGTATCTCTTTCACAGTTGCTGAGCTTCTTTCAGGAGCTGCGAATCAACCTCGCAGCTCAGGGATGCGCATCCGTCCCATGCGGAGAACAGCAGCGTCTCCCGAACGCTTTCATGTCGCTGTAGCGGGGCTGCCTCGGCTGACAGACAAGTGTGGTTGAGTTTGAGCAAGTGTGACATTGAGCACATTAGATCAGTAAAATACCTGTCACTCATGCCAACAAGAGGTGTTGCCTGGGGGGAAAACTAAAAAAAAAATTCCCAAACTTCTCGTTTCTCTCCGACAAAAAGATGAGTATGTACAGATAAACGGAGAGGGTGCATACCACACACACACATTTTATGTGTATACGCACGCACGCACACACACACACACACACACACACGCACACATGCTCAAAAACATGTAGACACTTCTTGGTCCATCCTACAGCCTCTATTGCTCTGTTGCAACATTGCTATGAGGATCTGATTGCATTCAACCCAAAAGAGCATTAGTGAGGTTGGGTACCGGACTCCAACTCATCCCAATGGTGCTTCATCACTCCATAGGTTACTAATAAGAACTGGGTGTCTGCATACTTTTGGACATGGAGAGTATTTACAGTACTGTGCAAACGTCGTAAGTATGTCTTAAAGGAAAAATATATTTAAAAACTGTTTAGATGAGCAGTGTTTCTTTCACATTAATATTAATATCAATGCTGCTATCGTTGCTCTAAAAGAATAAATACAAATAACATATTACAGTAAATTTTATGTGTAGTTTTATCAATGTGTTCCTTGTGGAAACCCAGTATTACTTGTAGTTTCTGTCAGAAACCTGGTTTGACTCAATCAGTCCTTCATTAAATTAAATCAGGAGCTGGAGATGGAATTTTACAAATCCAAGCAACGGCCGGAGGCATCGCGGAAAAATCTACTACTTTTTACAAACAAAACAAATCTTTTACTGCTTTCTTGTCTGTCTGCATTTATTCTAAGCTTAACTCTGCTAGCAGAAAGACACTATCATTGAAAAAATGCCAATAAACAATTTGCATAGGACAATTTGCACACTACTGTATATACACATGTACGTGCACATGAAGCAGCAGCAATGATACATTCTGTAAGGACATAATGCACAAAACACTTCTCACTTTTTTCTCCATCATTCAGCCAGCACTGACAGATAACTGTAACAAATAAACACTCTTGAACTTTTGCTTGCACAACGCGGCAGCCAACCTACCTGTGTGGGCACTAGGACAGGTGGGTACGCCAGCTTGTGATGGCGATACATCCAGAAGGAGAGAAGGACAATGGCTGCGATGCCCATGATTGGCACCAGGGAATAGAGGAGGGTGTTGAACAACGGCGGCTTCTGGGTGAACGGGTTCGACGTCGCTGTGGAGAGAGGGAGGGGGAGAGAGAGAGAGAGAGAGAGAGAGAGAGAATGTCAAAAGGAGTACACTGGAAAAAGAAAGATATAACATGTGGCTTTTATGATTTCTTAAAGCATAATCAGTCATAAAAGCTGGAATTCATTTTAAAGAACATAAATGGGAGGAACATTGTACAATTTTCAGAACAATTATGAAGGAAATCTCATGTAAAAGTTTATGAGGCTTGAATTTGTATACATGTTTGAAGTTGATGCATGTGTTTATTTCCAAAACATAAATATGCACTATATAAATGTACACACATATTTCAGGGTAGTCCTTAGTTATGAGCATTTTTATTGCAGTTTTATAGAAGTTTATAAGTTGCTCAACAAGATCAAAGTCTGGAGAAATAGAAAAATTTAAAAAGTGTCCGTGAATTAACTGAAATGCATATACACACACACACACACACACACACACACACACACACAGCTCAAAAAAATTAAAGGAACACTTTTAAAATCAAAGTATACCATCACGTTCATTAAACTACTAGGATGTTGATCTGGTCAGTGAAGTAGCAGAAGGGGTTGTTAATCAGTTTCAGCTGCCAGGTGCACTAGAGGGACAACAATGAGACGACCCCCAAAATAGGAATGAATTTACAGGTGGAGGCCACAGACATTTTTTCCCTCATCATCTTTTTTCACTAGTTTTGCATTTGCTTAGTGTCAGTGTCACTACTGGTAGCATGAGGCATTACCTGGATCCTACAGAGGTTGCATAGGTAGTCCAACTCCACCAAGATGGCACATCAAAACGTGCCATTGCCAGAAGCTTTGCTGTGTCTCCCAGCACAGTCTCAAGAGTATGGAGGAGATTCCAGGAGACAGGCAGTTACTCAAGGAGAGCTGGACAGGGCCATAACCCAAGGTCCTTAACCCATCAGCAGGACCGTTATGTGCTTTTTTGTGCAAGTAGGAACAGGATGAGCACTGCCAGAGCCCTACAAAACGACCTCCAGCAGGCAACCAGTGTGAATGTCTCTGACCAAACAATCAGAAACAGACTTCATGAGGGTGGTCTAATTGCCAGACGTCCTCTAGTGGGTCCTGTGCTCACTGCCCGGGAACAGAAATGGCAGGTCCGCCACTGGCGCCCTGTGCTTTTCACAGATGAGAGCAGGTTCATCCTGAGCACATGTGACAGACGTGAAAGGGTCTGAAGGAGCCGTGGAGGACTTTATGCTGCCTGTAACATCGTTCAGCATGACTGGTTTGGTGGTGGGTTAGTGATGGTCTGAGGAGGTATATCCATGGAGGAACACACAGACCTCCACAGGCTAGACAACGGCACCCTGACTGCCCTTAGATATCGGGATGAAAACCTTGGACCCATTGTCAGACCCTATGCTGGTGCAGTGGGTCCTGGGTTTCTCCTGGTGCACAACAATGCTCGACCTCATGTGGCGAGAGTATGCAAGCAGTTCCTGGAGGATGAAGGAATTGATACCATTGACTGGCCCCCACGCTCGCGTGACCTAAATCCAATAGAACACCTCTGGGACATTATGTTTTGGTCCATCCGATGCCGCCTGATTACACCTCAGGCTGTCCAGGAGCTCAGTGATACCCTGGTCTAGATCTGGGAGGAGATCACCCATCTACTGAGTACCATTTTGAGTTGCTGAAATGAAATGTCGGCAAAACGGACTAGCCTGCCACATAATTTTTTCTTTGATTTTCAGGGTGTCTTTGAATTCAGCCCTCTGTAGGGTAATAATTTTCATTTCCATCAAACAATTTGGCATTCTTTCGTTCCTAACACATTACCCAGTCCATTTCAGTATAGATATTCAGAATGATTTTTTTACCCATTGAGATCTGATGTGTTCCTTTAATTTTTTTGAGCAGTGTGTACTCTGCACAATACATCGTAAATATATCGTCATCGCGATATCAACCTGCGCGATATACATATCGCGAAAGACTGACTGAACTGCGATAAATGGTGTTTTTC
>JBBPCZ010000002.1:4028820-4043858 GCA_037974445.1 Brycinus macrolepidotus | reverse complement strand
TAATTGTCGGCGTTAAGTAAATCATGCGTTAACGCGATAATAACGCGTTACCTTTCCCAGCACTAATATATATATATATATATATATATATATATATAAATATAAATATAAAATTCATCGTTTTTATTATAATTTTAAATCTGGCACCACTGGTTCTTTGTTGTTCATAACTGATGTAAAAAAAAATACATATGTTTTGACATTATGTATGAGGCTGGGAACCGAAAGCAGTTTCCACATTAGAACCAATAAGAAAAACAAAATGTTTCTGATGTATTGTGTATTGTCATTTTTTGGACTGTATTACACACATCTAATGTTTTCAAGAATGAAGTTGTCAGAGAAAGACCAAGCAGGTTTTTAGCAATCATTAAACTGTTTGTGCCAAAGTCCATTCAGAACCGGAGCCCTGCTTTAACCTCCTTCCAGTTTTCTAATGTCGCGAAGCCAAATGTTCGGAGAAATAAAGCAAGGAATGAAAGGTGTGTTCGTAAAAGAAACCAACTGTCAGACTACATCAGAGCTGTACGCTTTGGTTAGCTTAGAGCTGATAAACAAAAGATTAACAGCACAAAAAACCCTGCTACAGTACACACACACACATACACATACTCGCACACACATGGCTGGGAACGAGAAAGGAAGTGGATAACATTCCAGAGGGCTTTTGTTTGGAAAAGAAGAGGAGAAAGAGAAGGGAGGCTGTTCACTTTTTGTGGGCTTGTGCTGGGCACACGCTTTTGAGCTAAGGTTTGGCGATATGATGATATGCTTATTGGTGGTTATTGTGATAATTACATCGCAAGTTCCTATTATAGTTTATCAGAATCAGAATCTGAAAACTTTATTGATCCCGGAAGAAACTGCTTAACAACACAACGAGGGTCATAAAAAAAAAATACAGGTTTAGACCAATTAAGGAGAACACCGACCAATCAATGCTGGTTCATATTTAAAAATATTGATATATTGATATGTTGATATTGAACATTTTCGAATGATTCCCTTAGTATCCATACTATTCATGTCAAACACACTTTTGATGCACATGAGCTTCCATATTGTACCGCTTCTGAGGGGATTCCGTGTTTGGTTTTGCACTTGTTTTCAGTAGCATTTAACAAGATGTCTCATTTAACTATCACTCTGATAAATGTTTACTGTCCTGTTCTTGGGCAGAGGACGTACTGTCATCACCGATGTTCTGTCATCACCCACGTCTTGTCATCATCACCCAAGTCATGTCATCACCTATGTCCTGTCATCATCACCTACATCTTGTCATCATCCATGTCTTGTCGTCATCGCCTACGTCCTGTCGTCATCGCCTACGTCTTGCTGTCATCGCCTTTGTCCTGCTGTCATTGCCTTTGTCCTACTATTACTGCCTAAGTCCTGTCGTCAACACCCACGTACTGTTATCACCCATGTCATGTTGTCATCAACCAAGTCCTGACATCACCTACGTCCCAATCACTTATGTCCTGTCATCATCACCAACGTCTTGTCATCACCCACGTCCTGTCATCATCACGTACTTCCGGCTGTCATCACCTGCATCCTGTCATTACCTACGTCTTGCCGTCATCACCTATGTCCTGGCCTCATCACCTGTCTTGTCGTCATTGCTTACATCCTGTCATCGCCGACAACTTGTCATCATCATCATCATCTCTGTCCTGTCTAAATCATCTACATCCTGTCGTCATCACCTGTGTCCTGTGCTCTTTACCACCTATGTCTTCTTATCATCATCATCTACATCCTGTTGTCATAATCTATGTCCTGTCACCACCTACGTTATGTACTCATCACCTACGTGGGCTGCATCTTTCTTAGACAGCCTATAACTGGTCCGAAAGTCTGAAACAGGTGTTTTCACACTGCAAGCAAACCCAACCATGGTTGAGTTTAATCCGGACCAAGACCACCTGCTTTGGTCCAGACTGTGGTCTAAGGCACCTTTCCCACGTTTTGGTTCGGACCAAACAAGGTAGGTGGTATTATTATATTAAACTAGGTATTTACATTATCAAGATATAAAGTACTTTGCCATAAGCCCTAAGAGAAGTGAGGGCTAGTGAGGGCAGATTACTTGATAACATATTACCGTAAAGTACCTAATATTGGCCTCTGCATATATTTGTTGGGAAAGTTCAGTGCTCCTGACGTCCATTAAAAATAAAGAATTAGCTTTTTAAGGTTGTTTTCCCTCACGCCCCTCTGTCTGCACTGAGGGTGTGAAAATTAGTCTTATTTCAGATTAAACTGGACTTCTCTTTATGGGTCAGTTGATTTTTATTATTGTAAAATCTTTTTTGTTTACAGATGACAGTCACATTTAGGTAATGAACGCCACAGTAATAGTTTTGTTCCTTAAAATGTTCTAAATCTGAAGGGAAATCTTAGGGCGAAAAAAGACCCTCAATTTTTAATCTGGCTTCATATCAAAAATGGTATTGAATACCACAAAAAAACTTTTTTTTTGGGGTTTCCAGCTTCTTCTTTTTAATAGTTTATTTTTTCAATGAAATTTGATTGAAAACTAAACAAAAATCACTACTACTTTTTCCATGTACTCTTTGAAATATAATAATATTACAATTAAAATTCTACACTTATTACTAAACAATACTATCTACAAATACTACTTGTTTAAAAAAAAATACTGTGATACATAATTTAACATTTTTGTTGTATCACCCATCCAAATCCTCACTGAGTTGCCAGAAGATTCACTGTCGGCAGGTAGCCCGTGTAAAAAAAAAAAAGAAAAGGAAAAAGAAATGAATAAAAAAAACAATAAAACGTCCCATCCAGTTCCAACGGGTGCGAGGTAAACAGGTTCAGCAGCATGCTAGGACAAGAGCCGCAAGGAGAGCGAGGCACTACTTTTCACGAGATCAGGCTCCTTGCACGCAATCAGAACACCTCCACTTGACGAGCAGGCAGCAGTTACCTGTCACATGGGGGCACATGAGCAGATAAGGCCCCAGTGGATTTTTGCCCGCTTTTATGAGGGGAGGGGACAGGGTTCAGGATGAACCTTGACGGGAAAACATGTTTACACAAGGCAGCAGGTATCAATATTCAGCACGGAATGCATTCTATCTTTAGTAGAGGCCATATGGCTGATGGGGATTTACCGCCGTCTCGGCCACGACCGGCATGAATTAAGGTTAGGTTGGGCTCAACAACTACCGAAGGTCAAGGTAAGAAGCATGAATTTTGTATTGCGCATTACATCATTTTTCAGAACTGTTCCTTCATTCATTCATTTATTCATTCATGTTCTGAGTCTCCAGGGTCACAGGAGGGTTTGTGCGTGGGTGGAGGCATTGGTTATGCTGGGGTCTGATAGGGCGGAAACGTGGAGAAACACCCTGGACAGTCCATCGCATTCACACACACACACATGCACACTTGGAGCAATTTAGCATCTCCACTGTCTTTGGACTGTGGGAGGAAACCGGAGATCCCAGCAGAAACGCACGCTGACACAGTTAAAACATGTTCCACGCAGAAAGGACCCAGACCATCCCAGACGGGAATCTGACCCAGAACCTCCTTGCTGTGAGGCTGCAGCTCTAAGAATTGTTCATAATAGCATTCAAGAAATAAAATTACTGCACAAAATAATTCTTATTTAAGGACATTTAGAAACGGAGAAAACTCATTTCTGTTTTAAATGTCTCCAACTGTGTGTTCTGATTTTGTCTGTCACTTATTTGATGGAAAATATTTATAGGTGGAAATAATGAGGGCATGAGTCATTACATCATAAAACGTCCTGAATAAAATTTTATTTAATTCATTTGCACGTTCATACGTTACACGAACTCATATATTAGCATATCACTTGTAGTGACCCAAGGTGTTTAAACACCCTATATGAAGGAGAACCAAAATCTTTTCTTTTTTGATGAAATAAATAAATGTGCAGTTCATATGGAAACTAAGCTGCAAAACCACCCTCAGTATTTTTGTGATGTCACGCATTTTCAGCCTGCGGAAGTTTAGCACCCCACGTTCGTGCGGAAGTTATAAGGACTGTTTTAGTTTGTATTATAATCAATGTTCACATATATACAGTAATGGGCAAGTCTTGAGCCACTCCTTATTTCTTCATATTTCGCTTTGAATCACCTCTTATGCCTTGTCACACTGCCCAATTTTTGGCATTGAGTTGATTAAAGAAATAGCTGCAAAGTGCCTAAACATACAAGGTGCCTAGATAAGGGAGCTCAGCATTCAGACCACCAGTATACTGATCACCGGCCTGATCATCTGGAATCACTGGTTCAGGCCTTAAGTTAGATGTGTTCTGCTTGAATGATTCATATGTCGGTGACTACGCGGTTTAACAAACAAAAAATATTCCTCTGAAACTGGTCAGATTCAGGGACTGGACTGAAAATGAGAGCCTTTAAAAGTCCTGCAGGAAGCCTGGAGAACTGTTTCTCATTAAAAATATAAGCAAGTCTGGATATTTGGAAGCAAAATATGAAGGAATGAGGGTTGGCTGAAGACTTTTGAACAGTGGCTTAGGGATGTATGTAAAAATGTAAAAATGAGATCACCATGAAGTGAATCTCAGAGAAACAACCGGGTACAAAAAAAATGTAGCGTATGAGTCCTTTAGAAGTATAAAAACACAGTAAGGTGTTTAGTGTGCAAAACCAAGATTACCTGTCATAGCAGTTGACATCATCCAACCAACAGCCTTGCTTCACCACGGCCACCGTCCCAGACACGTTCCGCCAGGTGGCAAAGCAGTGGAGACGCTTGTCCTTGTCTCCTACACAAGGCTCAATGCTGCGGTTTCCCTGGTTCTCGGCGTTCGGGGTGTAATTGTAGAGAACGCACTCCTGCGTCTCCGAGCGGCCCAGGATGGCCCCTGCAAAGCACACAGAATTCAGCGTTAGACAAAAGCTTGTTTTGTGGACAATGACAAGTGGATACTGATGAGCGTAATTTGGAGACGAATGTAGATGATGCAACTCGTCTGAAATGTGGCAAATTTCCCCATGTCCCAAAATCCCACAGTGACAGGAGTATCTCACAAACCCCACACTCTGGAACAGCATGGCTATGAGAGCGCCTGATTTACAGCAAAATACCGTAAATTTCACCTAAGTTTACTCAATATCTGGCCATACTGAGATGTAAAACATGGTATCGGAACTAGCTGAGCGTTTTCTCTCGATGTTAGAAGGGAAATACATGGCATTAGTGGTCAACAGGCGTGCACAGATTTGGGAATTTTGGGCCGATAAAGATATCTGAGATTTTTTATGTATATTTTGGCCAATATCGATGCTGATATAACCGCAAAATGTGTTTTGAACCCATACTCGGACTTCCGCAATCTGACAGTAGTCTCATAAGTCTTATGAAATTAAGAAGAAATAAAAATCGACTAGACCAGCACAAGCCTTTATAGTATTTATCTTCCTTGGTAAAGAAATCCAGTACAAGCTTCAGAGAGCAAAAAGGCCCCAGATTCAACATCCCTCAAGTACGGAGCAGAAATGTCCACAAACTACACTAAAATAAATAATAAAATACAATAAAAGCGACAGCAAAAATAGGTCTGAAATATTGGAGAAGTTACTAGTTTGACTGGTTCCTGACTGTATATACGGATAAACTCCCACTGCTATCAGTGTTTATGCAGTGTTAATACATTCTAACCCAGCTGTGTTTTCAAACAGTTGATTCTGGATTGGATCAGTGGGAGTTTATCTCCTTATTTCTCCAAAAAAACAAATTGCACCAAATTATAGAGTGTAGTATCAATAAGAGCATTGACAAGTATTGCTATCGACAGGCAGATTCAGTATTGATAACAGTATCTGTACAATAATAACCAACCCTACTACTGACTACAAGTGTATTTAAAATAGGGTGGTAGTAATAAAATTCGCACTCAGTTCACCCCTTTTCCACCAAATATCTTCTGTTTTATCAATAACTAAAGAAGTAAATTCCCCATTGACATCAATAGCCCTCATGTCATGTTCAAATGGCTCCAAATGTGGTAAATAAAGTAGCTGATTGAACCACCGTATCAAAACACTAAGCAAATAAAGGCAAACATTAGTTAGTTGTGGTTCGGAATTACTGCATGTCCATGCAATTCCCCATATCCATCCACACAGGTCTCAAGCGAATAATCCTTCAGATCTAAAATAATCTGGGAGAGTGAGATGCTACGGTGGCATTTTAAACCATTTTTGGTGGAAAAAATACTCTGGGTCTACCACATGGGTAAACAAAAATACAAAAACACATTTTACTCCAATAGCAAGCAAGCTATAACCATAAGCAGACTCTGGCTGGAGCTGAAGGTTGGTTTAAAGATTGTTTTCAGCAACCACTACAACCAGAGAAGGAGAAGACAGGCATGCATGAAGCAGTGAAGACGTGATGTCACAGGCGGCGTTTGGCCGCGTGTGTATGTTTGTTGTGAAAACATAAGGAACCACTACTAAATGCTGTTGTCATTCGAACCAAGATGTATCTTCAGAAAACCCTGTGTTAACCCTGCAAGACGTATTTTCGGAAACCCGGCGTTTACCAAAACTCACTTTATTAACACATAGTGAAGTGGCTGGACAATTGCCACTGAGAACTGGAGCAGCACATTAAAGATTTAAATACGTAATCTGCCTGGTAAAGATGTACAGTACCCGTCATAAACCCCTGTTTCTTAATCCTGCTGCTGACCCACAGCAATTATTTCCTGGCCTGACACACCTGAGCTAGCTCTTGAAGGACATCTTAACCTGCTTTTTTTTTTAAATTATTATTATAAAATATATTTATTTATAATAAAGAGACGCTGGAAAATGGTCAAATGAATTGTTTTTGGAGTATATATATATATATATATATGTGTGTGTGTGTGTGTGAGATCATGAATTGGAAATAAAAAAAAAGATGGAATATGGGTCCTTTAAACACTTGAGGAGGAGCAGCATTAAGAAATACCGGTTTAAACTACGTTCAGACTTATTATGGAATAATAACTGCAAACTATGAAGTAGCACAACATGGATTAATCACCATCAATTCACTTCACAACACTGTGGATCAGCTTAAACGTACTCATGAGGACGAATATTCTACTCATTAACTTTAAACAAGACGTTCATACACAGTTGCACTGGCCTTGCTGTCAGTGAACCAAATAGACTTTGGCTTGTAAGACAGTATTAAACTATAAACAAATTCATGTTCTCACATTACAGTGTTTCCCCATTCATTAAATATCACCGCCTAACTTATGTGCCACCCAGCTTGGATGAGGTACACAAGGAGAGATGTTAGGATGGAACTGGCTGGCTAAGTGTTTAATAAGCAATAAGTTCTCTCCTGTCTGCTGACCAGCACCCCAGAATGAACCACACCTAGTATAGGTCATTAATGATGCCTTCTTATGGCAAACAATTTTAATTTGATTTCATAATGTTAGTATGTCTGTGCCATATTGTGGGACCCTTATTGAAATACCCATCATGATGCTTTTGACAATACCCAGCCTTACTGTGAACATTAACCAGTTAAATGCTTAAATGAGCAAGACATAATGCATATTTTTTTGCATATTTTTTAAAATGTAATAAACGTTTGTGAATTGCTACCTTAGGCCTAAATGCTTACACACTGCCAGCATTTGCACTGCGCAATGCTGTCAATCCAACAAGCGCCTGAGGCTAAGAGGACTTGGAGCGATACCTGTAGTGACATTCATATGGAACAGTTCAAGCTTGGGGCCAGGTATTTGAGAACTGGTTGCACAGGCTAAGCGAAAAGATGGCTGGCGCCATCATAAGTGGGGGGGGGGGGGTACAGGGGGAAAGCAGTAAACAGTACAGGTCAAGCAGCAACAAACCCAAGCACCCAGCCAACTACAACAGCAATCATGCAATCGCGAGGATGTTCGAAATGTGACTTCCAAATGCCAGCTGGAATAGCGCTGTTAGTGTACATACCTTCAATTCTCTCCGTTTCCGTTTCTACCGCTCCGCTCACTTTAACTGTGGGTCGCTACCATTAACAAATGCAAATGATTTCAGAGTGCCAGGGCCAGTCATACTTCAAAGCCAACGAGCTTGCAATTCGAGCTTGTTCGTTTGGACTTCAACAGGTCAGGCTGTGGCAAATGCAATCAAAATGCTTTGAGATGCTCTCGTGCCAATTCGTGAACGTGCTTAACGTGCCGTAGCGAATGGACGAGTTACAAAACAGCCACCTGATATATTCACAGCACGTTCTTCCCTTCTACATTTGATTAGAAAGCCAAGCTTTGACCAGCAAGGGTTATGACATTATTCCTAATGCCATGAGATCAGAGAACATGCATTGTCTGGCAAAAACACTCAAGTGTTTTGATGGTTTTCGTGGCTCTGAGGCTTCCAGGGGTGGCTGCTTAAGTGTAGCTCCACCACAGCCAATAGGGTTCCCAGGCCGGCCGTTGGAGCGACTCTACACTGCGGCTATGTGGTTTTACACGATGATCTGGGCACTATATGGGTATGTGTGTGTATGAGCGTGTTTGTGTGTGTGTGTGTGTGTGTGTGTGCTTTGTATGTCCAGGGGTTCGAGAAGGGCCTTACGTAAATGAAACATCATCTTCAAACCCATTAGAGACTCTTCATTTATTATCAACAAAGTCATTCTGAGAGTAGGTCAACTGCACAGTATTTTTATGTGAAATTACTAGTCCATTCAAACACATCAGAAAACAGGGCATATTGTGAAAATTTCTTGAAATGATGCGATTTTTGCCATATCGCCCACCTCTACATGGAAACAGATGTTTTGCAAAAATCTGTTATGTCACTGAGCATCAATACCAGGTCTACTATGGTTTACCCTTTCTGGCAAAGGAGACCTCCTCAAGTCAAAATTAGTCATAGAATCACACTGCGAAAGATGCGTAAGCCGCAGGAATCGTGTGCGCTTTTGTTGTTTTATTGTGTTACCAAATATAGTGCTCTCTATCAAAACCAATGGACACCTTCCAAGAAATCTTCGGTGAGTCACTCGTATCCAACTGCCGAAAACAATGACAGCAAAATGGCTCATTAAAAACAAAATGCAAACGGGCAATCGCGGCATAAATTATTTTGTGGAATTAATTTGCTAATTGCCCCTTGGTGGGGATAAAACCAGAGGATTAGTTCCAGAGACACAAGTCACCATTATCGGGATTACAGGGAATCTGCCAGAATTACTGTCACATCCGCTTCAAGGAGAGGAACAGTGGTGCCGAAGATGAACATCAAGCTTCTACAGTACTACCAAGTTACACTGCAGCTTTTGACACAGGCCATGAATCAAAGTAGTGCTTCAGGACATCTGACCAAGGCAAAAAAATTACTCAGGTATCCAAATTATGCCATTCCTTCCTTCGGGGAATGTCTGATTCCACAGATGCGAAGACCACAAATGGCTAGAATAATAAGTGAACCCTCCAAACTCTCCTGAAAGTGTCTAAAGCTCCTCCTGATCATGCATGGGTCATGGGTGCTAAAATATTTTTACTCACTTTAAATCATTTGTTGCTTATAAAAATAAACGCATCAGCAGATATGTACATAAAAGATATCGGATGCTGGCATCGGCCTACAAATCCCACACCGATGCGTCCCTAATTACCAGAATATCCATTCTCCACAGCGCATCTCCAATATTTGTGTTGCCTTGTGTATGTATCGCAATGTCACAATTTTCTTGTGAACTGGCACACCCTTAGTTACTCCTACTTCTGTTTGTGAGCGAATAAAAAAAATGAATCATGCTTTAACATCCAAACCTAACCCTCACTTCCCTATTAAAGCCAGAGCATATAATACATATAAAGCTTAATTTGCCATTTATGCCACAGTTTCATGTAATCTATTTATCTGTTCTTGGCTGTCAGTGAATAATGAAACCCAGGAAAGCAAAAATGATCCAAGATATCGTATAGTAGAGGCTGGTGACATTCGTTCTGTGGTTTTGCATTACACATTTCTGACAGGAAAAAAAAAGAAAAAACAGCAAAATTACTGGAAGCAGGGTGTTCACGACATGCTTATCAGGCTTACATAATTTCCTATGCTCCTTACCATCATGAGGAGTGGCTTGAGTTCAGACGCAAACAAGGCCCTTTAAACCCTCAGTAAGTTGCTGCCTACACAGGCGCCCTGAGTACGGCATGAGCTCGGAAGTGCAGGGGCACTTAGGTGAATAAAGGTGTTTGTCACGGAGGCTTATGAACAACAAAGTGCACTTAATAGATCACACAGTGTCTGTTACGATGATGGATGTGCTACTGAAGAGTGCAGACAAGCACCACCTTGCTGTTTGTCATCAAATCCCAGGGCCAGTGCTGAAGCAGTTTCACATCAAGCCTAGTTCCACTGAACTGCACCTGTTGAATGTCTGGAAAAGGTGCTTTCCAAAGTCTTACTTCATTTCCCAAACGTGTCTCAGGTCTATTTAGCCTGAGATTATTAGTAATATCAATCTCAGGTTTTCACTAATACCAGCGATTAACTACGGATGGGCGGTATAACGGTAATAAGGCTTAGCACATTATTTGAAAAAGAATGATGTTTTTTAACCCTTAGATAAGTAAAATCTGATTTCAACAAATGAAATCACTCTCCTACACGCTCGCCATTTGCTGCTCTTTTGCTCGGCGCGCCGCCACTCGGCCGCTCTCCGGACCCCCCCTCCCTCTGTGGGTTTTCCCCACCCGCTTGTGGGCAGAGACTATTCTGAAAGTTCTTCCGGGTTCAAAGATCTTGTGTGTTTTTTCTGTTTGTTTCTAAGAGCTAAACTAAAAGAATTTTGCGCATTTTTGTTCTTTATGGGCATTTGTGTGTGACGCCATTTTTAAAACCCCAGTAGCTGTTATTATTACTACATGTTTTTAAATGACAATACTTTTGGTTCTATGTGGCATAGGAACATCAAACAAAGTTCAGCATGATGTCTGACACCTCAAGCATCAACACAAACCAGGGGAACTTCCACATAAGCAGCTGCTTTGCCGTATGACAACAATTTATCATTTGTTGCACTTCCAGCACGGATCCGTGCTGCTCTAACGATTAACAGCGATGAAGATGTCAAATGTCTATTCCATGTCTAGAGAACGGCCAAATTACATGTTCCACCAATACATATTTTATATGCCTAAATGGTTGGTGGGCTCACCAATTGGTAGCTAATAGCTGCACACACCAAAGAACACATCTGACTGGGGATGTTATGCCAGCACTGATGCACGATCAAATTAGATGCATATTATACCCTACTCCAAATGAACCAAGCTGAGTACACCCTTAGTCCTCTGACTGGCTCTCAAGTGATGACAACAACAACAACAACAGAGGCAAAAGAAGGCAGCTGATATTGTGATGGGGCAAGCAATCTGTCTAACTGTGCAGATGTCATGTAGACCTGGCCTGGGATTACTGAAACAACACCTATGGCATATTAGTTGAAACTTATCTCACTTAACATAAAATTTTAAATGTGTTACCTGAAACTACTGTGCACCAATTTAAGCTCAAACACTGTCAGTGGCAAGACATTCTTGAAGTAATTAACACTTCATAATTACATAGTTAAGTAAGAGTTTAAATTCTGCATTTATCATTTATATTAATTATACATTCGGAATTTTTCCTTCCATTAAAACAAGAATTTAACTCATTGCACAAGACTGTGATTAATATGAAATTACAACATGCTCATGTTATTGCCAGCAATGATTGTGACTTCAAAGGGTCACAGAATGTCAAACATTAATAAGACGTTTTTAGTCCATGGGACCGTTATGTCCTTTATCCAGCTGGCATTTGCCTGATTAACCCATGTTACAGATGTTTCATGCCCAGTGGTCCAGACAGACTAGATGTTAAGATCTTGTTTCGGTCCTTGATTAAAGATGCTAGCTAAGAGCTCAGGCCTGGCTGCCTTGTACCGTGCCCACAATTGTGCCCCCCTCCCAAGTGCCCTGCCGGCCTGTGCTCAAATTGCACTAAATGTTCCCGGACCCTGGTATGCTTACATCATCTCATCAATCACTGATTTATCCTTTTCGCCCAGTGAGCTGCCAGGTTAACAGAGTGTATCCCATACTGAACCAACAATTTTTTCAACTTGTCACATTGTTCAATGGTTCTTTGATCCACAATCATGAAGATAAAACTATTTTTACCAAATAGCTTTTGTGTGTATCCTGGCCAAATATCCAGCAAACACTGCAACTCCGCTGTAGATTCCTTTGCCACCATGTTTGTTAAATGAGACAGTTGCATTCAAGTACCGGGCCTGAGCCCAACTGAACTGTACCAGGCCTGGGCACGGTAGAGAGCAACCACACTAGTTAAACAAACTGGACTTTGGGTTGGGAGTCAAATGTGATGGGGCAAGGTATGGTGTGAGGACACCTTTAGTCTTGATTTCTCGCTCACTAAGACTCTCTTTTTTCAACCCCATTTTACTGAACATTTACTTTCCATGCTCAGGATCAGAATAACTCAGTGGGAATTTCTGTACAGCTCGAGAACTCTCCACACTGTACTGCTGCGAATAAAGCGGAACATGTGCACTTTGTTCATCAATAAATCTCTCTCCTCTGCCGGCTTATGCTCTTTGGTCTTTTGAGCACAAAGGAGCTCTATGTGATAAAAGCGAAAGCACAGTTGAAGAAAATGTATTTGTGTGACATTTTTGTTGAACCCTACTTTTTTCCTTTTCACAAATATATTCATCTCCAACTCCCCAGTGCCCACGTCTCTGTGCATACTTCTTACGACCACCAGCGCTGCTGAATCTCTCAGCAACATTACAGAGCGCATCAGGGCCGGGGCAATGTATCAGTCGCTGATTATATTGGCTGATGTTAAGGTCTAATCTATTTATCTGGGGAACTCCAACCAAATATTTTTTAAAGTTTGGTGTGAAGAAAAGCATTTGTATCATATTTAACAGTTTACAGACAATCATTTATCATCATGTCAGTCAGTAAAATATTGTTTTAGCACAATTATATCAAAATGATAAATAATTGTCATCGGACAGATCAGACTGATATTTTACACCAATATTTGTTGATGCTGGGGAAGAATTCTTCCCCACAGAAATAAATATTAAATTTTTCCATAATAATCTAGAAGAACATATTCCCAATTTCAAAATTTTATAAATGTTTATTGGCAACAGTATTGACATTATTGTCCAGATTACAATGCCCAGGTCCAGGTCGTGCACGACATATGGCACAGCCTCAAATTCAATCTGAGCCAACTGGCCCTTTTCGCTATGGTTTTACTGCAACTAGGGCTTGGCAGTCTGACATTATTTATCGATATCATGATAAATTACATCACAATATGTCTCAGTATACTTTTCTGAGCATATGTTTCATGAAAGGTATGTTTCATTCTAAAGTTCCTTATGATTAGACTGTTTAATGAGACTTAGTGTGGAAAATATGAAATAAAAATAATTTGTTCTATGTTTTTTTTTGGTTTGCCGGAGCCTACTCCAGCGCTCATAGGGCAAAAGTAACATACTGTGTATCATGAAAATTGTCTTATTATATTGTGAAATTATATTTTTAGCATATCATTCACCACTCCGCCAATCTATTTTATACCTCTTATGGCTGACATTAACAGACATTCAACTGAATTTCTCCACCTTTTTCCCCCAAACAGCTCCAAATTAGTAATGATGAAAATAAAACTGGCTTTATATGGGACATGACAATTGCAATTTCTAAGGGTTAATAATTCATGCTACAATGAACTGGCTCACTTGGGTCACCCAACCTGCAGCAATTCTCTCCCACGGCCATGATTTTTCACAGTGTATTTATGCAAAATGTTCTTCAAACTCCTCTAATGAGATTGCTGGGAGCCTCCTCTACAATGGTTTGGACTGGCAGGCCACAAAGATGTGCTTGTATGCAAGTTAGCCAAAGGACTGCAACAGGAAGACCTACTGAATCTGCTAGGAAATCAGGAATTAAGATGCTACGAAAATGGCTGAAGCTTGACACAGACTACCTGACACTGAGATCAGATATGTGGTTTATGATCCATTCAGATAATACAACTCTAATGGGAGAAGTAAACCCCTATTACAACATTCCACATTACTTATAAGCATCAAATATTGATTATGGTGCTCATGAGCTATTAACTGAGCAAATGGCTCCATGATTGTTATCACAGGCCACTAAAACGCATCTAGCGAGAAATTAAGCTACGCTGGAAAGCACCGAGATCTTGGCAATTCATGAGATCGAGATCCAAACAAGTACTAGATGAAGCGAATGACAATATTTTAGCTTATTATCAAAGCGGAACCCACTTAAAAAGGGGGTTATTCGGATAAGAATAAAATCCAGAACGTTGAGCTTCCAGTGTGTGGCAAACATATGTTGTGAGTGTGCATGTGCATGTGAGCGAATCGACTGTCAATCATGTTTAACACACTTTTTGCTCCAAATCCGCTTTAAGCTGCTTTGGAAAACCAACTCCCCCAAAAACCACATCAACCACCATTAGCCGATCTGAAAAGAGCTTCACCTGCATGGAGACGACTGTCGAACACACTGGTAGGCATCTGTCTAAGTGCACGAGAGCAAGCACTGCAAAAAGAGACGACTTTCACACAAGCCCCCCTAGTCGGCTCAATGAAACCAAATCCCCAGTGGTGTCAGCGCAGCCACAAATGATCATCCTGGAAATTCCAGACTGGATTTACTGGATATGATTTGGTCCCTAGCAGTTGTCAAGTTGTTTTAAAACGGAGTCGTCTTTGTGTCTGACCGAGAGCTTCAAGTGACCTGTGAAATCTGCATAACATTCTGGGTCCTTTAAACTGTGTGAACATTTCATGAATAACAGACCAGTAAAAATGGTCCAACATTACTTAAATCAAATCCCTTTATGTTAGCAGAGAAAGAGAGAGGGGGGGGGGGGGGTGGAGAGAGAGAGAGAGAGAGAGAGAGAGGGGGAGAG
>JBBPCZ010000002.1:4009781-4028720 GCA_037974445.1 Brycinus macrolepidotus | reverse complement strand
GGGTGGAGAGAGAGAGAGAGAGAGAGAGAGAGGGGGAGAGAGAGAGAGGGGGAGAGAGAGAGAGAGAGAGCGCTTATATATGTAGCTTAAAATAGGGGAACACATTTGTCAACAAAAGTAAATATTAAAATAATTTGTTTGGATAATCCAGACTAACATTACCTTAGCCTGCTGTGGACTACACGGGGGAGGCCTAACTCAACCATTCAGCTCAAGGGGCTCTCATTAGTGTGTTTTGCACTGTTTGCAGGTTGTGTATCTGCTGTTGTTTGTGGCACAGCAGTACAAAGTTTATATAAGTAAAACTTTCAAGTGTTATATTGTCCATTATACTGTTTAATACAGATGTTAGAGACTTTGCAGAGCATTTTACTCCCCCCCCCCCTTTTTGGCAGTTGTGGTCTATCTACAAGCATGCATGTAAGCATCACTCATTAACCTCTCTGTCAGCATTCTCTATTCATGAACCCAATTCAGTATCAATGCGACACTAGTTAGGAAAGCTTGTTTTTTTTAATGGGGTTTTATTACATTAAATATGGTTTTTATATGGTTATCAGTGACAGAACCGCTGGATTCAGTGTGCAAGTTTGTTGCAAGAAAGAGCACCGCGAACAGCTGCACCACTGTACACGCAAAGCAGAAAAGTGAATAAAGCACAGCACAGGTCACAGAAAACTGTCGGAGGACAAAGACGGCACATTTGATTTCAAATAACCCTTCCGTCAGCAGTGGTCAACCGTGGTAGTAAATTATTCACAGAGGCACCTGCATCTTGGACAACAGTGGCTAACAACCTGCCTATGTCATGGAAGTCCACTTCAAGAGACGGATCAAAATACGCTGCCAAGCGATGCAAGGTCAAGCTATCAATCAAGACGCCAAATGGGCCCAAGTACCGAAAAATGGCAAAAAGAAATATGCATTGTACTTTTTTAAATGGTCCACTAAAGGACCACCGTTCTTGCAGCTCATTTTTAAAAAGCCATTCGGCCGCGGCAGGGAAGACGACAATTATGAGCATTTATTATGTGTTGTAAGCTTTCGCTCAAATCAGCAAAAACTGCACTTCAAAACAAACACTCTTCAAACCACTGTGCCTGTTAGACTTGTGGCACTGCTGGCTCTCCGTGACGGAACTAAAGCGGATGGAGGAGTCATTCATAACACTGTGATAATCGCAGAGGCTGTGACCACACAGCACACGGGCTCAAACTGACATCTGATCCAAGGAGAGAAAAAAATCCACCCCATTGCTATTAAAGAAACATGCAGGAGCCGGTGACACTGATTACATCTGGGTAAAGATACTTTACTGAGGATGCAAACAAATCGGCAATAGTTAACAGCAGGGTATCGGTTTTAATGATACGCCATGGTATAAAACCCAGTCCCGCAACGGTCCCGCCATTTCATTTATCATTTATATTAATTATTTCCCTTTTTTAAAAAGTCATTCTGGGTGGAAATGACCGACTGCTACAGTCTCCCTCCCTGGACATATTTACATAGTTACAACCATATTTTAGTTTTTGGGGTTTTTTTCCCCATTTTCTATGTGAAAAAAGTACATATCAATACGCAGAGACCACACTTAAGGCCATTTTAATGCATTTAAATATTTACATTTGCACAAAAAAAAAATAAAAAAAAATTACTGGTTATTACTGTTTGAAAAGTAATGGCATATATTTTATTTTTCCCCAACGCATTAAGCACATACAAATAAAAAAATTTATTGTTGCAGAAAATTGTAAAAAAAAAAAAAAAAAAAGAAGCTATATTTAGGTGTTCTCAGAAGTATGTGTTGTTGTGTTGTTTAGAAAATCAACAAAATATAATATGACCACAGTTTAAAAGTTTGCATATGGCTCTATAATTGAAAGAGTAGGTAAAGACAACCGTGCTGAAGTTATGATGTGTGTGTGTATGTGTATAAAAACATATTTAGTGGGCATTGTGACACTAGAGTTTTCTATTCCAGTTCTGATAAGCCATGTGACTTCCAAGCTAATGAGAAAGTATGACTAGCGCAGCTCTAAATAAAAGGAAACCTTTTGCAGTGACTCCTTAACACAAGCCTTCCTCTTTATCTTTGTTTATGTCATTTTGTGACCTCGTGCTGAAAACATGAGCCGTAATCCTGTAATAGCCAGAGTGCACGCAAATGCACAAGGCTTACCAAATTGCCCATCAGCATGCCGGCTGTGTGACTTCTCAAAGGGGGATTTATGAGGTAAATGTGTATTATCCCCCCACATAACAAAAATCTTTGTTTTGGGGATTTGCTGTAGAAGTGCCGTGGATCCATAATGGGCCCCCCGCTAAGCTGTCTGGATCTATTTTACAAGGGAAAATATGCACCACCTCGTCTAGGCTGCGCCACAGCCATGACTGTGGACAATGGAAGGTCAAAGAGGTGATGATGAAACCCTGTTACCTACAAGGCCTCAATTTAAAGGAACATTTTGTTAATATCAAGGGGTTACAGATCCTGGTAATACTGACAATGCTATATTTAACAAATATTTTAGATATAACTTTTACATGGGACCATAACATGATGCTTAGGGTCAAGCCCTATTGCCTATACAAGACATTTCCAACCAAGAGGTACCTTGAAAGGTGTGCAGGTTCATAATGAAAGCAAGGCATTGGACTAACGAGGAAAGGCTTTTACAGAGTCAAAAATTAGCTGGCCGTTTTTAATGTAGACATTTGCTGATGAATTACTTAAAACAGGTGACCTTCAGGGTCCTTTGCTTATCTGGTAATCAGTCCAGCTAAACACCGAAGAGGAAAAGGAGAAAGTGCAGCTTTTCGATAGTTTCGAGGGGATTTCTTTCAATGCTTTAGGTCATTTTTACTGTCGATTCGGTCATATTATAAATCAATTTAGCTGTTGCTGTTATTATTCTGAATGTAGGCGTATTAATATGCATGAATTGATTATGAACTGTGACTGAGAGAATATGTAGATGTTGTCCGTGCATGTAAAAGAAAATGATTCATGGCAACAGATTATTACAGATGTGTAATACGGCATTCATTAGAGTGTCAAACCAAACAATCGGTGTAAATTATTGTAAACCTTAAACATATACTTTGCTTTTGACTGTTGAAGCACTTAATAATGCTTAGACTTTAAGCATGCAGTCTGTAATGACCTGCACAGTTTCATCTTTATTAGATCCTGTCTCAGTTTGAAGCAATAGCTGACTTCAACACTCCGACAATTAGCACCAGGCTCTTTTTTCTGCTTACCCCAGGTTTCATTATTCATCACTGTAATGTTTTTGTCGGACCGCTCAGTGGGACGGCCAAGAATAGTCAATGTTCCGAACTGACTCACGGTGCAGTGTTTCCAGGATTGTCACACAGTGCAGGTGGCGCCATTCCGGAGTCTTCACATGGCAATAGCGAACAATGTGGACGATGCAGCCAAAACACGACCTGCTTCCATATAGAGGGACCCCCATTCTCACACTAATTACCCAAATGTAAACAGCCAGATACTGTCGTGTAAAAGGTTTAAACACCCCGGTCAAACTGAATGTCATGCTGATTATCGAAGTTATATTTTTTTTTTATCGTCTACAGAGAAAAAACACTGAATTTCCTGCAAAATTGCATGCCCAGTTTTTAATTTGTAAAAAAATAAGTTAAAAAATGTGTGCAAACTTTTGCAACAAACCAACTTAATATTTTTTGGGACAGTTCTGCATCTGCAATTGTAAACGCTGAAAAAATTTGGAAAAGTATCTGATAGCACCTCCATTTTTTTAAGGCTTGAATGTTCAATGAGCCAGACTGCCAATTCACAAGATCTGCTTTATTAGGTTAAACTTCCAGATGTAATACATATTAACAAAGCTTTTAATAATGTGGTATTGAATTTGCAGATTTTGTCTTTTGAAAATGGCACAATTTCAAATTGTGATTTCATATAACAATATAGGCAAATGTAGAGCTAGGAGTCTTGCTCAAGGAGTCTTATTGGTGCAGCATGGCACACATACCAGGGCGGGCAACTGAACCTTAATCTACTGCATGGAGAGCAGTGGAATTACCCAGAAACACAAACCAAGCGTTTCCCTTAGCACTGCCTTAATGTCTACATTTGTGTGTCCAGAAACATAAAGCCTTCGGCACAAGCTGAGCATTTCTCTTTTGTGTCTTGACTGCATTTTAGTAAATTTGATTAATTACGAGGGGCATAAGGTATGAATAATGTGTAATTAACCTTGTGCTGGCAACTGCCCAGCTTTAGTCCACTTGGCAATCGCATGCTCTGGCCATGCCAAACCTTGTATTTGTTTGAGCCAATCGACTCGAAAGTTGTACCTGGATTAGTCCTCTGTTAGAACAGTGAGGGTCTTTAATTTCTAGGCTATATGAGCACTTGAGCCTGGGTTAGAAACAGAGGCTCCAATTATACTACAAAATCCTCTTTCAGAACATTTCAATAGGGTAAAGTAGGTGAACCGCTCTTTAAAACCACACTGTAAAACAAAACTGCTCGTATTACCAACAACAAAGGACTTGGAAAACATCTTAGCATATCTTATCTTTGGATGATTTTTCACCTAACCAGAACTAGGGACCTTCTGCTTTAAACCAACCAGTGTAATGGACTCACCAATTGCACAATCAATTCCTGCGATGTCATCACCACATTCATTCGATATTGGTACTGTGTCAAATTCTCAAGAAGTTTGCATACTAATAAGCAATGCAGGAATTATAGTCTTTAACAGCTGAGGCTAAACATAAAGACATGGACTAGTTTAAACTGGAGTGTACACACATAAATACGCACACAACACAAGTTGCCTGTTTCATGATGACAGATTTGAACAAAGATGCATAAAAGCAGCACACAAGCCTACGCAGACAAATGTATTATTACTCTCTGACTGTTTGGTGGTAGCCATGTTCCAACTAGGTCTGAGAAAGCACTATTTACTCCTGAGGTCAGTGCAGTAATGATGGCTCTATAGCCATTCAGTTCCTTCTTGTAGTTACAGACTATACATATATAGTAGTGGTGTAACGATACAGTGAACTCACAATTTAGTTCCATGATTCAGAGCTCGCAGTTCAATACATTCACATTATATTCAACAAATTAAGGTTGAAAATAAACATCTCAATCCTCTTATGGCTTTTCAAACCATTTCCCCCTTACCATTATTCCCTTCTTATGCAGATTCTAGGAACGTAACGATACACTCAGTTCATGATTTGATTCAACTCATGGTAATGAGTTCACAGCTCAGTCGTCTAACAGTATTAAGAATGAAATTTGAATAAGGAAAAACAATGACTATTCAGTTGTGGCATATTTTACTACTGAAACTAGAGATGGAAGGTGATGTATGGCATGAATGTGCTGGACTGGGTTGTTGATTGTAACTGGTTGAACACCACAAAAATGCAGTTGCATCAAATATCGTGATTAAAACGATGCATGAAGCACTGTCACATGTCCACATTGCACTGTCACATTTTTGCACTGCAAAATCATGATTTCAAGGCACTGTTACACCCACAAAATATAAATAGCAAAAAAAAAAAAACAACAAAATGTAAATACTACTACTACTACTACTTCTGCTGCTAATAATAATAATAATAATAGCTATGTTGGCTTTGTAGACATTACAACTCTCGGTTCCTATCACCACTACTGTTTCATATTAATCACTTTGAAAACAGGACCGAATTGTGAAACATTGATAGAATTCTCCATTAACACAATAAATAATCTTGTTTCTAAATCTTGAGTGATTTAACATCCGTAATGTGTGGGCTTCATGCCTACAAAAAGCAGCAAACCTTCATCAAGTCAAGAAGCATCAAAATGCCCTGAGATTTCTGCACATGCAAAGTTAATGTCACGCTTAGCTGCCAAGTTAGTCATTTTAACCTTTAGAATTTGCAGTTATTGCCAGGAATATAAAAATGCATGGTGTAAATCAATATTAATCATTTCTCCCTCGTTCCTTACTGAAACAAGCTGAGAAAAACCTGTCAGAAGTGCAGATTCTTATCTTTTAATCAATACCATATTTGTGTTTGTAAGTTGATCAGGAAATGTGTTATGATTTGAATTTGATTAAAAGCTAGTGTGGTACAGTCCTGATCTGAAGAAAAGAAGAGCTACCCTTTACATTTTAGCTTTTTCTTGACAAAGACAGACATTCATGTATCAAAAAATGTGCATTGAAAAACTTACAAATATGTAATCACATGATTACGCTGGAATAGTACAGCAAAATGAAAATAAGTGGACTTCTGTGAAAAAAGATAAATGCCAGCATAAGGCCTGATATGACTATCGAAAAAAATCTCAAGCCGTTTCATCTATTTTCCCCATTTGTTCTTCACGCCTGGCTTCCCAGGCCATGTGAGAAGCCTGAAGAGTGAGTCCAGAGCATTAAACTTCTACAGACAGTTGAGGCCTCAGCCTCATGAAAATCCAGTTAGAGCAAAAGGAGCTCTCAAAGGCAGTAAAGCAGCCTCTGAGAAAACCCACTGCTTCTCTCTTAGATGTAAACCTGAGTAACAACACACTTGCTCAGATACCTTCCACATGAAGTGCTGAAACCAGTGACCTACTAGCAACGCAGCAAGCGGAAAGCCTAAAAACGCACATGGCCGACCCCCTACAGACGACAGAAAATGCAGAACTGACATTTATTCCTTACATTCCAACTGTGGTTGCCCTGCGAGAGGAGGACAAAGTATATCTTTGGTAAATATTTGCAAATGACTGTGTTATCAGATATGGTCTTCCCAGTCCGCCAGCCAAAAGACTCAAAACACAGCGATCTTAATCAGTTTCTTAAACCGTTTCGGGTGCTGCGGAATAGTGAAGAACAACAGTATTTGGGGTAAACAAGCATACGTTGGATGTTAACCCTGAAATCGTTTGATACCAACATGGTCGAGGCAATCAAGAAACAATTACAAGACAAAGTAAAAGCATCCACCGCAAAGAATGCATGTTTCTGTCCATTATTTTCTTTTAAAGAGTAAAGAATCACACTTTAATTTTTGCAGGACAGGCACGCAACATTCAGTATAACCTAATAAAACATGCTCGTAGACATGGAGTGATTTTTATCTGATGTCCACATGTGCAAATGAGCTCTGGTCCAGTCGGTTTGATCAAATGATTACCCTTCTCTTCCTTTGATAACCGATGCTGCTACGTTCAACCAGCTGAAGCTTCCAGCAGAGAGAACATTAATTATAGACTAGTTATTAACACACACATCAGAAACCCAACTGCACGAGTAGGTTCCACTGTGAACTAAACTGGTGGAGTCATTCAGCTGTTGGCATACTCTTTGCCAGTAAAACCCACTGTGTTGATGGAATTTGCATCTAATTCATTGTATTTTTTGTGAAGGTGGTCTTCAACCCACTAACATAGTATATCCCTAAGTCAACTCCAATGGATTGTACACATCTGGAAATAACAAACCACATGTAGTTACTTTAAGCACCCCACAAAACCAATGCACAGTCCAGTGCAGTGCAATATATATCGCTGCTTATCATTTTCGCAATATTGACCTTTGCAATGACGATACTGCAGAAGGTTGCTATTTGCACGAGACCTCTGTTTATGTTTATTACGCTCCATGATCCTCATAAACTATCTAGTTTGGACCAAAAACCCTCAACCCTGTGTAAAACAAAGGGCCCTCCAACATGTTGTGGTATATTGCACAAAGGCATATAATCGCAAATACATGCAACACAAAAAATAACCGACCCACCTGAGGAGCAAGAGATGAGGAACACTCCGAATGCAAGTTTTGTAGCTGGACCCATAGTTTTGGTTCTTTTCTTTAAAAAATGGTATCCTCTAGTTCCGATAAGAGTCCCAAGAGCTGCAGCTTCCAGCTATTTCCCCTCAAACCACTTCACACTCTTTACGAGTGCTCACTCATTTAAAAATCCATGTCACAGACTCACTGATGTGCAAATAAACACACACACACACACACAAACAATCCTTATGGTGAAAATCAGTCACTGTGGCCAAGAATGCAGTAGAATCCAAACCAAAACCAGTGACAGTTCAGTTCAAAGCCAGATGAAGTTAGTAAAAAAAAAAAAAAGACAGTTTAGTAACGGGTCCGTACTCCTAGTGAAGGTAGGCGAGTACACGGTTCATCCCAAATCCCATATTAACCTGTCTAACCTTAGATCTAAGGCCAAAAATGAAGCAAAGATAACAGGTGATTTGCCAGAGGCAAGATTTGCAAAAAAAAAAAAAAAAAAAAAAGAAAAGAAAAAAGGAAAACACAGAAAGAAAACTCTTAAGCTGTTAACCTCTGCTTCGGTGAGTGGGCCACTTCTCAAAGCCCAATGCCAGTTGATAATTGGCCACTGTGGACGGTTAAAAACTACAACAGCGAGTAAAAAACATTCAAAGCTGCAAAAAGAAACGTCTAACACGACTCACTTAGGTGGAAAGTGACCCAACCATCCTGTTAGGAGAGCTGAGGGAGGTAGTTCAAGCGATAATACTTGAGCAAAGAGAGGCTAGAAGGTTAAAAGCGTTCAAAACAATGAGGAAAAGAAACTATCACTAAACATAAACCTTCTTTTTCCAATCCTCCCTGCACTAAGTTGATAGGGAAAACAAGCTTAACGTGGCTAACGTGCTGTATTCAACATTCCTCTCCAGCTCCCTCTCTCTCTCCTAGTGTCTCTCACTCCCTCTCTCTCTCTGACTTAAGTTACGCATTAAAAAACGCCAGTCCACCGTGGTCGAAAGAGCAACCTTTTGCTTTTGTTTACTCTCAGGAGGCAGAAAAGAAGACGACAGAAGTACCAGAGATATCTAAAATACCACCGTGGCGAAATTTCGACCGCTGGATAATGTCCCCTTAGCCGGATCGGCTCTTTCAGAGACGGCTAGCATGGCCAAGCTATCCGACTTCAACACGAGAAAGAGAGGCGAAAAATGTGGCCGAAAGCGTCGTCAAGTACTCGATAACGTCTCCGAGTCAAATCCCATCGGCTGACATCGATGGTTCACCAGTTACGATAGTCTGGAATGGGTTTTTTTCAGCCCCCCTCCCTCTCCTCCGCACTGTAGGCTCTACTGTATTCAAGATGGCAGACCGGGCGGGTTGTTTTTGTTTTTTTCTGCCCTTCACTATCTAGTCCCCTCCCCTTTTCTATGGAAACGTCACGCCTGGACTTGACTGACAGGTCCTTCGTCCAGTCAGAGGCCGCGAATGAGCCGAGCCAGATTTTTCCCGAGCCAGTCAGAGCCGCTCCTTTCCTGAGGGAAGGCGGGAGCTGGTGTGTGGAGACGATGGGCAGTTCAGCCGTAGCGAGTCTGAATCCGGACTCATTAATGAACTGTGATGGAACACACTTTAGAAAACATTTAGGACCTAATCAGCTCCAGATATGCCAAAAAGATGGTTGTTTGTCTGTTTATTATTTGTGTACACCCAAAGAGCATTTCTGCAGACAATTAATACCATTGTGCCACTTTGTTGCAATGTCCTCCATCATTTACCACGTGTATGTATACATTTACTACATATATATGAAATTGAAATTGTTAATATTTTATTAATATGTTACATCTCATGTTCATTTAGCACAGATAATGGAATTTCAGACCATTTTGCTCCCACTTTATATTAATTGTCCATAATAACTGTCTAGTAACGTACTGCATGTAACAACAATGTAACTACTGGATCTGTATTCACTGTTACAGAGTGCAACAAAAGTCTGTTCTTCACTGCTTTGAATCACCTTGTTATAATAGCTGTCAAACTGTCTCATTTTTGGAAGAAATGGGAACTATATATATATATATATATATATATATATATAGAGAGAGAGAGAGAGAGAGAGAGAGAGAGAGAGTACCTGTACTGTGCCACCCCTCATTTCCTCATATTTGGCTTCCAAAGATCCAGACTTTCTTGTATTTCAAATGTAGTCTTGAGGAACAGTTCTCCACTCTTCCTGAAGGACTTTTAAAGACTTTTTTTCAGTCCAGTCCCTGAACCTGACCAGTATATATATATATATATATATATGTCATTGTCGGGACAGTGTACCTACAGATGTACACAAGTATATGCTATGTAATTAAATGTAATTACAAGAGTGAAAACTAAAGTTGACAAATACATCTGTATTGTATTTACATAAGATACGCTCTGTAAGCACCAGTAGTTACATTGTTGTTCAATGTACTTGGTTCATCAGAACACCCAGTAACTCTACACCTGAAACTGTCATTAGCAGCCCGGAAACACTGTGATTGATTTAATGCTCATTGCAGCCTTTTGTGATATGAGCATTTGCAGAGATGTGACAATGATTAGCAATGTTGCGATAATGATTAGCAGACAATATATTGTCTCGCTCTAATTCACACGTACTGTGCTCGAGCAAAGGATAGCGTGTTTGACTATTGTGATCAGTCCGTACCGTGCTCCATAAAAATCTTCTTGTATGCACAACACAGCAATCGTTACAAAACCATCATTCTAGCTGGATTATCTTCTCAGAAATCTCTCCTTTGGCAATTTTAAAGAAAGGCAGCTGACGTGTGTGTGGGTAGCTGTTTGTGTGAATTATGTTGAAGGGGAACATTACGAGCTTTAGCAGTAGCTTTTGTTGGGACGACACAGCTGTAACAGGTTGGGGTTAAGAAGGATGGGAGTTAATGTGACAGCAGGGGGATACAAAAAAGAGTGGACAAATGAAAAATATGATAGACTTGAAATTGTTAATACAGTATTTCGCTGATTCCTCTAAAGACCACCTACATTAATTTTTTTAAAATGTTTTTCTAAATCCTTTGAAGACAGCTACCATCCTTTACACTGTGTGAAACTTTCTCAGTGAATGGACCAATAGAAATGCTACAAAATGAAGCAATAAAGATTATTTTTCTTGTGTTGTAAATTCACTATTTTGAAGACCAAACTGAATGAATAAATAATTTTGGAGATGTAAATAAACTACAGGGTAGTCTCTGGCTTTTTTATGACTGAACAGAAGACAAATTATGTTTTTCGAAACCATGGATGGCCAATATAGTACACCCTTTACTGTGACCTGATGCTGATCCACACATAATCCCCTCTGCCTCATTTAACCAACCGTTGTCACTGGTGCAAAAATGTGAACTAAACCCATCCATTTTACCATGTGAGTGTGCAAAGGTCTTTTCGAAATGTGCCAGCTCAAACACTTAAGGCTAAAGCCATCACGAAATGCTATTTTTGCCCAAATGGGGTGCTGACTTTGACAATATCCCTGCTAAGCTCTTATGAAGGTCAAACACTGATGGGGACTGATATTGTCCCACCACTTTCTCTCCCACTCCTGATATTTAAAACCCTAAATAATGCTGAAGAGTGCTCTTTTTTTCGCTCACCTCCAACCCTCACACACAGTCTCTCTCACTCTCTTTTTCTTTTCAATAAAACCTGAATGCATTTTAACCAATGAGACTAGCTCAGTGCCTCTAAAAGGTGAAGATGAGTTCCATGGGCATGGGAATGGATCCATATTAACATCACTTTGTTTTCTTTTATTCTCAAAAAACTAATAGCTGGACTACAGAATAAGGAGGAAAATACTGGCATATTTTAAATACTTGCTGTGCAGGCTTGATCCTGACTGTGGCATCATGATGCAGATAACGTCCTCAAACGACTTTTGCATTTCTTCCCTCTTTGCATAGATGCTAAGTGACAAGACATTGCCAGCAAACGCTAGCTAATGATTTCTACCACCCCCAAAGCATTACCTTATATAAAACTGGAATCTCTTTTTAAAGGAGATTTTCCTTCATTCATAGTGTGTAACTGAGTTTTATACAGGATTAAAAGCTGCAATTTGAGCACTAATAGGAATGCAATTCCTTGCATTCACACTGGAGGCATGGCATGTCCATTTTCTGTGGAATCTGGTCACAAAGCTCATTTCTGATCTTGATTAACAAGTCTGCAAAGTCTGGGCCATGCAGAATGAGGGTAATAAGGGTTTACAAACTAGCTGCTGTAATTTGTTTCATCTCAGTCAAAGGAGATTCTCCTAATTCCTCTCCAACTTTGATTAATCCTAAAAAGTCCCTTTTGAAAAGACAACAAGGACAACTTAGTGTACCTGGTGTTTTGTTCTATTGGCACGGTGAAAACTGAGACTTCCACGGCAGCTTTATTATTGGCCCATCTGAATTACTTAAACAGCATTAGCAGTGAAGGACACCAACAGATGCACATTCACTCAAGAGATCTGCCTTCATAAAAGTGTTCAAATCTGTCGCGGCTAAATACCGCAAGACATTTTAATGCAGGGTCAGGGGGTGGAATTCTGTGCATTCCTTGCATGATTCCTCTCCTTGAGATTGTTAACTTTTAATCAAAGTTTTGAAAGTGCTGTTGCTTATCTCATATGGATTTTTAAGTGTGGAGATGTTGGAGCAGGAGCGCTGCATCTGTCCAACGTATGTTACCCCTGTCAATTAGCACGGCCCATCAGGGGCATAGATTTGATATCAGGAGTTTGGGTAGGAAGTTGGAGACCACTTACTTACACAGTGTGAACAGTGTGAAATTTGTCTTCTGCATTTAGCCTGAGTGAAGCAGTGGGGAGCCGGCGATGCAGTGCCTAGAGAGACGGTACATTGCTCACAGTTACCTCAGTGGTGCCACTGGCAGTCCTGGGATTCAAACCCTCGGCTTTCCAATTGCAAGGGGCAGGGGACAGTTTTATTTGTTAAAGGTGAGGAAGGGGACATTTTTGTTTTGTTGGTGGAGGGGAAGGGGGAAGATTTGTTTTGTCGACAGGGTAAGGGGGCAGTTTTGTTGACGGAGGGTTTTGTTTTGCTAACAAGGAGAGGGGTGCGGTTTTGTTTTGTCGACAGCGTGAAGGGGCAGTTTTGTTTTGTCAATGGAGCGGAAGGTGGCAATTTTGTTTTGCTAATGGGGAGATGGGGCAGTTTTGTTTTGTTGACGGGGCAAAGGGGGTAGTTTTGTTTTGTTGATGGGGGAATTATTTTGTCAATGGGGTGTTTTTTCCCTCTTTTCACAAACAGAAGGACAGTTGCACTTCATTCTCTCATCTAAACATTGACATTGTTTAATTTGTCCCACTTAACTTGCATTGTGAACGTACAGTGTAAAGTGACCATTTGTCATGTGTGAACACACCACAGTAGAGCACACAGTGAGAACAGTGTGAAATTTGTCTTCCGCATTTAGCCCGAGTGAAGCAGTAGGCAGCCAGAGATACAGTGCCTAGAGAGATGGTACATTGCTCACAGGTACCTCGGTGGTGCCACTGGCAGTCCTGGGATTCAAACCCTCGGCTTTCCAATTGCAGGGCCAACTAACCGCAACCAGGCCACCAGTTGTTGGTGATAGATGGTCAAAGGCAACTTGGACATTCCCGTTTTCTTTAGGGAAGAAATGGAAGATTCTTTGATATTGAAAAGGCAGTTGTCAGTGGAATATTTCATTAAGAGTGTATTTTTCTGTCCATAGACATCAGCAGTGGATATTTATTTTTTGTTGATCAATTTGTGTTATAATTTAATTTCAATGACTTGATACGTATCACCAAGATTATGGTTTTGAAAATGGGGGTGTTGGCGGGGATGGGTCATTGCTCACCAAATCCACTTCTGGGTGCAAAAATTCAAGAAGCCCAGGAGTGAGTAACCAATTAAATATTTACGTGGATTTTCTCTGCTGTCAGACTACATAGCTTAAGTATTCTTTCAAGGACGAGATCTGTTTGAAAGGTGAGGCAGTTACCGAGATGAGGTCAACGACAACATGACCCCTGCTTGAAAAATGAGCTCTTTGCATCTAAGCCCTGGTCTTACAGTGTCTACCTCCTCCGGTTCATGGGGCACAGAATCAGCAAGTTGCATTATTTTCTAGTTTTTAAAAACATGTTTCAGTATGTGGCAGAAATACTCCTTTCCATTAACTATGAGGCATCAAGATTGACCCTGTTTATTCTTTGACTTGATTGGTATATGCTGTGACTAAAATGACATTTAAGTCTCATTGCCTACATTGCTAACGAGTTTTACCACTAGAAGGTCTTGCATTATAAGTCTGGTGTTCTTCCTGTCAGTTTGTTAAGACTTTAAATGTAATATCAAAATTCATCTATTACATTGATAATACAGTTTGAAAGTCAATTAAAATATTTTTACATTCAATTTACATTATGTATCAACAGCTTTGAGTCTTCTTCTAAGTTTTCAAGCTTGACGCATCATGGTTGACCCATTTTATTCATTGATTTGATTTGGGTGGTGGCTCTAAATATTTGTTTACCACTAACATCCAGTCAAGTCTCATCACCTACACTACCTTTTCACCTACACTACTGATGCTCTAAAGGGCCTGTAGTAGTGAAGAGGAGTGATGTATATTAGGTCATCCTCTATATTAAAGTTGACAATAGCAACTGCAGCGATACAGCACCACATAGCAAGATAGCTGATTAACTTTACAGTATATTCCGCAATAAACCAGTGACTGAACTAGGTGTGTGCTGATCTACCACTCAGTGTCAGTATTGGTCCGATATGGGTCAGAATCACTGGATTGGATATTGAAAAAAGCCTGCTTAACTAAACTTTGAGCAACGTGTCGTAAAGAGAGACACAGACGAAGACATGAGTAACAGGTGGGCTGGGGTACAGCACAGCTGTATCTCAGACAGCTCCCTGCTCCCTAAGTAGTGCACTTAAAATAAAGTCTCTTGCACCCAAACAGTGTATAATATAATAATAATAAATAATAATACATTTTATTTGTCAGTGCCTTTCTCGGGTCTCAAGGTCACTTTACAGGAAAAAAAACAAAACATATATACAAATTTACATAAAAATATATCTAACAAAGAACTACTGGAGATTCAGCCATGTGTGCAGAACTCCATAATGTACATAGTCTGCACTATATAAGTGTAGAAATTGGAAATACACAGCATACATAGCACCCTCGAGAGGAAGTAACTTTCAGATTCAAAGTGCAGACAGATGTGTTCTTAACAGCTTAGTTGTTTGAGAGAGGGAAAAAGACAGTATTGGTTTGGTATTGGTATTGGTATTTGAGGTTGTGGTATCAGTTTTTTTCCATGTTTTGACATCAAAACATAAGAAAGAAAGTTGGAAGTGGAACCTTGAACCTATCAATGCTGAAGTTAATACAACTGTTGATGAATTCTTAATGAATCATACAATAAACTCGGAGATTAATTATTTAATTACATTCAAGACGTTTGAACAACAGTAAGTGTAGACAATAGATATCACATTGGATTTTTGCCAAGTGATCCCTGGGGGGGACGTGGTCACTAACCTGACAAAGTGAATGGGAAGTCATGTCTCTCTCGCTGTTTACAAAATGTGATACTGTGGGCAATCATATTTTGGGGGTGAAAGTTTTGCTGCACTTTCTAAAGTGTTGCCCTAGACCTCTGCCTAGTTTGCCTATCAGGTCAAGTCAAGAAGGTTTACTGTCATTTCAGCTCCATTTGTGTAAATGCTGCCAATGATACAGAGGAAATATGCATATTTCCATATTCTGTTTAGTTTCTACAGGAAACTTCAGGAAGCTTTTCACGGCTGTATGACAACATAAGACAAGGGTGTTTATGAAATGTTTATGACTACATTTTGAGAGACGCCATGTGGTAGATGGAGTAGATTTAGCCAGAAATCCTTGAACCCTTCTAGAAACCTCTTTAGCTCAACCGGGAATCGCTCAGTTCCCCCACAAATTCCAGATACAAAACTTTAAACTACTGATCTTCTATGGAGTTCATGTGTTCTATTTGTGAGATGACTAACTGACACATGTGAGTGTAGGTGCTTCCTAAACTACCAAAAATGCATTTCTAAAATGCCAAAACTTTATTATAGGGATCCACATAGATTGGAGAGGAGTAATTAAATAGCAGAATGCATATATAGATGTAGACAGCAATAAATAATAATTGTGCAATAATGGCATTACAGAGAATGTGGAGTATATAATAAATAAAGGGTTATTTACAATGGCAGTTGGGGTGTAAGTCGTAAGTTATTTGTTTCAGGCAAAAATATATGAAATAAACATGTAAAGTGTAATGAAGATGTTCTAGAGGCTAAGATTTTTGGTTCTGAATGTAGAGAAAAGCTAAGAAAAACAGATTTAAGAATGGACCGTGTTAGCACTGCAACTCTCAGTGAGAAGTCACACATCGTACTCCGTTTGTGTAAATGTTGTCAGTGGTACACAGGAGATAGGAATATTTGCATATTATGTTTAGGTTCTACAGGAAACTACAGGGAGCTTTTCACTTATGTATGACAACATGAAACATTTTGAAAGACGCCATGTTTTAGAAGGAGTAGATTTATCCAGAAATCCTTGAGCCCTTCTAGAAATCCCTCTAGATCAATCAGGAACCACCCAGTTCCTATGCAGATTCCAGATACAAAACTTTAAACTACTGATCTTCTGTGGAGTTGATGTTTTTTTTTTTTCTGAGATGACCCATGCTAAAACCATTAGCCAAGTACCAAAGTCTAGGTGCTTCCCTCACTTCAGAAAATGCATTTCTAAAATGCCAAGACTTCAGTATAGAGATAGGCTCCACGCAGATTGGACAATTAAATAGCATAAAATTAATCTTCATTTGGCACCTCTTGGTTTATAAAACTTGGAACTGAAGGCCTTTTTTTAAACTGATGATGCTTTTGTGTGGCATCATGAGAAACCAAAACAGCCCTTCATTTCATAGACAGCTCTGCGATTTGCAAACAATTTGCTCTGTTTTAATGCTGGACTAATTGTTCCAAGAATAATGAACACAGCTTGAAGCAATATGCTTAAGCAATTAAGAAAAGCAACACTGTGCAGGTTTTTAGTTTGCCAAGCAGACTTCTGTTTTAGGCCTATTTTGTGACCACGTTAACTATTTTAATGGATCACATGATCGTGCATAAGTCAGAGACCACCCTTTGGTTTATTTGATTTAGAAACAGTAATTACTACTTTCTTAGTTTCAGTATCACTCCACTTTTGTGCCCCCTACTGCCCCCTTTAGCTCTTCCATCCTTTGAATCCCAAAACCAACCAACCATCAAAACACTATGATACCCTTCAAACAGACAATTTCAAGCAAGCAGCTTCCCAAGCCCACCTTTGCTGCCTTGCATAATTCTTTCTTATGCACTCAAAAAATATCAACCAGGTACTGGCGCTCATACATGTTAAAAACATAAATAAGAATTGAACTAAGACATTTTTAAATTGTACTGTGCTGAAAGGGTGTTATTGTCCCACGTGTGAAATCGACCAAAGTCAGTCAAGTCAAGTAAAACAGAATGAATTTGTTTCTTCAAGTTTTGCTCGTCTTATATTACATTTTGTATGAAGATATGAATCCAATTAGTGTAACAAACAGGGTTGTAGAATTTGAGTCAAGATGTTTTTTTCTGTGGTCTCGGACTTGTCTTGGGATGATGTCCTGCCACACTGCAATCACTGTTCAGGAACAGGTTGAGGAACATGATGAAGAGTTCAAGGTGTTGACTTGGCCTCCAAATTTCCCCAGATTGAAGTACGATTGGGCATCCCTGGGATGTGCTGGACATACTAGTCTAAACCATGGAGGTCTCACCTCACAAAGTACATGACATAAAGGATCCGCCGCTGGTGCAGAACCATAGCACACCTTCAGAGGTCCTGTGGAGGGGACCTATAATATATTAGGCAGGTGGTTTTAATGTAATTGTTGATCTGTGTACACACACACACACACACACACACACACACACACACATATATATATATATATATATGATTTCTGATTCAGCTCATTAAAGAGGGCAGATACATAGTGAAAAGTGTTGTCATTCAATGCTGCACTGAAAGTTGACATTACTAGACTGCAGTATAAGGTGTGAAAAGCCTTTGATTTCAGCTCCTAAAACACCGGCATCTCCTGTGCTGTCAGAGAGAAAGTCGACATGAGAGGAATGACATCGTTCTGGAGTTTTTTTTAAGCTACCATGTGAGCCAGAAGCTTGCTGTAGTCAAACACAGAGGCATAAGGTGTGTGTGTGTATGTGTGTGTGTGTGTATGTTGTGTGTGTGTGTGTGTGTGTGTGGCAGTAAGAGAGTATGCAGGTGAATGAGGATTACCTGAGCAACCCAGGGGGTAGAAATGACACACGGGAGAAGCTGTAATCTCTGTAATGTTACTTACACACTGTATGTGTGTGGATGAGACTCAAAGAGAGAGAGAAAGTATGTATGAAGGGCAGCAAGGGAAAAAAACTATGTGTGTGTCTGTGTTTGCATTGCCATCTGTCTAGTGTGTTTAATAGTTGAATACATCTAGAATATGACTACATATTAAACTACACCTGATTGCATATATTGTGCACTGTCCTCTCCACCACCCTCTTCCTCACTATCAAACTTCACCCTCCCATCCATCAGTGAAATATGTTCCACTACTCATAAATCGAAGTCCTCCACCTGCAAATTAGATCCTCTCCCCACAAAACTGGTTAAATGCTGTCTACCGTCACTTTCCCTCCTCATCACTGACATTATACAGTCCTCCCTCACCTCTGGCTCAGTTCCTGCACCATTTATAACAGCAATCATTACACCAATACTTAAGAAACCTGGCCTGCACCCCGCTAATCTAAATAACTTCAGACCAATCTCTAACCTCCCATATCTGTCCAAAATCCTGGAAAAAGTTATTGCCCGCCAAGTCCACAGTTACCTCACTGACAATAAGCTGTATGAACAATTTCAGTCTGGTTTTTGGCCTCTCCACAGCACAGAAACAGCCCTGGTTAAAATCACTAACGATCTACTGATGGCAGCAGACTCTGGCCAACTC
>JBBPCZ010000002.1:3992690-4009681 GCA_037974445.1 Brycinus macrolepidotus | reverse complement strand
CCCAAGAATTCCAATCTGACCATTCCTAGTTCTGTTGCGTGGCCATGAATTGGATACTGATTAGGATGTGCACAGACAGGTCATTTTAGGGCACAGGTTTGTTCATACAAAAGACGGGACATGGGTTGCTTACAAACCCGAAGATGAACCGTCCAAGCAGAAGTAGCTAATGTAAAATTACAACATGTACTCAACAATTGTGAAATGGTCAACCCCATCCTTTAGTTCCCGCTGCTACCTGCCAGAGTGTGGCCCTGTGCTCCAAGGCGATCATTCCTCATCAGTCTTGTAGCTGAAATCTTCTTTAGTGGGAAGCTAACTGCAGGTTACGCTTTCTCACTGGCCCGGCCCATTCGCCGCTGAAAAAACAGAGAGGCGGACGGCCTGTGCCAAGTGGGGTGGCAGCCAAAGGCATGGCAGCTTGGCAGGGAATGGTGCCACGCCGATAAATTCCTCACAGCACGGCTGCGTCTGTCGCCGGACGCACTGTTCCACTGGCCATCTCCACCTCATTGTTGTGCTGATTGGCTTTGGCACCAGCAGCCTGACCACAGGCAAATGCAGAGGTATGACTGTTGGCCTACTCAGACTAAACACATAGTGTATACATGGAAATGAGTATGGTGTATTCATGGATGTGGTTGCACCATAAAAATGGAAATGTGTTTAGAGTAACCATGAAGATTGGTTTAGGATAACAACATACATGGGTGTAGTGTAACAATTGGTGTAGCATATGCATGGCAATGTGTGTAGTGAAACAGTGTAAATGGATGTAGCATAAGAATGGGGGTGGGTTTAGCATAACTGTGGAAATCAGTGTAGTGTATCCAGGAAGATTTAGCATAACAATGTTTGTTGTGTAACCACAAGGATGGCATTATCCATGATATAGCTCCAAAGCAATGTAGCTCATTTGACCTGTGTATCAGTGGTATATATTTCAACCAACCTGTTATTAGAATTGTACTTCTATTTTGTACTTGGACACTGTAAACTAGCATGTCTGAAATCCTGACTGTTTCATAGAATAAAACTGAACTGAATTTACTTTACGGTGTGTATAAGCTCTGTTTAAAACAAACAGATTTTAATTTGTGTGTTGTAACACCCGTATCATCCTCCACTTACATGTATTTTCTCTAGTTATATTGGTGCAATCAGTGTGAGCAATGTAACTATGTAAAGGAATGTATTGTAACAATGAAGATGAGTGTAGCCTATCAATGGAAATAGGTACAATGTATTGAAATGAACATCGCATAAACATGGAGATGGGTGTCTTATGTTCATGAATGTGGGTGTAGTGTGATCACAGAGATTGCCCATCTCAGACGGCCGTGGCATATCCACGGAAATTAGAAGTAATATAGTGTATAGTGTAATGTGTATAGTGTAATGTGGGTGTACCCTATTCATGGAAACGCATGTATCCTATTTAATCTGTTGCCGATGTAGTATACTTCAAATGGAGCTTATAATTATAAATTTTAAAAATGTATTTCTACCATGTTCTGCCTAACCATGACTGCTGTTAGAGCATAAATAACAGTATTGTGTCATAATCTTCGTTTAGAAACATGAACATTCATTAGTGCATAACACCTACTGTTCAAGTAGTTTCTCAGTTCATATACCCAAGGCAACTGGTTGTATTATCCAATTTGATATTTTTCTTTGAGATAATATAACTGTGCCTGGCTGCTTGAACTGTTGGCATTATGGGGCATTACAGTCCGATAGTGATCTGCATATCTGAGTGCTACAATATAATTAAGTGAGTTGCTGTGGGAGTTGTCTTTTACAGACTGGTTATCTTTTGGTAAGGATTCAGCACTTGGAATAGCTAGACAACTCAACAATGCAACCCACAAGCACTTGTGTTTTCATAACCATGACTCAAATAGATTGATAGCGTTCATAAATATCCAAGAGAATTATCTGCCCATTAAGGCCCATCTTTTCTGGGTCATATTAAATGGAATAGCTTTGAACGGAAAGTGACAAGGTCAGTGACTGAAACCATGTAATTAACTTCTACCCATCCGTTGTGAGAATCTGGACTTCCTGTGCTACAGTGGTAGTGTATTTCGTTAATCTCCTAAAGGCTTTATCAGCTTCATCAGGTGTGTTGGGACATTGTCAGAGAATGGAAAACTGCCAAAAGTAGGGGACTGACAGCACCAAAGATTATGAGGGAAGTTTCCCATGTAATTTCTAGGGCAATAGTTCCTAACTTCCTAGTGGTCCCTTACCCCGCACATTTGAGTATTTCTTGTTTGTAAATCCATTTTAACCCATGAAACACTAACATTTTAACCCACAAACACTAAAGGCACTTTTCCATTGGTATACAGGAATTGTGCTTTACCTAAACTGTACTGCGATGGCACAGAACAGCACACTTTGATTTTCCAGTGTATCTCAGCGCGGTAACAGTGTTTCTGATGCGCAGTTCTCTCGCATCCATGGAGTCGAGCCAGCGGAAAGTTTTTCTGTCTTTTGATGTTGCGTCCTTTTATTATTTATAGCCTTATTTTAATCTCTTATTTTTTTCTCTGCATTCCTTAGCTGTGTACCAGATACCTAACCCAGCTAACTTGTTAGAGATGGCTTTGTGGTTCTCACAGCGTTAAAGATAAATTTGTTGGCATCATAGAAAACTCCCACTGAAATGTATCTTCAGACCAAACAGATAGTAGTGCTTGTACTTTGTCGACTTCCCAGTTGTTAGTCTGTATCTACATTGTTGTTCTTTTGCACGGACATTAAAAAAACAATGGCCTCTTTCCATGTTGTGATGACAACATTTTTACCAATCAGAAAGCAGTGGTCCAGTCAGTTGACTGCAGCCCACTTTTGACCCTGCCATCGAGCCACTCGGGTACTGCTCGGGTTTGGGTCATGTTATTTGTAATGGAAAACATTTGTTCATGGTATGGCACAGTTCCTTGTGCCAGTGGAAACGCGCCATAAATGTGCAGTGTAGGGGGGCCTCCTAGAACATCAGAAAGCATTGTATAGCAGTAGAACAGCTGAATCTTTGCAGAACCCAGAATTGAACTCATTCTTACTGTTCATATTTGCCTGCTTATAACGAACTCATTATAGATTTTGCTCTAAGGGTAAATTGTGATAATCATCCATCATCATCATCATCATCATCAACATCATCATCATCAATCCTGTTGATAACTCAAACCTATCAACTAGTAAAATCAAGTACAATGCCAGATTCTAAATGTGTGAGATGGTATACCCAAATACTTTCCTGCTCACCACATTCTGTGATCTTCATGGGAGATAAGGGTCTCATCATGTTTCCATGATGTCAGAGCCACAACACGGGAACTTGCCCCAAGTGCTTGTGACAGAATGCTTTTTTCAGGTCCTCCGCCCTTTACATTTCCCAGCTGACCGCCTACTGAGGTGTCGTCCCAAACCTCTGGGAGCCGGCAGGGAGTCCCGGCTCTGTTTACCTTCACCCGCTGGCTGCGGAATGGACGCCACTGTTATTGACCGTTCAGGCCAAGAGGAATCTTCATGCTACAAAACACCAGCCAGGTTCAACAGTGCTAAACTCTCCAGACAGCAGGACGTGGTTTGTGGGTAGTGTACCTGCGTCCGGGAACAGTTCTGAATTAGAAAGTTATGATGCTGAAAAAAGCATGTAAAGGTGAAGGAAGTGGATGTGGTTAGGCTGGTTTCTTAAGCAGAAGTTGGTAGGGAAATGTTGAGATTGAGATCTAGGTCGACAGCTGCAGAGTATTTAGCCTTGAGCCTCATGAGGCGTTAGGGGAATATTCTTGGAAGAAGCAGGCATGATGCAAGTCTGTTGAGGGTCTGTGAATGATATTGAGACTGACATCCACTTGAGAAGATGTGAAACAGTGTCACCATTGATAGTTCTTAGTGGTTAAGATATAGAGGAACATTACAGGAACATTAGAGCACTCCCTTTAATGGGCATAATCATACAAACTGTACAGCTCTACCCCCTAACCATGCTTGTGAGACACAGGGTTTCAAGAATGGTGAAATAACACCAGTTCTGGGCATATTCTGTGCCTTCTCACACGAGCATCTGATCTCGAGAGTTTAAACAGCGTTGTGCCCTGAAGGTCTGACTGGGACCTTTGTGATCTTTAGGGCCTTTTGTGGTCATTTTGTGCCATGCACAGTGTTAGGAGAGTTAATATAATCAGCTGGGAAATCTAAGTGAGTCAGGTAGTGCAAGCAGAGGTGTTGATATATTTACAAAAATTGAGATAACAATGACGAGAACCATGGTGACAACATCTAAACCCAGAATTGGTAAATGTAGGCACAAACAACACATGTACTGAAAATGCATAGGTCTTCTTTGGATGGAATATATAACATGGAACAACTCTCAATCAATTATGTTGATGTGTTCTTAAGCTAATTTGAAGTTATGAGGCCAATTTCTTTTGGCATTTATAGCCTCTTGTTCCTGAAGCCCAATGAAGGATTTGTTTTTTTTTTTTTTTGACCTACTATTCAGTTGTGTAGGTCAAGTTCGGCTAATAACGTAATAAAGCCTGGTTTTTCCAGCCTGCATGCTGTGCGGTTATCCATCATCTTTGGTACATCATTAACTTAAATTAATGCCTAAATTAATGTGAGCCGAACTAAAAATAGAGCTGCATCCATGATATAACATATGGTCAGAAAGCAGAACCAACTCCATATTTACCCCCTTTCCACCAAGGCTGTTTGAGGGTTAGTTCAATAGTCTAAGACCTGGCTCTCAGCCAGAAAAACTGGTCCCACAGTGTACCAACACTTCCAGGGCTATACTGGGATTATTGTGACCAATGAGACCAACTAAAACTTTGTTACTACTTATTTAAAAAAAAAAAAACAAAGAAGAAGAAAAAACACAGCTTCAGTGAAGCAGCATATGTAGCCCTCCTTTGTTATTGCTGTGCTTGGCACTGCGGTTGCTGGGAAAATGAAGATCTTTACAGATTTATATAATGATGTAATGACGTGGCTCTGCGGTGGCCCATGTTAAAACCAAACTGGTTCTTAATAGGTACCCTAACCGGAACTAGCACCAGTCATAAACTGGCATCCAGCATCGCATGAACAAGGTGTCCACAACCATCAGATGTCCGCATACTTTTGGTCATATAGTGGATTATATAGAAGAAAAAAGAGTAAAGAAGGACTACGTTGAGAAATATGTTGTGAAGAACCCGTTGGTACCCACAGAGCAAATCAATGCAGGAGCACTGTTTTTGAAAGAGCCACAAACAAAAGTAAACCCCTTTGTTTACCCTTTTGTTTACCTATTCACCTTCTCTCCCTCCTGCACTTCATTCTGCCCTTTCCTTTCCTTTCCTTGTAATCTCTTCTGACTGTGAGTGAAACTCCCTGCTGTTACTCCCCCCAACTCCTTTCCTTGTCCAGCGAGACGCGCGAGCAGCAGCAAAGCGCTAGCAGTTATGCGTGGGCGCACAGCTAATGGCCTCTCTCCAGCAATTAAAAAGCCACTTCATTTCATCTTGCTCATTCATTGTTATCAGTGATAACTCTTTAATGTGGCCACTCGTGCAGGACCAGGCCATTTCCACATGGCTTGAAAATGGTCGCCTTTTTTGACGTGAGCCTGAACAACCGCAACTCGTCTGACATGTCATCAGAGAGAAACATCAGATAGCCGTAATTGCTGTGTTTGCTGCGGTTCGAAATTGCACTCCAGTCTACGCTTTTAATTCTTCCCAGTATCTCAATAGGCCGGCTTGCGGTTTTGCAACAATTGGCGGACAACAGAGGACGGGTAATGAATGTCATTTGGCTACTTATTTGAACACGTCTTCAGCCAGTCTCACTTCAGATGTCTTTTTCTGAGAGGGATGAAATGTAACATAAAGCCTAAAGTTCCCAATTGAACTTGTGAAGTGACTATCGCGATTTATTAAAGAGGTGCAACAGACCCTTAAAAGTCACATTAGAACCAATAACGAGAGGTTGCTGCTCGTTTGTGCTTTTGCTTCATTGCATGCACATTTAGAAGAGTTTCATTCATGAAAAACTGGCAGGCAGTGAGAAAAATACCCCACGGCAAAGAGGCAGTCCCTATGCTCCAATGTTGGCTGTCTGTATCTCCTTGGCAGTGCAGAGGGCTTTAAAATCACTGGAAAGTTTGCTTAATAATTCTTCATTTGAAGCATGTCATCACTCTGTTTGATTAAAACCTGGAAAACACAAATGTCTGAGAAAAAACCTTGTTTAAGAGAAGATCAGAGTAGAACCTTAAGAGTTTAAACAGCATGAACCAAGTCCCTGTTACTGAAGTTGCATTTATTTACACTTACATTTATGGTATTTGGCAGAAGCTCTTACCCAGAGCGACGTACACCAGTGCCTGTAAAACTAGACTCAAAGCAACATCTGCTTTTTAACCAAGTTACTACCAGCTAAGCTACACACCTTAACAAACCTTGTCAAAAAGAAAAAGTCAGAGGTTAATACACAGTTAGCAAAAAACGTTTACACGACTTAAAAAGGTAAGTGGCCAAGTGTTTTTTTTTCTCCATAAATAGGAAAAAATATGCAAGAAATAAGCGTAAGGACTAGTTAGTCTCCCAGGTGCTCCTTGATGAGGTGGGTCTTCAGACGACGCTTGAAGACAGCGAGGGACTCATGAGCTTTTAACTCCGGTTTTAGTCCACAATTACTAAACTAACTTGGCTACTTATAAAACTTGGGTTTTTGTAACTTTGTTTTTGAAAAGTGCTATATAAATAAAGATTATTATTATCATTATTATTATTATAAGTGACATTGTGGGTTTGATATTAACATTGTGGATTTGATAAGTGACATTTTGGGTTTGATAAGTGGTGTTGAGGGTTTGTTAACTGACATTGTGGGTTTGACAGTGACATTGTGGGTTTGATATTCACGTTATGGGTTTGCTAAGTGATGTAGGTTTGACAAGTGACATTGTGGGTTTGGTATTGACACTGTGGGTTTGGTAAATTACATTGTAGGTTTGATATTGCCATTGTGGGTTTGATAGCGACATTGTGGGTTTGATAGGTTACATTGTAGACTTTGTTATTGACATTGTGGGTTTGATAGTGAAGTTGTGGGTTTAATAAGTTACATTGTGGGTTTGATAACTGACATGAGTTTGATAAGTGACACTGTTTGATAAGTAACATTGTAGGCTTGATATTGACATTGTGGGTTTGATATTGACACTGATGGTTTGAAACTGACATTGTGGGTTTGATAGTGACATTGTAGGTTTGATATTGAGATTATGGGTTTGATAGTGACATTGTGGGTTTGATAGAGACACTTTGGGGTTAATATTGACATTGTGGGTTTATTATTGACATATGTTTGATATTGACATTGTGGGTCTGATAGATTACATTTGTGGGTTTGATAAGTGACACTGTGGGACTGGTAAATGATACGGTGAGTTTAAGCAATGATATTGTGGGCTTGATAAGCGATGTGTTTTCTGACAGTTTAATCGAGAAACTATACAACCTCCTAAATGTTAGGTTTAGGAAATGGGTAAAATTTCACTCAAACTGTTGGGATACTGGATCTGATTTTGAGTGATTGATGTTTAGTGATTACTTCTGGATTACAAGCATCTCTCCAGCTCACCACTCTGGAGAATGCTGCTTCAGACCCCTCTCGTTGATGCTTGGCTTTGGACATGGTGACCTCAGGTCATGCCCCATTCTATTGGCAGTTCTACAGTGTGCAGATTACTCAAGCTGTAGGTGTGCAACTGAACTTTCAATGTGCTACCCAGAGGGGGTGTCTGGATACTTTTGAACTTAAAGTGTATAAAGTTGTAGGAAGTTTCAAGGAGAAAATGGCCCTATTATGTCAGGCACTGATATGATGTCACTTCTGCAATATCTGAACTTGCAAATTTCTCAAGCGCAGGAACTCTGGAAGCAGTCACTTTCTTCGAGTGCTCTTAGTGCTCTGTGCTCTAGCCTGTTAACTCACTTCATCCCTCTTTAAGAAAGAGGGCACCTTAGGGGACCTTCTCCATCTCCTTAATCTCATTATGGCACCACCAGAATACCTCCACACTACATAGTCACTGGACCTACAGTCTGATGGATGAGGCTTGCACTGTGGATGGACAGGCATTCCTTTTCTAGTGACAATCTACTGTTAGAACTCGGCACATACAGTATACAGTGGTTTGCAAAAGTTTTGGTGCCCTGGTTAAATTTCCTATATACATGACCTCTACAGAAACACATTTCAGCACATTTTAACACACATTTATTGCTGAGGCGCTGAATTTAACGCACTGGACATTCTGAGTTTACCGTTAATTATGATTATGGCACATTATAGTTTATTTTCTATTCTGCCAATATGCTAAACATAAACATAAATTGTGCCATGAAAAATATGTTAGGAAATTATTGTGTCATTGAACCAGGTGCATTCAAACTTTTGTATTAAAATAAAGTTCTTTTTTTTATTATTTTGGTCACTCTACATATATCACATCCTACAGTCTCAATGTTTGTTTTCAAATAGATAGACAGATAGACAGATAGATAGATAGATAGATAGATAGATAGATAGATAAAGAAGGCAATAAATAAACAAATAAATAAATAAAGAAGAATCGACATCTCGCCCACACGCCAGTGCGGCTGCCCTGGAATGTAGGTAATGTCGAGTAACAACTGTTTCCCGCCTGGAAATATTCCATCGCTTATGGAAAAAAGGCCGGAAACGTTAATATAACTCTTTTGTGTAGAAGTTCGAGCGCGGTCTGCAGTTGCTGTGAGAGATTTGCATCTTTACGTAAAAATGCCAATTCTGTGTGCCCCTCCCCCCCCATTTGAAAGTAAGGGCAGGCTGGGGCTTTAGCAGTAGGGCCTCCATCAGTTCCCAGTAATCTGATTATGGTGTGTCTATATATGTGTGTGGTGGTGGTGGTGGTGGGGGGGATGGGGGGTGTAGGATTTATCCAGACTTATACACAAAATGTCTACCATTTTTTGTCCAAATGTATCCAGGTTTGTTGTAAAAGAACCTTTAACCTAGCAATTGTTGAGAGTAGCTGCATGTCTAATCGGCATAGAAGTGTCCGACACAAAAAGAACAAGAACCCAGACCTGCTCCTGTGGTCTGAAGTACCCCGGGACACACAGGGGATTACTGCGGATCTGGGTTATGGCTTTGGGAGGAAATGTCTCATGAAACTCAATGAAAATGTAGCCATTAGGCGCTGAGCAAGTTCAGTGGAATCTGAAGGTCATGCTATGGGGTGCAGTGAGAGCTAAAGAACATTTTACTTGTTCTTCTGCCTTTGGTCTTCAAAGATACAGTTACATACCATCTCTGTCCAAAATGGTAACTTTACAGGAGAAGGCAAAACCATTTTCTTTTATTTCTGATGTGAAGAATGTTAATTCCAAGCCCAATTTCAGAGCATTTCAATTGGTTCATTTATCAAATAATGGAAAGATTCCATGTACAAAAATGGAAAGGGAAGAAAAATAGAGATAAATGTGGTATTTTTGGTTACAGCGATGATGTCAAAAGGTATTATCACCCTGTTGTGTAACTGCGGATTTTCCTGCAGTTTTGCAGTTGCACATCCATTTTTTCTGTATAAATGACTACTACTGCTATTAATAATAATTATAATTAGGGTTCACTCTTTATTTTGAGAGTCTGTAATTTGTTGGTAATTGTGTGTTAATTGTTACAGCATGTTGTTTTATGTCAAGCGTTAACAAACCATCTGGTGAAACCTGATGAACAACATTATAAGCAGGTTTAGGTTTAGGATTAGGATTTATAGTATCTACAATTCAAATTATTGTTCAGTTGTATTTAATAAAAGGTCATTTAAATACAAGGAGAGAATTTACAAAACATCTGCAGGTGGCCCACAAAATAAAGTGCAATGACAACAACAAAAAAAAAATAACAATAATAATATAAAGTAACTTTCTGGAAGAAGTGAAAATGTTGCATTTTATGTAATGAGATTTTATGCCAAACAATTTTGCATGGCTTTTACTGGTCCATTCATCATCAAATGTTTTCACAAGGCGAAGAACATGCTAATTTGTGATACCAGCTCATGTACAAGAAACTCAGGTAAGCAGGTTTTGACATGACACATATGTATATACTATACAATCATTTAAAAAAGACTTTTATAACTGTTTAAAAACAATAAAATATAGAAGGTAAAAAATCAGCCAGAGTTGAGTCTGCAAGTCCATGTTGGTCATAGCAGCATGGATCAGCATGTGGAATGTGTTCTGCTTACAACCGTATTTTCCATCGCAGTTTAAAGAACCTCCATGCTGCCCTTATTGTTGGATGTCCTGTGGTAGTTTCTGGGTGAGCTTGAGCACACATTCAGGATGCAAGTCACATCACATATTGATTATAGCTTCCTGATTTCTTAACCCTTATTGATTTTTTGCAACTGAAGTGACATATATACATTATACCGATCCACTCTGAATGACTTGTGTTCCTTACATCTTAATGATTGAATTACTAAGTCATTTTTAAAAATCTCCTTTAATTGATTAAATTGATCATCTGGCCTATGATTTGAAAGAGATATTGCAGACCAAAAACCTACTCAACACTAAAAAAGTCATTTGCGTGGGTTTGTCAGCACCTTCACCTAGGCTACAATATAATTATCCACTTAGGGTAGTAGTTTATAACAATCTGAGGACTGTTCAGCAATCCAGCCAGTCTGCACTGCTGAATAGTAAATGACATAAGTGGATTATTTTTGATGATTTCTTGTAGCAGATCTTTCCAGGGATCTTTGGATGCTCAATTCTCTTGGACAGATAATTCATATTCAGTTGTATTACAAGTTTACACAACGCTGCTGCAGATCATGCACGGCTCAGGGAGAAATACAGCAGGACGAGTTAAGACTCGCTTCACTTTTGGAGTGTTTTCCACCACAGTGAGGAATTAATTGTTAATTTGTGCAGAAATCATCAGGAGACCCGCGACGTTGATTCGGGATTAGCATACCTTTCCCTTGGCAGAGCTTCAAGACTCTTCACAGGTATAGAGGAAGGAAGCCAAAAACAATTGAAACGCTAAATGAAAAACAAGTTGCATCCTGAAGTGTCTTAAATCCAAATTAAAAAGCAGAGTGCAGTTCCATATTCATGCTGATGCAAATTGATGCCTCTGTTCAGAAAATGTGACTGGCTTGTAGGTCATATGTGCATGGCCAGTGTTATGAGCAGAGGTGTGGGTAGGAACTTTGCCCCCCTGGAATGCATATCAGGGTTACCTCAATTATCATAGCAGAACCTGTAAAAATATTAAAGGACCATCTCCTACAGTTTTCATCTTTGATTCTCCACTTGACTTGTATATCTCAAAAACAGTCAAAATTAATTTTCAGAATTAAGCAGGCTGATTTTATTGAGATGGACTGCTGACCTGCCAGGTATAGGCTCCAGTACCCCCACGACATTGGTCATAATAAGATAAATGGATTGATAGGTGTTTTCAGCCTTTAAGGTTGAAATACATAAACGAGTGCTGTTCTGATTGGCTGCCCTGTTTTATGCCTCATTCAGTCCATGCTGAAACACTCCTTATAATTTCAGTGAATGGGTGGAGCAAAACTGTAGAAGGCCAAATTAGTAAATTAGTTTTTTTTGGTAAGACATCACAAAAACAGTTATTTCAAAATGGGCTTGGTTTCCAAATATGGACTGGGATTGGGGTGTAAGTGTTACTTTGATTTTAAAAATGTGAAAATTTGGTTTTACATAATGTGGGCCCTTTAAAAGATGTCAACATTTTATCAAGTCAAGTCAAGTCAAGTAGGTTTTTATTGTCATTTCAACCATACACACAAAGTATACAGTGAAATGAGATATCGTGCTTCCAGGACCATGGTGCAACACAGAGCATAACAGAACAGAGCAGCATCACAAGTGCAGACAGGACACAAGTACACAACCCTATTTTAGGTTGTTGTAGCTCATTTACCTAATTTGGCTCAAGTCCGAGCAGAGTCACAAACAGTTAAAAGTCCAATGGAGTCATGAGTCAGTGAACATGCGCCTTGAATCCGAGCCACTGACTGCAGTTCCAGTCTCTTAGTTCTTCCTACACACAGTGACCAGGCTAAACCACAGGAGGAAGGCCAGAAGATGCATTGCTTTTGGCACTGTATGTAAAACTAGCCCTTTTACTGAATGAGGCATTAATTAAGAATTTTTCAGCAAAATAAAAAAAATAGGACTGTCTTCAGGGGTCCTTGCCTCTTCAGGGCCCTTGGAGTCGTCTTAATCTCTCCCAGCCACCCCTTACGGCACCTCCAGGTGAACATGGTCAGAAATCATGAGCGCATGTAGCAAACTGGTAACACTCCTGCAGGACAAGACCAGTGATAAACAGATTCAGTCACTCTACTGGTCAAACAGGATGATGGTTGCTTTAAAAAAAAAACCAAACCTGCCCGAAAAAACAGAACTTAGTGGACGCCTCAACAAAACTAATTAAAATAGATCTGCCATCTGGAAACCACCCGTAGCCAAAGCGTTCAGAGAGGAATAGCCTGATGTAACACGCGCAGAACCCAGGCCTCAGAGCTGCAGAAGAAAGCGGCGGCCTTTGGAGCTGTCTTTCTACTTCCTTTTCCTCCATCTGGATGGGTCCGTGTTTAGCGAGAGCCAAAGCCAGCCTTCAACCCACATGGCCTGTTCTCAACTGTTAAACACACTCATCTGTTTGTCTCGCAGAATGCTCCAAATCTCCGCTCGGTGCTGTTCAAAACATTCACAACATCTAGAACGCTCTTCAGAGGACTTGGAAGGGCTCTGAGGGCAATTTGGTAACAGAATAGTTCAGCACACACTTTCAAACTGTCAACCTTTCTACCGAAGTGTGGTCAAACAGGTGAGACGCTTGGTTCGGAAATTTCAGTCACATGTGATTGTCTTTACTATATTTACTCTCAGCTAGTGATTCCACAGCAAATATGGCAGCCCTGAAGTTTAAAATTCAGAGTAATCAGATTATGCCTTTAAATTGTTTGCAATAAAAACAGTACTCATTAGGCTTGAAAAAGTGGTATTTCTGTCTCCCATTAAACCTGTGACCAGATTACATCATGAAAAATTAAAGTAGTTCAGCTCTTTAAAATAGTACTGTGGTACTCGAGTCTTGGACTCATGACGTGTATGATTAAAAAAACATTAATTTGTATTACCTTTGTTTTTCCTGTGAGCAGTGCAACTCAAAACCAAATCATTGCTTCTGTATGTGCTTGATTTAGCCAATTAACATTGGTTGGATTCATTTAGAGCAGGAACTGAATGCCAAGAATCTCAAGGCGCTGATGCAAAATCATCTTCTGAAAAACTGAGAAATCCTCCCCCCATTTGACTAAATTTAGAAATGGACTGTTGGAGCCATATTCGTAATTTTCAGTTGATGGTGTGTTTGCATTTGGGTACCCCTGGCCAAATGTTCATGCACTGTTACTTTATATTTGATTAAAATAAAAAGAGAAAAAATTGTGGCAAAAATGTGCAAAAGTTTGGACAGATATGGAGTTTCAGAACTTTAAGCCTCAGCTGACTCAGGACTGGTTAGACAGGTCAAGAATTGCCATTGGGGAGTGCTAACTAATGTCAGTTCCAGAATTTGGTACATCCTGGACTCTTCATACTCAACAGCTGCTCCTCAGTGAGAAAATCTGAAAATGATTTTAAATTGATACCTATTTGGCAAGGAATACTATAGAAACTTGCAACTTGCATTGGCTGTGGAAGGGAATTGTGGAAGTCACCGCAAAATCTGAAAGACCAAAGGACACGACAAAAGGTTTAGGTGACACAGAATGGAGGTGCACTGTTCTATTGTGCATTATCGGGCGCACAAATGTGATTTGCAGGAATAAGTCATCTGGAGGAAAACCTGATCAAAAAAGTCAACATCTAAAGTTTGTGAAACAGCATCCAGTAATGTCATAGGCATTTATTAAGAATGGCGGTGGATCTGTTATGCTTTGGGGTTGTGCTGTAACCATTAGCACAGAAAACCTTGCATGCTTAGATGGAAGAATGGATTCCACTTACTATCAGCAAATTCTGGAAGCAAATGTGACACAGTCAAAAAACTGAAGCTGAAAAGAGGCTGGCTTCTACAACAGGACAGGTGCCCAAACCATACATCAAAATCCATCAACTACTTCAAGAAATGCAGGTTTTGGATAGATCTTCAGATAGAAATATGCTGCATATGGAAGACGGTGCAAAAATATTGTAGAATTAAAAGTTTAACCACAAGCAAGAGTGATTAAAAAAAAGACACTTGCTGTTTTAACAGTTTCCTTTTTTTAACAAATATAAGGTGACTGTGCACTAACAGCTTTTGGAAAAATGTAACTTAATGTTAAATAATATAATGTTAAATAATAAACAGTTTGTTTATTTCATATAACTTCAAAAATCAACAAAACATGTAATTTGGCTGGGGGTGTCCAAACTTCAGCGCAAAACTGTAAGTAGAAGAAGAGATATTTTACTGAATGGAAGTCAATACAGAATATAAATTAATATAAATTAAAAAAAAAAAAAAAAAAAAAACAGTCCTGGCAGGCTCCCCTTGTTGTCTCTCTCAAGCATGGCCAGCATCTGAATGCCTTTAATCCCGGCTCATCGATCAAGCCCCACTTTAGTCTTGATAAAAGAGCCATTTCTCAAAGTCCCAGCTTTCCTCCCTTTGTTAAACCCCCCCCCCCCCCCACAAACACACACACACTACACCTCCCCCCTCCTGCAGCATGTTGAACATCGGATCTATCTGCGAGAGAGCTGTTTTGTCAGCAGTGTGACTGGATCTAAATCACACATTGCATATCAAAACTATGCCCCTTGAAATCCAGTGCCAGAGAAGATGACTCCGTTTGACAGAGTTCCAAAGAGGCTCTCCGGTTACTTTACTATGTGTTAAGGCTGTTTTTTAAGACCAGCATGTCCCCCCCTCCACACACACACCGCTAAGTTATGGACGGTGCGGTCAGTCACCAGCACATTCTTGAATGGTGACACATCTACAAATCTGCACACCTTTCCAGACATGAGCTCTTCTAAATGACCAGGGATCAACATAGCAGCAGGATAGTGGACTTAACCTGGATCAAATGTCAGGCTTGATATGTTTCATAAATCACACTGAAATCCACATGCATGTGAACTTGTTATCAGTCCAAACACAGCCGCTGGGTCTAACAGCTTTCTAAAATGGCTGTTTGAAATACAGGTGGCCCTGGGGTGCCTGTGACACATGAGCCCCCCCCGAAAGCCTCAAAAGGGGTAAAAATTTTTAAAAATACAAGTGATATGAAATTGTTGCAATTGATCTAAATACAAACAAAACTGCTAGGTCTAATAGCTATTTTGAATTGCAGGTGGTGTCAGGGGCTCTGAGACCTCCAAGTAACACATGAGCCCTATTCCAAAAGCCTCATAAGCAAAATTTAGGGGTGAAAATCTAGAACACTGGGAGTGATGCAAAACGGCTGCATTGATATAGATGCAAACAAAACTGCTGGGTCTAACAGCTTTTTAAAACTACTATTTGAAACATGGGGGGGTCTCAGGGTGAAACATGAGCCCCCCCCCAAAAGCCTCAAAAGCAAAATTTAGGGGGGAAAAGTGACACGGTTTAAATGGACGTTTACTTAAGTTAAAAGATGTTCAGTTTATCAACTAGTTTTGCCAGTTTCATCCATTGCCAGTGAGTCCCAACAAAAACGGAGGGACCCTTAATATCCACCAGGTATTCCTCACACTGCTATAACAGTCCCAAAAGAGGAGAATCACTTCAGTGGTGCAGCACATCCAGATGATACTCCTTCCCAGAAAATCAAATACTGTTTCTCGACTGGAAAACAGAAGAGAAAAACTTTGAGGTACATTTTAATTGCTTATCTGTCTGGTGGTGATTTTGAATAATGAGTCACGAGTTATGAATAATGTGATTTGCCAAGGGACATCAATGCAAAGTTTTGCTGCCAAGAGCTAAAATTTCCCATTGTCAAATTAATCAGTGGTTCATTTGTTTCCTGGCAAAGGAGCTAATGTTTTGATCAGCTGGTCCTAAAACAATGCGACATTGGCACCTCTGGTTTAACAGTCACAACAACATCAAGCAGTTGCTGCAGAAAATTCAGGCCCACATTGTTTTTTTTTTCAAGCCAGTTTTTTGGTGTGAAAGCTGAGCCGTGAATAGAACTGAACACTTAAAGCACTTGTTAATTGCTTTAATCAACACTGAGCCATTGTTTTTTTTGGATTAAAAACCTCAGATAGAATATACTGTCAAAACTGGCCCAAAGGTACAAAGGTAAAACCATCTGCATATTCACAGCATAGTGTCACAGTTCTGGTCAGCGGCCGCTAGAGGCCGCTTTTTCAGTTTGGGATTAGGACTTTTATGTTAAAGTCACTTTTTGGATTTTGGTGTCTAGATTTATGTGTTGTTGCGTGCTTGGTCATCAGGAGCCTAGGCAACCCAGGTGTTAGCACTGAGCACATTAGCTCGGTTGCTAGGCACCTGATGACGTGTCCATGTGTGTCTTATTTCAGTTCGTTGTGTGATTGGCTGTGTGCGTGTGTGTATGCGTTTAAAGACACAGCCATTCCAGAGGAACGGTGCGTGGTCACCAACATACTCCAACATTCACCAGTATTTATCTCGGGCAAGAGGTGTGCATCTGTGTCTGCTGCGGATCAGATGAAAAATAATTTTTACATGATTGTGAAAAATGTATTGTATGTGCAATATGGGCTAATCAGTCAAACCAGACAACCAGTCATCATCCAATGGATTTTATGTATGTATGTATGTATATATATATATATATACACAACAAAAATATAAACGCAACACTTTTGTTTTTGCTCCCATTTTTCATGAGATGGACTTAAAGATCTAAA
>JBBPCZ010000002.1:3970427-3983193 GCA_037974445.1 Brycinus macrolepidotus | reverse complement strand
AGGATTCGGCTCGGGCATGAGAAGGTATGACTGAGCGATGAGTACCTGCTCTTCCTTTGTTTATATAGGAAGTGACATGCTTCACTTCCGGGTCCTAGTGCGCGTCACGTGACTGGTGGGCGTGACACATTGTTGTGGTGTCTATTTTTTGTATTGTTTGTATTGTTTCTGTCGTAATTTGCACTCTGTTGAATGTTGAATATATGTTGCACCATGATTCACAGAGAAATGCCTCATCACACTATGCACGTGTTCACAGCTGCTGATGATCACAAAGTAACCTTGAACTTTGAAAAGACATTTGCTTTACATTCCCACCCTAAGACCACAGCAAAAGGGCAAAAACCAAGGGGTAACCCCTGGTCAGGTCCACATATTTAAGTGTGATGTGCTCACACCTCAGGAAAACACACTGATTTAGTCAGATCTTAAATGTTGCTATCATGTTTTTCCAAATTTCAGGAAATCAGGGAAAACTTTTGCTGTATTGCAACAATAACATTGACTACCACTGGGAACAATTCAGACTCTGTACATTTCTACTGAACCACTCAGTGACTTTGTTTAAATCTTAACCCTTTAATGATGCCAAAAATTTTGAAAATTTGGTGAAATTGCCCTGTAAGGTTGAGCCTCTTCATGGAAACGTAGGTATGCGGGGCGGGTAATTCTGGTATCGGATGTTGGTGATTCAGACTTTATTAAGCTGCCGTGACCTAGATGTCATGTCAAACAGATTACAGGAACAGCCATGCTCACACACTGAAGGATGCTATTTTCCACTCTCTGGCCGTGCTGTTTCCTGAAATGAACTTAAAGATAATTGCACTACCCGACTTTCGCTTATCTTACCTCAACAGGTATAATGAGAACAGCTGATGTCATCAAAAGATGCCAAATTAAGCTCACAATGTTCTTTTGAAGGGGTGCATTTGACCACTGTCATATAATTACAAGTAGATGAAGACATGGACAATATTAAAAAAGGAAGAAAAGAAGGAAAAACGGGTCTAAAGAGCTGCATCTACCTAGTCATAGCAATCTCTTCAGCACTAAATTGACTTTGCATCACAGATTTACATTTTCCTTTGTATGCTGAACAACCGCTCACAGTTCAGCGGGTGCATGCAGGTTAATACATCTTCAAATAATCCTCAGCAGAAATGCTGCCTGTGTTAGGCATGAAGATTACAGGCCCTGAATACACTGAATATCTGGTGTGTCTTCAAAGACTCACTAATCCACTCTGCAACTGCAACAAAGCCATTGATCAGTGTGTGTCCTACAGTCCAATACAATAGTTACCAGCTTTACCCCGTTATTAATCCATGCGTAAACTAAGCATTCCTTGATCATTAATTGTGTTTACTTGCACACCAGTGGTGCAGAATTGGTCTAATCAGCAACATCAAAGGCCCCATATTCAAAATATTTTCTTGCATTTAATTTTTTAAATTGAATCGTTAAAAAAAGTCCACTTCTGACATTTGTGTCCAATCCCATCTGCGAGCCAGCACGATCATTCAAACGGGTGCTAATCCAATGTAACTGGACAGCTAAACACATATGGAGGAGGACACAAAAGGCACTAGTCCACAGGTATACAGGAACTGTGATGTACCTAAACAGGACTGCAGTGGCAGTACGTTTTGATGTTCCAGTGTATCTCAGTCCGGTAACGGTGTTTGTGACTCAATTCTCTCCACAGTTTATGGCTGCTCGTCGTCTCAAAACCGTGTCCATAGAGTTAAACGTGCAGAAAGTTTTTCTGTCAGAGCTGATTTTGTTATTGTGGTCTTTTTATTTGTTCTCAATTTTTTTCTCTACATTCTTTAGCCATGCAATAAATACCTAACCCAGCTAACTTGTTAGCTTGAAGCTGGTACACCTTCAAGCTTTTCACAGTGTTAAAGACAAGTTTGTTAGCTTCATAGAAAACTATCTTTAATTATCTTTAGCCCAAACAGACAGTAGTGCTTGTATTTTGTCAACTTCCCAGTTGTTGGTTTGTATCTCCATTGTTGTTTTTTACTCAGATAATAAAAAATGTTGTGATGACATTTTCACCAATAAGAAAGCAGTGATGCAGTCAGTTCAGTTGTGGCCTGCTTTCCGCCCTGCCGTTGAGCAGCTATGGTATGTCAGTATACAGAGTGATGAGGGTATAGGGGGGCTATCCCACCTATCCACCTAGAGAGAACCAGTTATGCTCTCGGGCCAATGCTTAGATGGTTGTACCACTTAGAAGTCCTTTGGCCTGCTTTTCAAATGAGGCACAATACAGGGCAGCCAATGAGAATGGAGCTCATTTACATATTTCACTCTTAAAGGCAAAGGCAGCCTGTTTATTTCTCAGGCATAAAGAGAGGTTGGAAAATGGTTACATCATGAATTAATTATGTATGTTTTTGGCACATAAATTCATAAGAGGAACCCAGAGGAAAAATGTTATATTTCCATGTGTGGAATAAGTAGAATATAGGCCCTTTGTCATGAAAGGCATGTCATAATGTAATAATATTATAATATGCTAATGTACATGTCAATAGGAATATAAATTGACTAGTCCTTTATGTAACTTGATCCATTTTTTACATAAAAAACTCAATCAGGATATTTTGTGCATGTAAATGTATACACATACTACACATAAGCTGTGCTTTGGGTGTAATTTTGTTATTATCAGAATGTCACAGTAATTTGGTGAAAAAAAATCCAGGTTTGAAAGTAAAGCCAATCTTTTTTGCTTTATTCAGCTGATGGTGTTCAGTAAGCTAGGAGTTGTTTCTAAACTAAGCATATTCTCAGATTCTGACACTTCGGTTGCATGCACGGTTGGACATGTAATGAAATTAAGCTGATTTATGATTTTAGCATGTCAGCTTTCAACATCCAGGATACCAATACATTCATCGTCATGCTTTAACCTCCCCCTTCTTGGCTGGTTTTCTGCTCACATCTGTATATAAATTTTAGTGGAAATTTGTTTGGAAGACTGGGACTGGCTATTATTTCTTCTCGAAATCATTCATACTGACAGTATATAAACATACTAGGCAATTCCAGGACCAAATACTTGAAGAAAGAATTAAAATATTTAAATTTAATTGCATCCTAATGAAAAACAAAGAGGAGCCCTTAAAACCTAAAGGAGTAGTTAAAGGAATAGTTCTGCAAAAATCTAATTTACATCAATGTCCACATATCCCAGTTGTAGTCAATCAACCACTACATGTTTGGAGTTCAAATTTTGCTTCTTTACTTTAGAACTGCAACTGTGAGTTTGCAAACAATAGAAGTCAATAGTCACCCAAATAATCCAAACCGTTTCTGTACAAATACATCACTTAAAGCTTCTCTCCATCTGGTCAAACTATATCCAGATTTTCACAGTCAGTTAGACTTGTGGATGTGGTTTAGGACACAGGCCTCTTATTTAAGACTACGTTGTATGTGCTTGCATTGGGTGTTGTCTGAAACGGCCTGTAACAATGAAGTATGCTTAATATATAGTGCTTACCAAGTCATTTATGGTAAAGGATGGCTGATCGCGTAGCCGTATTCATGGGCTGATTATTTTTAATTAAACCACATCAAACAGTGACACACATCCTTTTTTATAACTGATCTGAGCTTTAGTGTCTTGAAGTGTGTTTATGAGTCTGCTGTGTGTTTTGCTACACATTTTTTCATCTACGTTTGTGTTTCTATGCTTTTTCTCCTTTTCCGGCCTCCATACCTGTGACGCCACAGACTCTCTCTAATAATTTTGAAGGTGACATGACTGTCCTTTTCCTCTCCCCATATAAGTTACAGAGGCGACTCGACCACAAAAATTGATTTTTTAAATGATCAGTGCAAACAATCAAAAAGTTATTTATACACGCACTGCAGGGGATATTAACAGACGTTTTGGGGTTGGAACCGTTCCAATATTTCAAAAACTGTAGGAGGAGAAGAGGTGCCAAATTCCAGTTATAATACTACTACTACTACTACCACTAATAATAATAATAAAACTTAGGAAGAACAGCAGTTGTAGTAGTAATAAAACAAAAGTGGCATGATCTCATTTATAGAATGTTAACTAGCTTTCATTAGCTTTGCTTTCCTGTTAACATCATTAGCATTTAGGGGAGGACTTTGGCCAAACCCGTCACAGCCCCTTTCATTGCCAAGCTGAAACATCTTGCACTCCTGCATGCCTTAAATGCCAAACATTCCCTGTCCACACCCTGGTCCCCTTTTAGGCCTGGCCCTAAGTGTAATTGCACATTGGAGCTCAGCCAGGCCTTTTCTGTGCAGCTGTTATGATAGCTGATGACGTGATGTGAGCAGAAGCTAGCACCACTGCTTGTGAGAGGCTGTAGGATTAGCCATTAGGCCACCATGTGGACACGTGCCAAGAGTGCATATCCACGCTAATCCACGTGTGCAGGACTCGGGCAATGCACAGGCTGAGGCACTGCAGCCCTCCCGCTCATTCTCACACACACACATGCATGCTAGCGGTCACGCTAGCCCTGAGAGACTTAGCTAACTCTGACATGCGCACACACACAAACACACACACACACACACACACACACACATACTCGGCCATTGTAAGACCTATGATTGTAAGACCTTAGGCTAGCTAGGAAATATGCGTATCTTGACCTCATTTTACACAGGCTAGGCTGACCATGTAAAATTGAATAAAAAAACAAATGGACATGCAAAGACAGGCAATGTGAACAAGAAACAGATTGACAGCAGAGAGTGAAATGAAATAAAACACACACACACGAACACAAACACACACACACACACACACACTAGTGTGCACTTTTCTACGACTCTAAAATTGACCTTTACAGTCATATGCAAAACTTTAAAGGGTCCCCGGTCAAATGACATTTTGCTGATTGTGAAAATTACAAAGAACATATATTTTAACTACTATAACATCTATGACAACTTTTTTTCTGAATTTGACATATTCAGTTATAAACAAACACATTTTATATTTGATGTTTTATTTTATCCAATATGCAGAACCAAATAAATATAAACAGTGTACTATTTGCTTTACCCTCCAGACACTGGAGCTGTGTACCAAACATAAGCTATATATCAGATCAGACTGATGCTTGTGATGGCAACAGCAAAAGTAGAGCACCTCGTTCAAGAAGAACCATTAAAATGAAAACTTGATGCCGCTTAAACCCCACACATGGTTGTAAAGTAGCTAAAATGAACTCAGATGTCATTATAAGTTAGACTTAATTTTGAATGATCAAACTAAACTGAAAATGCAGACTTAACTGCTCTTCTTTGGAAACATTTCACTCGTAACTTCAGTCAGGACCAGATGTAATGCACGCCAATGCCAATGCTTTCATAATAACAGTCCCATATCATTTTACATGCAAGTTTACTTGATTTTGAACATTAAAATATGTACTAAACACCAGGTATTTGTACTAAAATCATTGGCTAAGATGGGCCTAATTGAGTGTACATTATATAGCTAAAATTCAAACAGTGAATGCTGATTAGCTATAGAAAAGAAACTGTGAGGTGTTGACAAATGGCAGGGTTACAAATGGTTGATCGGGCTTTAAGAGTTACTTCAGACCAGCTGACATGAAAGTAACATCAAAAACAAATGTACCATTTAATGATAAAAAAAATTGTTTTCTCACAATCTTCCATCAAAATGTACTGACTTTTGCTCAGGTCCAAAATATCTTCTGATTTTTGACAATATTACCATTCACCAGTGGGTGGGCCAAAATAATATCATGTTTCACTCGCCTCTCCCACCACTCTCACCAATCATCGAGAGTTCAGCCAGCTTAGAGACCCTGCCTATTACTGTACTTCACCTGTAAATACAATAGGGGTTCTTTCACAAAGTAGGATTTCTCATGTGGCCATATAACTTAACCCTTAGAACCCTTAGAATGTATTAGTAAAATCGGATTTCAACAAATAAAAACGATGTAAATCAGTCTAAAACCAGTGTTTGTTCCTCCACACGCTTGCCGTTTGCTGCTCTTTCGCTCGGCGTGCCACCGCTCGGCCACACTCCGGACCCCCTCCTTCCTCTGCCGGTTTTCCCCACCCACTTGTGGGTGGAGACTATCCTGAAAGATCTCCCAGGTTCAAAGATCTTGTGTTTTTTCTGCTTGTTTCTAAAAATAAAATACATATGGGCATTTTTGTTCTTTATGGTTATTTGCATGTAACGCCATTTTTAAAACCCCTGTAGCAGTTATTATTATTCCATATTTGTTAAACTACAATAACTTTGGATCTATGTGACATAGGAACACCAAACAAAGCTCAGCATGATGTCTGACACCTTGAGCATCAACACAAACCAGAGGAGCTTCCACATAAGGAGTTGTTTTGCTGTATGATGAGAATTTGTTGCACTTCTGGCATGGATCTGTCCTGTCCACGTTACAAGGGTTAAGCCTAAAGTTGAGGGGTGTCCAGTAGAGACGTGCCTCCACTCTTTCTCTATTGGACAGGCTTGAACTTAGTCATCTAACTAAATTGAGAAGTTCTGCTTTGTGAAATATTTGGCTGGGCACCAAAAATTGGTAGCAACAGCATGACCCTTCCCTGACCTTAACAGGTAGATTTCATGTGTCAGCAGATGGTTCGGTCCCCTACAGCTTTAACAGCCATCCTGGACTGAGGGTCTAATCCCTTTGCCTCATTCCTCTTTCATTCAGAGCTTAGGAGGAGCATGGCTGGCGCTAACACATTCTAGCATGTGTGTATAAATAACCACAAACATCAAAACATGCCAAGAGCTACAGTGAGTGATGGGCCTTTGAACAGGGTATAATAGCAGCTATTAAGGACAACGGTTTGAATGTGTTAAACAAATGCATTCACCCCAAATGCAGTCAATCTACTAAGACGTTTGCGTCTTTAGTTCTGCACCGAACCTATGAAGCTAATTAGCTAACAGGTAATGGAAACTCATACAGCAGCAACCAGCATCCTCACACACTGCCTCAGCTTGTGTCGAGTAATCACAAATAGGTTTGCTTTTGTGGTCCTGTGAACAACCCACACTGGTTTAACACATTCAAATCATTGTCCTCTGATGTTTTTCTAGTTAAAGTTGATTTTTTACCGTTTTAATGATTTTTTTCACATTAAACAACTAAATGCTAATCCTTTGTGTGTATTTGGCTTCAACATTTGGCTTCATGTTCATTAATATGCTATCTTTGGTTTAAAAACTAGGTATGTTTTGAAGGTGTGGTGGATGGGGGGGGGGGGGGGGGGGGTACCCCTTAAGGCCCCCTTAAGTAGATCTCACAAGGCTATTAAGTTGGGAAGGGTAAGGCTTGCACATCTTCCGAAATAGCAATTTGAATCTTTTTTTCACTCTTGCTATTGGCACATGTCCTGTTGCAACATTGGCAAAGTAGATTTGTACTGAAATTTACAGGCCCAGTAGCTTCAATGCATTTAACCCATTGGTCAAGGGTAGATTGGGTAGAATGGTCTTGTCCAACATGAAACATTCTCCAAAGGGACATCAATGGGTATTGTTGAATCCATGACATAATAATTAAAAAATCTTGGTCTTCAGAGAGAAGATCTGGAAGAAAAATTTAGTCTTAATACTACATCAATCAGCAGCAAACCTTTGAGACTAACCTGCTAAACCCAACTGATTTCACCTGTTAAATCTCTTGCGGTCAGCGCAGGTAGTGGAGAGGAAACAGGTTAAAGAGGGAGTTTGAGACATGGTTTGTGTCCTATATGTGGGGACAGCAACTAAAGATTGATGTATTTTTTTAACAGTGTGTGATATCAGCTGCCAAGCATGATACTTGAAGTGATAGACTGGCAGAAAGTCTGACTTGCACAATATCCGCCTTACTCCAAATGTTGTTTGATCTGCCAAGACATGTTTGGTGTCTGAAATGTGCTTCTTTAGTTTTTGCACTAAATCATAAATCCCTCACTTTGCTCAGTCCATGCTGAGATTTTCATTCTGAATAGACATGGTTATGGTTATGTATGACACTGTTAACTGTAAAAATGGATCATATAGTTTTGGGAGTGTGTGGCTAAAATACAAGGATCTTGAGAAAAGTTAGTTTATGCTAACCCTGTTCCCTGAAGTGGACTAATAGTTAAAAATAACATAATTAATGTAATATCTATTGTTTTGAATATGTCAACTGTTATAACTCCTGCTCTGTCTTATTTGAGTCTTGAGTCCTGAGTGTTTAATTGCAGATATGATGAAATTGGCTACTACACCACATATCAGAAATCGGACTGGCGTCTATCAGAAGTTTGATGTGTCAGTTATATCTAGGCAATGGCAAAGTAGGGGGGCTTTAGATGCTCAAGCACCTGCCTCTTTGGCATTAGTGCCCGTTTTGTTCAAACACCCCTTCCCCGGTCGCCAAAAATTGACACTCAGTCCCTTCGTAGACAACAATACTGACAATTACATCCTCCCCATATACATTTGGACAAAACTCCCTCCTCGGCTGATAACAATATTGACATTCACAGCCCCTCGCCTCCCCCAAATCATTTTCCATGATATCACGGTAGGTGTCATGTATTTGCTGCTTAAAATTTCAGTCCCCAACTTCCAGCATTCCTGTCTAAACATGCTTTTTCAACCATGTTTGGTGTAAGGGGAAAGTTCTGTACATTTTAGTTTTTACTGAACTATTGCTCTAAAAATGTTTTTTGTTTTCAAATTCAAACAGTTTCCAGTGTCAAGAGAGAGTTACCTGTGTAAGGAAATCCTGGCAACAGAAGGCTAGCAGTCGAAAATAGATGAACTGTGCAGCAGGGCCTACAGTGAGTCAACTGACAGTGTAGTGCAACACTGGAGCCCAAAAAACCCATAAAAGAATGGGAGTGCATATTAGAGTTGTATTGCTGAGCTCATTTGTCAAAGCCGCTAGATGGTGGAGATAGTGGTCCACCAGCTTTGCTTCACAGATAAAAGACAAAGGCCATCTGTAGTTTATGGAAAGGGGTGGCTAGCTACATCAATCAGTAAGGTGCAATAACTACTGTTAGGATTTAACACCATATGAAGATTTTGGCCTGCACACCAATGATTTTGATACTAGACGGCAAACTAAGTCATGATCATGCATCACCATTTGATTGCCATGGTCCCAACAAAGTCTCAGTCCACCAAAGCATAGCGCAATTAAAGAACATGGTGCAGGCTAGGCTGACATTCTCCAGACTGATTCACACACTGAGCTTTGATGACATTTCGCAGCTTCTTCTGTAGTACCACCGGAGATGTTCCACATGTGTGATGACAGCTTTATGGCACAAAAATAAATAAATGACAAAAGGGGAAAGGTTCCCACTCTTGTCATGGGAGGAAGAAATGTCCCTCACGTTAAACATTTTATAAGAAATAGACATGATAAAATATTTAGATGGAAGGCATAAAAGGAACATGCTGCTGCAAAAGAATAGAACCAGAACAAAACTGCAGTTGAAGGACAAACAACTGTGCTATAAAAACAGATGAGCACTTTCCCTTATTTCCATTTAATGGACAAAATAGGTTATAAACCTTTAATCAAACTCGTATGTGAGTAAAGGGGGTGTTATTTGTTTTGTTGTTATGTATTTGGTAGATGCTAAAAAGGCAAACCATAAGTCAAAAAAGGTACATTTTGATGTTAAGTTGACTTTTGCAGCACAAATTATGATTGCATTTTTATGCTTCAAGTCTATTTTTTGGACCATGCTGCAAGGATAAAACAGTTTGTGGTGTAAAAGTCAACTCAACACCAAAATTTCCCTTTTTTGGCTTATGGTTTACCTTGTTAGCATCTTCCAAATGCATAAACATACATGTAAGTTTGTTAGCAGCATTAGCCTCATAGCTTCAGGTATAAACTAAAGGAAAATATGAACACCAAACTTGTCTTGGCTCATCAACAAGTGGAAAAATATGAACATTTGATTTTCTTTGGTAAACTATTCCTTTAATATGTCATAATTAAAGATGAACCACATTCAATAGCCTGGATAAGGTAAACTGATGTAGTCTAATGCAAAGGTAGGCCCAAACCATTTTTATTACTTAAGTAATAAACAATGTATTCCAACCTTCTGGGTTCCTAGTGGGACTGAAAATTTGCCCCCACAGCAGCCTTCATTTCAACACTCGTCTTAGCACTTAACAAATATAGCATTGCTTCTTGTTCTTTTAAAGCAGAACAACGTCACAGTACAGGGGGTCCATGCAAGTAGCCCTGAATGCACTGAAGGAAAAAAAACATCTCCTTATGTTTTGCACCCTCAAAGTATATTTAGACTTGGACATGTTTTGACTCCACTGAAGAATTTGGAGCGCCAGAAGTCACTTTTGATCCCCTGGCGCCGGGCCTTGATGTGTGTTAACTCACGTTCCCAAATGCAGATCCAAAAAAAAAAAACGAAAAGTGAAAAGTTGCATGAAACGCAGGTTTAAGATGACAAGCATGGGGGTTCACGGGTTTTCACCGTTGTGTGGTTCAAAAGCAAACAGGACGTGTCTATTTGCAGAAAGGGCAGTTGGTCAATGAACAAGATTTAACCCATTTGAAAATAACCTCAATTTTTCGCCGCTATTGCCTCTCATGCGCCTGAAACATGGAAGAAGGAAAAAAAATGTGGCGGAAAAAAAGAGGAAAGTATTGTTCACCTTAATAAGTGCTTACATAAAACTCATTCTCCTCTACTGGCATGATTTTCAGCAAACACCTCTCGGCCTTGCCTTTAATAGAACCCGGCCAAGGCCTTGCACACGGTTGCATCATGCGTTACATCATATGCCCATAATAGTGGCCTTATTTTCTGCATTAAACTGAATTACAGCGAGAGAAAAAGTGAGGATACTGCTGAGAAGGCTCTCATTAGGGTGTGCTGGGATTTTTTTTTCCACTGGCTGTAATCTCATATGAGTTATTTTTTCTTTTTTTACTGTGGTCAAGGTTCAAACAGGCTGGTCCAGGATCAGGATTTGAGGCCCAGTCTCTTCCCATGAACCCTCATTAATGACTTCCCTCTGACGTGCCATCTCCTGCTGCATGATTGGGAGAGCCTATGAAAAGGAGGAAGCAGTGTGTTTCTGTGGCTAATTGGCCCCATGAGATTTTGGGGTGATGCTCATGCTACTGTGTATTTTATTGCATATCTGGAGTGATTTGGGATGACAGATTAGTAGTGAGTTACAGTGGCGGTAGGTTAGTTCGCAATTGAGCCGTTTTGAAATAAAGGCTCACTTTGGGCCAAGCTTTTTGGGCACAGTTGCTTTAATTTCACGGGAGTGAGATGCATGGGAGTTTAGACGTGCAGTAGGCCTTATCTAAAATTGGACACATCTCACACTCACTTAAAGAGACTGCAGTTGCATTTAATATATATACATTATATGGACAAAAGTATTGGGATGCCAGCCCATTACACCAACATGGACTTTACTGACATTGCATTCAAATACATGGACTTTAATATGGAGTTGGTCCCCCTTTGCAGCTATAACAGCTTCCACTCTTCTTGGAAGGCTTTCCTCAAGATTTTGGAGTTTCTGTGGAAATTTGTGCCCATTCATTCTGTAGAGCATTTATGAGCTCAGGCACTGATGTTAGACAATAAGGCCTGGCTCACAATCTCCGTTCCAGTTCATCCCAAAGGTGTAGGATGGGGTTGAGGTCAGGGCTCTGTACAGGCCAGTAAAGTTCTTTCACACCGAACTCATCCAACCATGTCTTTATGGAGCTTGCTTTGTGCACTGGATCACAGTCATGCTGAATAGAAAAGGTTCTTCCCCAAGCTGTGTCCACAATGTTGGAAGCATGGTGTTGTCCAAAATGTCTTGGTATGCTGAACCATTAAGATCTTCACTGGAAGTGAAGGAGCCAGCTGAATTCTGTAATTAAGAGGTGTGTCCCAATACTTTTGTCCATGTAGTATAATTTTTTAGCATTCAAATAACATTCAAAATAGCATTCAAATAATCTGAAAATTCCCTACACATTCCCCATGTGTAGACACACAGAGAGGCGGACGCTGCTACATTTATACCAATAAAGCATAGTTAATGTTACAGATTGTATAACATGGTAAAAGAAACATGATGTTATATGATTGGCTGGATGCTGGACATAGAACGGTAAAGAGAAGGCATGAAGTAAACGCAACATGCACTAATGAAAGAGTTTTTCTGCCACCTTGTGGCTGGACTTTAAAATGCAGTGTGTTTGTGAGACCCTTGTAAGAAGGATGAAGGGACCCTGGGATGTGGAAAACGATGGAAGATTGGTCGAGATGGCACTATTTCTTTTACGATTGCCAGTGTTGAAAGTCTAAATCAAAACCAATCCAATAGTTATTGCTTTTACAAGTACAAAGCTTTACATGAGCTATTTTTCTCACACTCTGTAAATGTGTAAGATGGTGGTACTGAAACAGATTTCCAAGTTTTTCTAGATGTTTATTTTTTTCAGATTTTAGATATTTCCCAATATCTAATGCAGCATTTATCTGCGATCATAATTTTTCCCTTCGATACCGATACCTGAACAAAAACAAACACAACAAAAACAAACATAAAAAGCAAAAAAACTGAACAGCACACAGTGAATTTAAATAAGATGTCAGCACCGGGCTGGCATCTAACTGACTATGGTGGGGCACTATCGATCGTGAACTATATTTCTATGGGTGCTGGAGCGTGTGTGTGTGTGTGTGGGGGGGGGGGGGGGTG
>JBBPCZ010000002.1:3953113-3967336 GCA_037974445.1 Brycinus macrolepidotus | reverse complement strand
TATTGTTCTTGTGTCTCTGTGTCTTTGTGTGTTGTGGCAGTCATCACATAAGCAATTTCCTCTGGGATCAATAAAGTATTCTGATTCTGATTCTGATTCTGATTCTCTAACATTGATGAGCGAATACTTTGTAAATACATGATGGGTTCTTAATTTCGCTGCTGCTGACACCCAAATCTATGTCTATTCCAAGCTTGCTGACTGATGTCCACCTCCACCTATCTAAACATGCCTCCAGGAGGTAAAAAACTATAGATGAGCAGGAATTTCCTTGGGTTAGATAGTAATAAGACAGATGTTTTCTCTACCAGTCAAGAAAAGTCAAGTCCTTGTGTATTACGATGGATACGCTCTTCCAAGATGGATCCAAGCCATTTCCAACCAACAGCACATTTCCACTTTAGGAATATTGCACATATTTGCTCTGCACTAACCAGCTGAAATGTCTTTACATGCATTTGGGTTTTCCTAACCTGTATTATAACAGCGGTCTTAGATCTCAGTAAGACACCGTCTAGATACCTCTTCTTACATACAAGGCCTTGAAAAGAACTGGCATCTTCATAACTTACGGACCTGCCTTACTCATCCAGGCTTGCTGAGTGATCTCCCTTCCTTAGATTCTACTTTCCTCACCACAATTAATCACACCTCTACGGTCGACTATAAAATTGAGCTCAAATGTATTCAAAATACATCCCAAAAACAGGAGTGCTGCAAAGACTCTCTGTCACCTTTAACACTAGAGGGAGCCAAGTTGGCAGGATTTCACCCTGGAACGGTAGAGATGCGAAAGCTGGACTGGATTTGTTTGAGCATCTTTCATCACATTCTGATACAATCAGTGACTGAACTCAGTGGTGAACACCACTTCAAAAAAAGGCCTTGAGCTTCATCCAGATTTATGCTGCACTAATTTCACAAAGGCTTCAGGAAGCGGAAATCGAGCCATATCATCCTACCAGTGAGGGGAAAAAATCCTCACTTTTTGCCACTAAGTCAAGGTGCTTGTCAGGCCCAACTGAAGGAAGATTTGTGAGCCTAAGCATTATATAATATCTTGGCAATGGGGCTTAAAATAAATCCTCAGTTTGAGGCAGAGTTAGTATATATATATATATATATATATATTAGTGCAAAAGAAGGTAATTGAAAGGAAAATTGATAATCCACCACTGAGAGTCTAATGTACAGGCCAAAAGGCAAAGTCATAATATTAGCCTTTCTAGCAGTAATAGCTGCTATCTGGCTTCCTTCTGCATTACAGGCCCAGACAAGAAAAAGAAAAGCAGGTTTAATGGTCTTCAGACTGAAGAATCTCACTCCGGATATTGTTAAAGGAGGTGAGCAGGCCTGTTTACAACAGATGGAACGAATGGTTTCATTTTTCATTTTTGCCAGAATGCCCCTTTAAAATATTCCTATAGACTACACCAGTGGTCCCCTAACCCATTCCTAGGGGCCCACTGCCCTTTCAACTATTCCTTGCCCTCACACAACTGATCCAGCTCATCAGCTTATTATCACATGTATTAAAGTAAAGCGGCCCTTTATAGTCACGCACGAACACACCACACAGTGTGAACAATGTGAAATTCTTTCTCTGCATTTAACCCGTTCACCAAGTGAAGCAGTGGGCTGCCACCAACGAGGGGCACCTGGGGAGCAGTGTGTGGGGACGGTACCTTGCTCAAGGGTACCTCAGCAATGACGCTAGCAGTCCTGGGATTCGAACCCACAACCTTCTGTTCACAGGGGCCCTAACCACTAGGCCGCCCAGCCGCCCCATGAGCTGTATCAGTTTTGTTGGAGGACTGGGTTTGACCTTAAGACTCTTACGAAACTGGATCCAATTTTCCAAAAGCATCCTAGTCTTAACTAGTAGAGAGAGTCTTCATCATCTTTGAGCTACCATGCTTTTTTAAAGAAACCCAGACCTGATCACCTACATTCATAATATGAAAAAAATACTATGACTTTTATTGTGTATTACAGCCTACTGCCACTGCTTAATACTTCATTTTAAAATAAAAGTCTGCTCCTTGTCTGAAGAATCGGAGGTGCACTTCTGAACTTGGTTGGGTATGGCCAGACAGTGGTAATGCGATCTGGTAATACTCCAGGTTTAAATAATCTCTAATTGCCACCTAATAGCCCTGATCCTATTTTTTTCTCTGAGAGGCACAGGTGGGCTTCAGAGGCAACCGCTTTAGGGCCTTTGCAGGTCACCAAATTAGCATCCAGTCTGGATTTTAATGGAAGCAGATGTTAGAGGTAAAACAGTGGCAGCAGTTACTTCAGCAGACGCAGCAGATGCTTAATTCACTCCTTGTTCACCGGGCTGACCCGTAGGATGGTTCTACTTCCTGCACTGCTGAGCGCAAATGTCATTGAGCAGCAAGACATTTTTGGGTTTTTCTCTGGAGCTACAAGCCTAATGTAGCTAACAAACCATGAAAGCTTAAACCCCACCAAACCTAAAACATCACACACTTTAGTAACATAAAGGGGTCTCTAAAACTACTGTCCTCTCTAAATTGGACAAAAGTATGTCACATCCATGTTTTCTGTACTAACAAACAACTAATATGTCACAATATCAACTAGCAGTGGAGGATTATGGTGTTTTTTAGGGTTCCAAACATTTTTTGTATTCTTTTATTCTTGAAAATCTCACCAGTTAGACACCATCCCTTCCCAAATGTTAGCAAGGCTTTCAAGGCTTGGCAAATCTGGGCTTAGGTTCATCTTTGGAGGCTGGCGCCGGTCCTTGTAGGCCAGTGTTGCGCCACGCTAATGCCACGGCATCCCCCTGTTTCACTGGCGTTCTGCTGATAAGGCAAGCAGAAGACCACTATGGACCCGTGATTGTTCTCAGCCGTCGAATTGTGTAGGCTGAGAGGCCAAGATGGTCTAATCCCGCTCTTACTTCCTATTCCCTAGCCGACAGGGCTTTAGCCCGGAATTCGCTGAGATCTTTTCTATGGGCATTGTCCACCAACTGCATCAGGACGTGGCAGGTGGAGAAATGACATGAGCTCAAGTTCTTGTTCTTCATCATGAAAGATCACGAAACGTGTGATGTCAAATGGAAGGGTGGCTGTTTCTGAAAAGCCGAACGTGAACTCCAAGTGAACAGGCCGTGCTTTGTTGCTGTATCAATGAGAGCGCAGCTGGATTTCATGAGGGTGAGATAAACTCAGGAGTCTTGGAATCACGCACACTCTGTCTGTTGACGTGACCCTATTTTCAAATAAGAGACGAGGTAGGGAAAGGCGAAAAAAAGAGTTTTAGCCAGAACAATGTGATTGTTTTTCGCGAAAGCTAAACAGTAGTTGGAAACCCTGAAAAGGAGGAACCCGTGCCAAACCAAACTGACTCGGACCCCTGGGCTGCTACAATAGCCCCAATCTAAAGCAGAAAGGATACAAGGCTCCTCCATATAAACAGGCAACAGACGTCCTGGACTGGTAACAAAAGGTACAGATGACTTGCAATAAAGCGGCTACTGAGAACATGGACAGACTGACGTCTGCTCAAGGTTGCGATACCATAGAGAGTCAATAATGAATACAAGGGACTATGTTTGAACACCCCTAGTCAAATGACATATCTTTTTGACTATTATTAAACCTAAATGTGGCATTGTTCTGAATTTAGTGCACAGTTTCTATTTATTGCACCTTTTGGAAAAAGAAAACACATACTACAAAATGTGGTTTTGCAAGGTCACATTTTTCTCTCCTACTACAATACATTAAAATAAATTAACAATACCCCTGCATCAAAATGTGTCCTCTGTAGAGGGTGTTTAGTAATTTTCACACTGAAAATTTACAAAAATATATAATTACCAGTTTTTTTCCATGAATGTATGATGCCAGTTTTACTTACAACACCATTAGCTGTTACATTTGGTGATATATTTGGAGTTTGGAGAACACATTTTCATCGGATGTTAGGCCCAATTTTCCTAGCAGACCAGTAATAAACCAGACTTTGGCCTCCAAAAAAACCTCAGTTATATTTCTGATATCTGTTTCCAATCTGGAATATTTCTTGAGCCCTTGTTGACCCTTGAGTCAGAAAAAAACCCTGCCCATATTCAGTTGAACCATGAAGTAAATAGTTGGACCATTAAGGCCAGGCAATGTACTAAAATACCGTAAACAATTTATGCTACTTTCCTTCAATATGAGGAAATGTCAGAACAGTATTCCGCCCAGTCTTGTGGATCTGAATGAAAAAAAGAAGGGGGGTGGGGGGGGGCGCTTCATTCATTCAGCAAGGAAGAGGTGTGTATGCGGCCGGGCTTGATTCTCATCGAAGGGTCGCCACAGTGTTACACACTTAGCAGGTGGGTCTTGGGTTTTGTACTGTGTTTAGTCTGTGCGGAGCCGAAACGTTTGTGTATTCACTTCGTCTACAATGAGGCAGGAAAAGAATCCCCCCCTCAATGCGCTGCCTGCTTTAGCCCATTAGCGCACTTGGTGCTGGGCAGATTGTGCTAGGAACAGTAGGGCATTGACAAAAGTAATTAAGTCTAGGTGGAACCAAAAACGTTTAATCGCAAAAAGAGCAAAATTATCATCGTATGTGGACGCCATGGTTGAAAAGTCTTAAATATAGCACGATTCAATTCACACTCTGACGCATTCCCACAGAGTAATTGTGCCACTGCTTATCAAAACGTGGGGGTATTAAACCTAAATGGTTGCCACCAAAGGCCAATTTCCCATTAACAGATGGAAACGATTAACTGATTATTAGGGATGAGCAGGTCCAACTTTTTCTCTTGCCATACTGATCCCTATATCCAAACTCCGGATTTTATGTATTTAATGTTCTTGAGTGGGGTTCCCAACCAGTATCTCACAGCCCACACAGTCGACCACAAAAAGATTTGCCCAACTCTATAATTCAAAATGCAAAAAATAACACATTATGTAAATTTGGCTCGAATGACCATGCAAGCCAATAAACACCAAAATATCAGATTTTTTTCTTTTTGTAGCCATTTAGATTATAATAGGTCAATTCCAAACATATGTAGCTACGTCACTTATGTGGGTCTAAGCTAAATAACCACTATGTTAAAATAACTATAACTGTAATATTGGTCATATTTAAACATTATGTTTGGTTAGAAGTCTGTATAATGTAATATAGTCTTGCATTATAAAATATAATAAATAAATAATTGCCCTCTAGCTGTGCCATCATGGCCCACTCCCAAACGTCTTGGGAATCCTCCCAAATATCTTGGGAAACTGGTGAAAGGGGTCTGTAAAATAGTTTAACTTTCTACCAAGCAGTGGTTTCAGTGTCTCTCACATTGTTTTACTATGTTTAAATCAGTTTGACATTCAAACCGCTGATCTGAAACCAGTGTTGATGTTAAGGCGTTCGTAGGTAAGTACATAAACATAAATACAGTCACATACAAAGTTTTGGGCAAATTACGTTTTATTTTATTTTCGAAAAGAAAATAGGTAAATCCCCTAGAGTGGTGTTTCCCAAATGTTCCCATTGGTGGGCTGTCAAGGGTCATTTACAAGAAATAAAGAGGTTTTCATTTTGTTTGAAGTTTGAAATTACAATAAAATATTCATGATTAAATGTTTGTTTAAAAAGTATTCAGAACTGTTTTCTAGATGAAAGTGTTATGTTTATGACATAAAAAATATAAATGGGAATATTCCATCTCAGCCTCATGTTGATCAGAGTTGTGATTGGGGTGGACTTTTCGGATTTCTTTCTTAAGTTTGGGAACGGCTACTCTAGAGAGAACGTTTCTGGAGGCCTTACAAAAAATTATAACACATTATTTTCTTTTTTCTAAAATGTTAAACCTAGTAAATAATGAGAAACTGTGCACTAACATTTGCACAAAAATGACATATTTAAGTCAGTTTCCTATGGAAAAAGTGTACTTTTTCACTCAAAAATCAATCAAACATGTAATTTGACGTTTACACACAACCCTATACAGTGCAGTTCAGTAATGTACCATGGAGACTACATAATGGTAATTTCCAGATAGCGATCCAAGCAATATCAAGTCTTAACTATCATGTTTTGGGTTTTCCCCTCAATACTCTCAAGGTTTAAGGTGGAACACTGATCATGCACATTGAAGAAACCCACTGTGCCAGAGACACCTAATATCTTCCACCGTGTCTTCATGGGAAACACGGTCCGAGGCGTTTTCGTATGACTTCAGAGCAGTGAAGTTGCATGATGTCATTTAACCGGGTTTGGACCTACAATGCTCCTCACTGTTTGCTTTGGGACTCTCCCATATGATCCATTCCTTTTACGCTTGGCCCTAATAGGTTGGCAGAGAGACTGATGCTAAACATTATGGGATGTAAATAATGAGCATGATGATGATATCAGTGTGCTGACACACACTCAGTATGGAAATAACCTGAGTGCTATATGGTCCAAATATTATGTCTGTTAACTCTGGCGCATGGTGATGAGCTGACCAGTTCATTTGGCCACAGTCAAGCACACACAGTCCTTCCCTTTACCCTGACTTTAGTCAATCAGGCAAAACATGTTTGGAGTTTACTTCTATAGTTTTATACTGGAGCTACAAGGCTAATGCAGTTAGTATAGGAAACTGATTAGCATGCAGACAGCAAACCCAAATCACTGCACTCTCGTCTCAAAGTGAGCTGCTAAGTAATCTGTGTATATGAAGTGAGTTTTGGCTGAACCATCACTTTAAGAGCTGTTAAACTTCCCAAGAGCTGCAGTTTAACAGATTTCCTGAAGTCCTATTTTTAGCCACAATTCCCCATAAACACATTTTCCCACAAATTCTCTCTCTTAGGCACATGTATACACTGTAAAGGTCCTGAACCCCCTAAACCCCCCACCTCCCTCCACTCCTAATCGCTTAGTGTCCATGTGGGCCATTCCCAGCACTTGGCTGTGAGGGTCAAGCGTGGGACAAGTGGGCATGGGAAAAAATGCAACAATTATATCATTTCCTGTTCTGCCGGCAGTGCAAACACAGGGAACACTTAAAGCAGTGTGGACTTTACAGGGACGCATGAGGCCAAGAGTGAAGATTTCCTATTGTGGAGCACTGCAACAGTGCCATATAAAAGTATTGTTATTTTTATTGTTTAGATATTTTTTAAATATATAACATCTTTGAGTCATAGTCTGTATTATACTGTTACAGTCTTAAAAGAGGGTTATTTGAGCGATGCCATAGCAAAAACCATTAAATCACAAGCATTAGAAAGAAATATTGGTACCTCATCTCTGAAATTCCAATGTAATCCCTATCAGTAGCGCACCAGTGGGGGGCAAATATATAGGGGGTGACACCTGGGTAGTGGGGGTGTGGAGAATGGGACAAAGCCACAGGAGTTGTGTAACCAGGTTTATTATAGAAAACAGGGAGCAAAGGAGATAGAGGACTGGCTCATGCAGCACAGAGAGAACAGGACGGGAAACAGAAGGGAGACAGACTTTACAAAGACACAGACAAGGTTCAAATGTATGTCTAGAATCAAACAGGGTAGTACAGCCAGGTTACAGTTCTTTCAGAGAGCAGAAGGGAAAAACAGCTATTACAGAGATACATACACTGTCCACATCGGTGAGGCTGTGCAAGGACCGCTGGCCTGCAGAACACCTCCACAACAGGTGGGCTACACAAACCAGCCACCCAGGCAACCAAGAGCTCACAGAATGGCGGGGTTATCAAGTTCTCAGGTGGCACCCATCCGGTGAGAGGGCTTCTAACAAGGCCCCATCACAAAACTTGCCTTGAGAGATGGCCAGGCCCAGCTGTCAAGGGTTGTCAAAATAAAAGTCCCATGAATCCAGGGCAAAACTGGGCAAGATGTTACAAGGGGCCTATGACACAGAGGGCCCACGGCCAAATCTTTATTGGGACCCTCAAATACACTATAAGGACAAAAGTATTTTGGACAAACCTGTTTTTTATGGTTTGGGCCAGGCCCCTTACTTCTAGTGAAGGGGAATCTTAATGCTTCAGCATACCAAGACATTTTGGACAACGCCATGCTTCCAACTTTGTGGACACAGTTTGAGGAAGAACCTTCTTTATTCCAGCATGACTGTGCTCCAGTGCACAAAGCAAGGTCCATAAAGACATCGTTGGATGAGTTCGGTGTGGAAGAACTTGACTGCCCCCCACAAATTTACACTCAAGTAGGACTTGATAATTCAATGATGAATAAGGAACCAATTGACCCAATGTTGAACACAATAAACATTTGTTGTGTATGGGGTCTTCAGGGGTGGGATTGAGATATATCTTAAGTTATATTCTTAAGATAAAAAGACAAATTACTGAAATCATTCTAATAATACATCAAAGGCCCATTTGAAGGTTTTATAGCAAAGCCCATAGTAATGTAAAAAGCTGTTTTGTGATGTCACAAAAATCACTGCATTTACATTCATTTAGATATTCAGTCTACCTGCAGTTTAGCTGGGCTTATTCACATTTAAGTTATAAGTAGTTGCAGCTTTTTTTTTTTTGATGAACAGCCAAACAAAACAGAGACTAGTTTTCATAATTTGGTCCTAAAGCCACAAAAGAATAAAGAGAGACTGGACAAACATACTGTTTGTAATTTATGGACCATGTATTTTAAAAATATCAAAAACTGTACATTGTACAAGAAATTGTACAAAAATGCAAAAAATGTAAGGACCTTCAGTGGTGCCTGCAGAAGTTATAAAATGTGGTCAGTGTGAGGTCTTTATATGTTTCATTAATATTATAACTTCCCTTACATTTTAAAGTCATACCATCTCACATGGGACACCTGTGCTTATCATTCAGTATGAATACCTACAGTTAAATAAAAAGAAACACATTTACAGTATCTTTTATATTCTGGAACTCATCAAAAGCTATCCAAATTAAACCCACCATGACTTTTTTCACAAAAGTCACAGTCTTCTAAGAAAATATATCCAGCATAATTCCTCCTGCTTGATATTACCACACATAAACCCACGATAGTTTGAGCAATGTCTGAGTCATCTTCCTTTTAAATGGACTGTATTGAAATCGTCTGAGAAAAGAGCCGATAGAGCCGAATACCCTACATGATGTCTGCTAAATGTGAATGTAATGAAACCCAGGTCAGGCAGCCCACTCCAATCAAAACTGCACATTCCCTCTACACACCTTTGACACATTCCTCAACAAGCGCTCCAACTTCTTTTTATTCTCCGCCAGTTATGTGGTTTTTCTCATTTGGAGGTTATTATCCACACCCAACTACCTCAACCCCCTGATTCACTAAGGTATTACACTGTTACCACACCCACACGCTCTGAGCTCTCTGTCCTTTGGCCTTTCTCTCGAAGATTGAAATAAAAGGGATCACCTTTGAAAAACCTCCAGTTTTTTACTGATTGGCAAAAAAGGCACATTTGTTTTCCTTTCTTTTCAAATTAGAGACTGCAGTGTGTTATTTCATCAAGATAGGATTTGAACAGATAGCAGGCCAAATAGTGTCATCTCTAACTGAAGCAACCTCCTCCTATTTGAAGGAACTGATAAAAACTGAAAGGAAGGAAACCGGCACGTGAAAAGAACCATGCAAATCATGTCCTCCACTGGAACTTCTTAAACCTTAGAATTAGTAAAATCTGATTTCAACAAATACAACTGTCTAAAACAGTCTAAAACCGGTGAACACCGTTTGCTGCTCTTTCTCTTGGCACACCACCGCTTGGCCGCTCCGGGCGCCCTTCCCTCTGCGGGTTTTCCCCACCCGCTTGTGAGTGGAGATTATCCTGAAAGTTCTCCCAGGTTCAAAGATCTTGAGTTTTTTTCTATTTGTTTCTAAGACCTAAAACATAAAAAATTCGGTCACTTTTGTTCTTTATGGGCATTTGCGTGTGATGTCATTTTTAAAACCCCAGTAGCGGTTATTATTATTACATGTTTTGTTGATTACAATAACTTTGGTTCTACGTGACAGGAGCATCAAACAAAGCTCAGCATGACGTCTGACATCTTGAGCGTCAACACAAACTGGGGGAACTTCTATATAAGGAGCTTTTTTACCATATGACAACAATTTACCATTTGTTGCGCTGCCGGCATGAATCCGTGCCGCTCGCGTTCTAAAGGTTAAGCTAGGTGTGACCTGAAAAAATCTGAGGTAATGGCCTGTTAGCACCATGCTAACATCACCCTTCAGCCTCCCAGGCATCCTTCCAGCTCCAGCGTTTCCATGGCATGTGTGCACTTCCACTCTGAGTCAGAGCGCTATGGGAGGAGGTGTGAGAGACTCACGGTGAGGTATGTGGATTGTTAAGCGCATCGTTAGGACACGCCGATGACGCCGGCCCTGCAACTGGAAATGTGGGGTATTTATTTAATTTGGCGTGAAAAATCGCTGGAATTATTTGCCTTGCCGGGTGAGCTCAGCACGCCTGTGACAGGTTTTGGGTGCCAGGCCCTCTGCAGTCTTTCTTGCAGAAAGTCTTATTGCTGTTGCAATGCTCTTTGGAAAGGACTGGAAGCTGCACAGCATTACACTGAGCATTACAAATTGTAGTTAGAGGGCAAAACAAAACAAAACACAACGAGGTAGAAGCCACAGTGCTGGTGAGCAAGTCTGTAAATAATGACCTTTTTATAAAGTCAAATAAGAGTTATTTTTTTGGTTTTGTAGTGTCTGGAGGGTGTTAAGTCAACGAGAGCCGAATGCATTCATGCTGTCATTTCACAGCTCCATTGATGAACACATATAATGGTGCATCATGGGATTTGTTGATGTTTTCATAGCAGATAATGGCCACTGGGGGGTCTCTTCAGTGCTTTTTGGACTCTTTTGTACCCAAGCATGCTTATACACACTGGATCCAACAGCCTGAAAAGTTTACGGGCTGTAACTACCAGTGCTACTATCCTCGAATGGCCGCTCTTTTTGAGAGAGGACAAGTGTTTTTTTTCTCTTCCTCCCTTGCCCCTCTTAACCTTTTCAAAGCTAAACAAAAAGCTGCCATAATCATGGGTGAATTTTCCTCTCTCTCTCTCTCTCTCTCTCCCTCTCTCTCTCTTTCTCATTGTAATTCATTATGATGCCAACTCCTCACTCTTTGATGTCATTAAATCCGTGAGGGAGTTCATTTTTGCTCTAAAGCACTTTATCAAAGCACTTCAGATGCCTCCTCAAGCTTCTGCGCAAGGACGTCGGACTGGAGGCCTGTTCACCACTGAAGAAGTGCATCCCTTTCATGCAAAAAATGGAGTTGTTGCTGTCTGTAGTTGTTTTTTTACCCCCAAAAACCAAACAGGACAGAATTCAAACTTGATACTGTGAGCTGAGCTCATGTAACAAAATTGCTCTGCAGTGTTTCAGTGACCAGTCTACTTCCAGAGGCAGCTGGATCATCACAGCCCTTTATTACCTGGGTTCTGTATTCATGTTGATGTAACTTTGACATGGACTGCCATCTAAACATTGCTGAAGACCAAGTTCACCCCTTCATGGAGATGATATTCCCTAAAGGCGGTATGATGAACCCTGCTACACTGCAAACCCTGTTCAGAAATGGTGTCAACTTGGCCCCCAAATTCACAGATGCAATCGAGCATCTGTGGGCCGTGCTGGACAAACTAGTCCAATCCATGGATGCCCAACCTCACAACTTACAGGGCTTAAAGGATCTGCTGCTGATGCAGAACTACAGCACACCTTAACTCTTACAACTCAACAAATAAAAATGGTGTAAAATAGTCTAAAACCGGTGTTTACTTGCCTACACACTCGCCATTTGCTGCTTTTTCTCTCTGACTGCTCTCTGGACCCCCCACCCTCTGCGGGTTTTCCCCACCCACTTGTGGGCGGAGACTATCCTGAAAGATCTCCCGGGTTCAAAGATCTGGTGTTTTTTTCCGTATGTTTCTAAGACCTAAAGTGAAAGAAATTTGGGCGTTTGTGTTCTGACACCTGGGTTCAACACAAACTGGGGGAACTTCCATATGAGGAGTTGTTTTGCTGTACACCGACAATTTACCATTTGTTGCATTTCTGGGAAGGATCCATGCCGCTCGCGTTCTAAGGGTTAAGAGATCTTGTGGAGTCTATGCCTCAACAGGTCGGAGCTGTTTTGGTTGAAACGGGGCAGGGGACCTACACAATATTAGGCAGGCGCAGTAAAGTTTAGAGTGCTTGGCAGTTGGAGCCCAGAGATGGTGATTATTTGGACAAGGTTTGAGGAGCTAGAGTATTACAAATCTCTGAAATTTGCATCACCTGGCCTTTCCTAATGACAATGGGCCATAAACCATAAACCAAACCACAGCACTAACAAGCTACTTAAGATCTGAGACCTTGGTAAAAGTTATCTGAAAGCTCCAATGTCTTGGGTTGCCCAAAGGTTTGTAAGGAGCTCCTTTCCTTTTTTTTCACTCTAAAATTTTACAAAAACAATACACCAACCAATTAGTTTGGTTTTCATTGAGTATTGGTTTTCAATGATTATTTCATTGATTAAAACAATCTCTTGGACATTATACAATATATTTGCCACCATTATGTGTCACAACTTGTGATGTCACTTATTAAACACATCAGGTTCCACTCAAAACCACTGTGAAAAAGTCTTACTGGGGGTGTTTCTCTGGAATGGAACATCTCAGATTAAATCTCTCTAAATGCCTTTATTTAGATCTTGTTGACTGACCTATGCAGAAATTTGGACAAATAGGTGGAATTCCCCTTTAAACACCAGCTCTTCTGAGTAAAAAAAGAAAAATGTACCTTTGAACAATAACAGTAATTCTTACGCAAAAAAGCGTAATAATTACTCCAGTGAATGAAAATCTCCCACGTTTTATTGCCAAATCTTTCCCTCATTATTTCTTCTCCATGTTAGCAATCTTTATATTCTGAATCACGTTATATTATGAAGTCCTCTGAGATTAAGCGTAATTCATTATGCATAATAATTTCTATGAATCTATTTTATGTATGTTTTTTTTTTTTTTTAGATCGTAGATGATTTATGAATGGTCCATAATAAGGACAGATGCGTATCGACGTAATTTCCCAATTTGGTGACTTTAGTTCATTTGAAAAGGCAAGTCATTTGGTTTGCAAATAAAGAGCGAGCGCAGTCCATCAGACAAGGACAATGATGTTTGATACAGGAGCCGACGGGCCATCGCAGAGGTCAGCGACTGGCAATTACTCCACGGTCAATTCACCTCTGCTAAACGGGGTCCCTGTAGGTTATCTGCCTTAAGTTGCCCTTCATTAATGTGGAAAACAAAGGCACATCGCCGGCAGGAGTGCACAGGTCATTATCTAGGGACTGAGATAACTTTCCCCATCCAAAGTTTGACTGCGGGACTTTGTGAGGTGGACAGCCTTTCCAGAACGTACCATTTTGGCCTCACAATGAGAAAAATGGGATTTTTTTTGGGATTACCACATTTGAAAAAAATGCTCTGCTCTGTAACAAACAGAATATCAAACACATCTGTATTATTTTAGGGAGGGCTCTTTGGGGGCTTGATCATTCATCTAACCGCAGAGCTCCACAACAACTGGCGCACCTCCAGACTCCAACACGGGACAGTCAGCGCGGATTGGCCTTCATTCCGCTGTGATCCAAATCTCTAGTGCACATGAGTACGAGAATTTGGTCTTGTTTGTGGCAGAGTGGCCTAAAAAAATGCGTAAAGACAACAACAGGGCCGTTGCCTTACGATGGAGCTCCCAAAATATCCCCAAGGGCCTGAATGTGCTCTGTTTGAATCACATGTGGCGCAGTTCTCCTCTCGAGGCTGCCGCTATATCTGTATAAACACATACGGCCCAAGGCGGAGTGTTATGAGTACAGTGGAGTTGTTCTTAATGATCACACTGGCAGGCCATAGGGTTAAACAGTACGCAGCTCTGCCATCAATGGCACCTGACAGTCTGAAAGGCCAAATGGAAAAAGCAGTCGTGAAAGATAATATAAAATACCATAACCCTTTATTAGCAGAGTGGACAGAACAAACAAAGAAAGTAGAAGCAGAATCAAATAGAATCAAAACTATACAATAAAACAGTGTCATTTGAAAACCTGTATATTATTACAAAATATTACATAAATATGAATATATAAGTTTGTGTATATATTAGGGCTGTCAGTAGATTAAAATATTTAATCGCGATTAATCACATGTTTGCCATAGTTAACTCGCGATTA